>CM030848.1:1372500-1592500 GCA_018105865.1 Metaphire vulgaris
TCCAGTTCCTCTGTCTTTTTTGATGTTGTTAATTATCGATCTTTGTTCGTCCACCATCTAAAGTACTTCATCGTTTGATTTCCTGTCTGTCCACTTGATCTTTTCCATTCTCCTCCTCCATAACCACACTTGGAATGCCTCCAGCTTTTGCAAGTCCATTCACTGAAGAGTCCAGGTTTCTGAGGCGTACACTCTACACTATATATATATATATATATATATACTAGCATATTTATCGGCGTCCTCTTTATTTCCTTGCTTAGCCCTCTTGTTGCCAGTTCGTCTCTGGCCCAGAAGCTCGTTTTCCCGTCGCTGTTCTTCTCTTTGTCTCCCTCCTCCAGGCATCTGGCATCTTCTGCTAATGAGCTGCCAATGGAAGAAATTTGTGTTACCAGATTATATGTAATAGATGAGCAATAGATAATAGATTATTGATAGATAAATAGATAGACAGGTAGATAGATGATAATGGATAATGCTATTTCACTGTATTTTCAATTATTAACGCATTCCAGTGAATGTTAGACATTAAACAGAAGAAGGAGAGAGAAAATCTATGAAATGGGGTGTCTCCGTTATAGAATACTGCTAAAAATAAATTCAGTTGGAAAGACAGAACATCAAAAGAGACAGTGCTACGGAAAATAAGAGAGAAAATTCGTCGATCAAAGAAATAGCCAAAAGAAAAACAATCCATTAAGCGCTGGACACGTTATCAGAAAATCCTGCTCTGAAAATAACCAAAACATTCTATAGAGAAAATAATTATGAAGATCTTAGAAAGACCAAAAAGAATCTGGACAGGTGACATCAAGGAGTGTTTTGCACCCCCTAACACTCCCCAACACCCCCTCCCAATTTGAAACTGACGGTCCGACACCCCAAACCCCATTTCAGCTAGGCCTGTGGGATTACCTTTTTCATATCAGACTTTTTTGGCAGGGGGCCCCAGAATTTACCGACACCCCTAAATTGATATTCCTAGAAATAACCCTGGTTCTGGAATCGAAAACTAGTACGGCATGATGACGACGACGACGACGATGACGACGACGACGGCGATAGTGATGAACGAACACTGACATATCCGATCGCAGAGGCTGCGTGGCGATTGAGTGGATCGAGATGATCTCCTGAATCGTTTCATTTCGATGTCTGCCATTCTCGATCTGGCGTTCGTTAATTTTTTAAAATGAGTTTTTGACGTTTCTTTCACGATGATCTCTCGTGGATGCGCTCTGTGTGTGTGTGTGTGTGTGTGTGTGTGTGTGTGTGTGTGTGTGTGTGTGTGTGTGTGTGTGTGTGTGTGTGTGTGTGGCGAATGATTGATCAGGTCTGCACACTTTTCAGGTGGACAGAAGAAATTTTGCTAGAATTCGTGTTGACGTGTCTAGATGGCTGATTGGTAATGTAAATGTAAAAATGTAATGTAAATAGCTATTTATATTGCGCCTGATCAGTTAATGCTAACAAGCGCATTACAATGTCAATGATTATAGGGACAGTTAGGCCTAAACAGATGGGTCTTCAAGTGTCTGCGAAAAGCGACGGCCGACTTAATGTTCCGTAGCGCTGGTGCATGAAGGGCGTTCCAGGCATAGGGTCCAGCGTACGAGAAGGCTCGTTGCCCCCCACGACTGTCCGGAGACACGCTGGAGCGAGACACTCTGACGGACCTAGTCCATCTGGGGCACCGAGGTCGACTCAGCCTTCATTCGCGAGAGGGCGGCAGTAGACGAGTAGCAGCTTTGGCTGCGAAGGTAAAACGCGGGTCTGGAGAAATCAATGGCAATCTACTGTAGAAAACAATGACGTAATCAACCTGCGTCGCTGCCTGCTTAATACACGAAGATCAGCGCCGGACCCAACGCTCGAATTCGAGTATGTGCGAACCGTTACCTTTAACCGTTACCTTGATCGTGATTAAGATCGATACGATTACCGCTGTCTTCTTCGTCTTCACTGCTACAATCACTGTCTCAAATTGTATGCATTGATGATCGTCAGCATAACTGTTGCATTTTGCGTCATCTTTGCCATAATCGTCTTGGCAATTTCAGCATGCAGTCAACGCAGTCGATCACTTGTCCGGTTAACAGACAGTTTATGGTGGTTAAGCTAGGCCATGGTAAAACTATGGAGTTTTAATCTGACAGAGAGAACTCACATGTCGAGGCTGCCATTGAGAGAAAGCATACGAAGTTCGGCAACATGGCGTCAATTCGTCCAGATGGATTTGTAGTTTTTCGACTTCTTCGCATATAATTAATAGATGGAAAGTGAACAACAACACGGCGTTGATGTTCTAGTGCTCTAGGCTTTTGCACAGGCGATCGTCAGTGGCGTAGCGAGGGTATCGGGCGCCCGGGGGTTGCCTCCCTGCCCCCTCGCTACGCCACTGCATGGAGATCGTAGAGTCAAACTAAGCGGGACTTTCAACAACAGCACACGACCTAATCAATGCGAATGGCAGATTCACGGACATGTTTTTATTCAAGCGACATTCCTATATTAGAGCTGTTGGGAAAGTAGCGTATCAATTTGTGGCATATAGCCCCTCTAAATTAAAGCCAAATCCAAAGTGTTTCAGCTTATCGCAGCAGTTTCTAAGGGAAAGCAGCTTGATTTTGTATTAATGTAGTATATGTAAGCCTAAATTGTTCCGTAGTTACATAGTTACACTGTAAAGTCATGTTTGGGCGCAGGTCAGAGTTAGCCCTCAGCGTTCCTTTGAACACTCACTTTGTTTTACTTACTTGGTCCATTTACGATATATTACTAAATTCATGTGATGGTTCAATAAATGTTTATCTATCCAATATCCATCCATCCATCCGTCCAATAAATGTTTATCTATCTATCCATCCATCCATCCATCCATCCATCCATCCATCCATCCATCCATCCATCCATCCATCTATCTATCTATCTATCTATCTATCTATCTATCTATCTATCTATCTATCTATCTATCTGTCTAAAGTAGGCCTATACAAAAATTGACCAGTCTCACAGATTCGGAAATTGCAGCATTACCGGTTTTTTTAAATGTTTGCAATGATGCTTAGATTACGATTTGCATGATTCGTGCTTAAACTGCAATTTCTGTCCACACCTCGTAGAAATTTTAAATTTCTAAACCATGAAAGGACCAAACGGCGATGATTTTCGTGCAACACACAACAACGCATGCAAAGAAAGAGACAGACAGACAGACAGACAGACAGAAACAGACAGAGATACAGAGAGATGTGTGAAATTGCCAGGAAAGTTTAGCCCTATATACGAGCATGCCATCGAATGTTAAGTAAAACGAATACGCTTATGTAGCAACGTCAAGTTTGCATTAGAATGGAAAAAGAGTTTCTATTAATTCATTCATTCATACAAATGGAGCAATGCTTGTCCACTAAATGCAAATTATGCCAATACATGCAAATAAGCTAAACAGATCTAAACAGGTCTGCAGGCATAAAAAGTCAGCGATGATTCATAGTTCATAATTCAGGTCAACAAGAGGTCACTGCTCTGAATTTCAGTTAGGCATGGAATGCTGTCCCACTCTCATTAGAGTAACCATGAGGCAGTGGCGGCTCCACCGGGGGGACAATTGAGAGGAGTGGCCCCCAGTTGGGAACCTACTACATTAAACAACAAATGGTTGGCCCCCATGGGACGTTGCCCAGACTTTTGAGGGGCAAAGGGAGGGGTCGAACCCACTATTCGGGCCGAGACTTTTCTAGATTCGTGCTAAACCGATAAGAAAATATTGTGAGTTGGGTTAGGGTGACTGCCGATCGGTTGTAAAATTGCACTAAAAGCTCAAGATTTTTTTATTGAATATTGCCCTTAATTCCCTTATATTTGCGGGTCCGTTGGAGACCCTCGCGATGCTGCCTTCCCCGCCAATCCCCCTCCCCACACACCTCGTAGTCGGGTCAAGCGAAGTTCGCCTGTAGGCCTCCTATTTTGGAACTAGAATTCGCCTTCGACTGAATGTGATTGGTCCATCGTCTCGGAATTACATGCGAATAACGTCTGAAACTTGCATATAAGTTTCAAATGCTTCATATTTTTCAATCTAATGCCTCCACCACACGCTCTGCTCTTCAACCATTCCCTACGCTCAAATCACCTTCGCGTCAATTACCTATTCCTCTTCTTCTTCTTCTTCCTCCTCCTCCTCCCTCTTCTCTTCCTCTTCCTCCCTCTCCTCCTCCTTCTCCACATAGATCGTACCGTCTCTTGGCTCTTCTCGTCCACAGTACAAGACACAGAGTCCCGTCTCTCTCTGAGGCAGAGACCCATATTCAGCTGCATAGCGTCGTCGTTGACAACTTACGTTTACATTCGCGGGATTACGTCTCGTAACAATCGCTTCGGTAATTAGTACATCTAAGCGTAAACATATGAAAAGCGTGTGCGTCCAGATATGTCGCCGTTACGTTGGTAACTCTACACGAGCGCCGAGACAAAGAAACTCGAGGGCGTCGCGTCATCGTCATCGGGCATCGAAGACGAGATTCACACGGGAGTAGTTCTTCTGTACGAATCTGCCGTAGTCGTCGTCGTCGTCGTCGTCGTCGCAGCGCAGCAGCAGCAAGGGGGTAGCGTTGGTGGTTGGGGGTCCTGGTGGGGTCGACCGCCCCCAGCGACAGCGTGTACCTCGAAGGCTCTCTGCAGGGGGCCATCAGTCCGTCGGACTCGAGGGTCTCTCTCGAGCCTCTGACGTCGCAGGCGCTCCTCGCCGCCGTCATCCGCGCGAACGCGTAGACGGCGTCCGCAGCGGCGGCCGCGTTGCCACGGGCGACGGCCGCGCCGGTCGCAGTTGCCATGCCGACGCGGTGCATCGTCGACGGGGATCCGTTGTCGAGGGCGACGGTTGCCCTGCCGTTCGGTCGCGGCGACGACGACGACGAGAGGGGGTTGAGGAGGAGGTGCGGCGGTGGGAGGGTAGGAGGGGCAGCAGCGTCGATGTTGTTCGGTTGCTGCTGCTGCTGGTGATGATGGTGATGATGATGGTGGAGGTGAAGGGTAGCGGCGGCGGTGGCGGTGGCCGGCGAGCCCCCATCGGCGGCGGCGGCGGCGGCGGAGAGCGTCGACTGGGGCGGTGACTGCAGGCGTTCCACCTTCTTGCGATAGGAGTGCTTGTGTCTGGATATGTACAGGTAGACCGACAGGACGCCGGTCAGTTCGGCGGCCGTGAAAGACAGGATCGTGAGGATGAAGGAGGATCCGTAGGAGTACTGGAACCTCGGCGGATCGGACGGCGACGACGACGCCGACTTAGACTTGTTTCCGGCCTCTTCGGTGATCGCTCCGATGTACAGGATCAGACCGATCAGCGTGAAAAGACCTGACCATCATCATCATCATCATCATCATCATCATCATCATCATCATCATCATCATCATCATCATCATCAACATCAACAACAACAGTAAGTAACGTTGGCAGCCACAGAGCGCACAACATAGTCCTCGTGTTCTGCTATATATCAGTTCTTCTTAATATTTCTAATGAGGCGCCATAGAAGCCATCAGCATATACGTTGCGTGCATTGTACAAGAACTGTTCGTCACACTAAAAAGACTCTCAAAAGTTTATTATTTAATTCGCTCGTAAGTTAAGCACTGCTGAACAGCAAGCGAGTCATTTATGTGAAACGGAATCGTCTGTACATGACACAGGCGGCTCCCATAGGGACCTGGGGCCCGGGGCCCGGGGGCCCGTGCCCCCATTGAATACCTGTCCCCAGTATAGTCCCCCATTCTTTAGTGCACTCGTTATAAGTTAACTAGACTCCATGAAAAATAGTTGGCCGCCAAGATTAGGAGTTGGTTGCCACCCCAAAGGTCCCTCACTTGTCAAAACCTGGAGCCGCCACTGGCGCATGATTTGGCGCCTTTTAATACCTGCGATGACGAAGAGGATCCCTGAAAGGAAGATGAGCATATTTTTCTTGCGATCGCAGTGCGACATCAGACAGACGATCTCTCCGATCAACAACAGAAGAAGACTCAACAGAGGAAAAATCGTCGACGTTCGCAGAGAAACTACAACAGTCAAAACAGCACCATCAGTATCCAGTGGCGGCTCCACCTGGGTGGGCAGGGGCCCGTGTCCCCTACTGAGTGCCTGCCCCCCCCCAGTGGCCCCCCTATTGGGACCCTATACTTAATGCTACATACATTAAACAACAAATGGATGCCCCCCCATGATTAGAAGTTGCCACCCCAACGGCCCCCCACTTGCCAAATCCTAGAGCCGTCACTGTCATTATTATCATCTGATTCATCTCATCAGCATCATCATCATCAGCTCATCATCTACTCCATGCTCCTTCATGAACTGAAGTTGGAGTGACAGCATGAATTTCCTTTCTCCGGCGGCAACGTCTATCCTGTGTTTTTTACTGACTGCTGCTGCTGCTGCTGCTGCTGACATTTTCAGTCCTCTCCACCACCACCCCCCCACTTCATTCACCCATCTTCTTTTTGTTCGCCTTCTTTGTCTTCTTCCCGGCATCATTCCTTGTTGCATCCAACACGAAAATCGAACACGGTGTTAGCGAACCAGGGATATTTCACACCCCCCTGAAACCCACAACACTCTCCATTTTGAGACTGACACACCCCCAACACCCCTTTCCCAATCTCAGCTATGGGATGACCTTTTTTGCTTGTCAGACTTCTTTGGCAGGGGACCCCAGAATTTACCGACACCCCCTCCCAAATTGATAATCCTAAAAATAACTCTGGAGCGAACCCATTTAAAATCTACAGGTAACAAGGGACAAGCAGAAACCTCGATTTCTGCTGTTTCTGCTCCGGTCGACGATAGCCTTGAATCAGTGGCGTACCTAGGTATGGCAGGTAGGGGGGCAGATGCCCTGGGCGCCACTTGAAGGGATATAAAAACTGTGATCCTGCTCTACTCAGCGTAGAAAGAATTAGAAAACGGACTTTGAGCACATATTATTATTAGTAGTAGTTATTATTATTATTATTATTATTATTATTGTTGTTGTTGTTGTATTGGCTGGACAATTTATATAGCGCAATAAGCATGGCAAAATGGCCAAAGACAAGAGCGCTTTACAATACTACGTATACACGAGGGTGAATAGGCGAGTCTTAAGATTACCATTATCACAGACCAGTTCGCATCAGTAAAAGCAAGAAAAGTGCAACTGTACATGTAGTTTTAATCCTGTCTCAATCAAATGTCATGATTTGTTAATTAGAGATTTGTTGGCCTGATAATTAAATTCTCTGATACCCAGTGGCGACTCCACAGGAGGGAGCCCGGGGGCCCGTGCCCCCACCCCTAATGAGTGCCTCCCCCAGTGCCTCCTCTGTTGGGACCCTATACTTAATACTACATACCAAACAACAAATGGTTGGCCCCCATGATTAGAAGTTGCCACCCCAACGCCGCCCCTCCCCCACTTGCCAAATTCTGGAGCCGCCACTGCTGATACCCCCCGCGGCCACGGGCGCCAGATGCCCTGGGTACGCCCTTTGGTTTGAATCTATACTCACGCAGTATGGCGTCCGTTGGTCCCAGTTCGTTTTTGTCTTTGTCTTCCGGTTGGAAGTAGCTGATGTAGTTGCAAGTAACGTTAATTCGCGTTATACTCATGTTCGCGTATTCCTGTACAACTGCAGCAACAACAACAACAACACAGAACATCAGTTCTACACGTCGGCATTCCTGCATGACAGGCTTAAGCAAAGGGGGATTACGTGCGAGAGGATTTACCCCTCCCCTCCGCCCCTGTTTTAGTCAAGAAACGCGAGGAAGATAGACGATGTTCAAGTTTTTTTCAAATAAGCAGTTTAGGTTGTAGTGCTCCACCCAATTTTTTAAAATCTCAAAATGGCGGTTCGACCAGTTTGAAGTCATATTTTATACCCAAACTAGAGAGTCAATCACAAGCAGCAGGGGTTGGGGGTTTGGCTCCTCTAATGCCCTCGGAAATCGATCATTGAATCTATAGACAATGGTTCACAGAATATAAGCGGTCATTGACGACAAAAAGGAGCCAAGAAAATTTATTCGGTTGAAAATTGCAGAACATTGTGGTATTCGCTTGGGTACGGTTCATCCCCCAACATCTAGTGTTGATGACTCATCTTTTGAGGTGTAGGCTACAGTAATTGCAGATTATGTTCAAAACTGTTGCAGTGCGAATGGGGAAGTAAAGTACGGAAGACCGAAGCGCCATTTGCGTCGTTATCATCGTCAGCATCTTTAGCTGTTCGCGAATTGCGTCGCCCAGCGCCCTCCCTCCCTCCTACCCTCCCACCCTCCCACCCTCCGCCTCTTAATAGCTCCTCTGAGTGGCCGTCTACATGGCCACCTACAGGCCTTAAGAAAACAGCACTGGAGATTCCTAATTTAAATGTCATACAATGGCATTTCACATCCACTGGAGAATGTCAAAGCATTAGTAGTAGCACTACTACTACTACTACTACTACTAGTAGTAGTAGTAGTAGTAGTAGTAGTACTACTAGTAATAGTACTACTAGTAGTAGTAGTAGTAGTAGTAGTAGCTAGTACTGCAGTAGTAGTAGTAGTAGTAGTAGTAGTAGTAGTAGTAGTAGTAGTAGTAGTAGTAGTAGTAGTAGTAGTAGTAGTAGTAGTAGTAGTCAGTGGCGTAGCCAAGGGGGATTTGGGAGTTAAACCCCCTTGGGCGCTGACGAAAAATTTTTTAACGCGTTTCCATGCATTTTTAATTTTTGGACGCGGTTTTGATGGTCAACCCCCCCCCTTGGGGTTGCTGGCCAAATTTTTTAAGCGCCACAGGCGTGACGACCTTTTTTGCGTGGAACAAATTTTTGAAGAAGGAAAGGCAGGATAAATACATAGGATGACCTTTTTTGCTTGTCCATAGACGCCATACAAAGTCATTCCACGTACCTTGTCTTTACAACACGGCAAATATAGTAAGCCCAATAGGAATTCAACTCACTCTTTGTATCTAACTAAAGGTGATGGGCACTACCGCGCTTTAGAATTCAACGTCCTTTCGATCGTGTTTGTAGGAGCGATTTTTCAACACAGGCAAAAAATTAAGCCACGCCTACAACAGTTGATTTCTGATAGAAGTTGATGTAGCGCTGAATTTGGCAGACGAAGAGTTTTGGCTATTTGCGGAATGATGATTTTAACAAATGTATCATCGCATCGGCGTTGTGCTTTGTGAAAGAAAAGAAGTCGTAGAAACTCAGAAAGGCTAAACTTTGGCCTTCATGACCATTTACGATATATAAGTTGTCTTGATAATAATAATAATAATAATAATAATAATAATAATAATAATAATAATAATAATAATAATAATAATAATAATAATAATAATAATAATAATAATAAAATATACCGGTAAATCAGCGTTTAGCTTTCAAATTTATTCACTCCATTTCGTTGCATTGCGTGTAGATTGTAATATATACATTGTGATTCACGTAGTGTGGAAAGTTTTCCTGCAATTTCGAGCCATATCGATGGCTTTTATCACTTTCTTATACGTATCGCAGTCCCATCAGCAATTCAATATATTTTTATCAAATTTATATCAAATTTACTTTTTTAGCCATGATTAAGACCTCTTGTTTTCGAGTCGTTTATCTGATTTATTATTTCTATGGGGCTGACGTTTCAACTGATACCTGATTGGTCGAAAAGTCAAAATGAACGCGACCGAAACTCGGGTGAATGTCAACCACAATCAGTCGTGCGCGGCGGCGTTGATTTTCTCCTCCGTGTGCTTGCACGCGATCAATGTATCTAATGTCCCAGTCACCATTCGAAAGCGGCTTATCATTCAAGCATTGAAAGCGCTTGCAAAGGACGTCAAAATGAACTCACGCTTCGCTAATGTCCCATCACCTTACGCTTCTTCTAAGCTACTGGCAATTTGGTTTAGAGTTTAGACGCTTGGGGAAATTAATTATTATGGCGTTGTCAGCTGGCGACGTTTCTACTAACTGGTTTCCACTCCATTTACATCCAATATCCAATCATCACTGATAAGTGTGTGTGTGTGTGTGTGTGTGTGCGTGAGTGTGTGAAAATCTGCTAACTTCTTGTGCTCGCCAGTATCAGCAATCACAAAACAAGTGTGTAAGACCTCTGCCGAGTCGTTTATCTGCTCATTTTCCGCTCGAAGGATATTCTCGTCATTCGTCTTTATTCCTCAACAATACGTCGACAATTAGGCGGTCCTTCTTCTTCTTCTTCTTCTTCTTCTTCTTCTTCTTCTTCTTCTTCTTCTTCTTCTTCTTCTCCTTCTTCTTCTTCTCCTCCTCCTCCTCCTCCTCCTTCTTCTTCTTCTTCTTCTCCTCCTCCTCCTCCTCCTTCCTCCTCCTCCTCCTCCTCCTCCTCCTTCTTCTTCTTCTTCTTCTTCTTCTTCTTCTTCGATCGGTCATATATATATATATATATATATATATATATATATATATATATATATATATATATATATATACATATATATAGCCTCTATACTTGTCTGATGAATATTCGAAGTTTGAACGCACACTCCAACGGCCAGGCAGGGTGGATACCCCTGGACGCCACTTGAAGGGGGCGGGCGGCAAAAACCCTGCAGCGATCTTGAATGCTGTCTCGGCATAGAAAGAGAAGAAACTGAGACAACTGACTTTTAGCAAATTAACGCATCACATACCGTTTCGCATCAGAAGACGCAAGAAAAGTGCATCTGTAGTTTTAATCTTGTGTCAATAAAATGTCATGATATCAAAAGATTTGTTAGCCTGGTCATTTAATTTCTGCCCCTCCCCCTGCCATATGCTCCGAATACCCTAGGCACCAGTGTTTAATCTAGGCCGTTTCCGGAGGGGAAAATTGCCCTTCCCCCAGGAAATTTCAAATTCCCCCCCGGAAATTTTGGAATACTACATGGACTAACAGCGGCCCCTAGCAGAATTCCTCCCCGGCTTTGTCAGTCCCCCCCGGCTTTTTCAGTTTCTCCCGGAGTCCAGGAGTCTAGATTAAACACTGCCTAGGCACGCCACTAGGGTCAATCGTCAGAGTGGAAAACAGCGAGACCAACACTAGGAAGACACTTCTTTGAGTAAGTAAGTTAGCAGGGTAAGTAAGTAAGCAAAATCTCGTGAATTTATATAGCGCTTTTGGGTGTAGTGCCGCATTAGCTGCTTCTTCGTAGTCTGAATTTGAAATTGACATGGGCGTCCGCAGAAATTTTTCCAGGGGTGCAAAACAGGGTCTGGTGACGAAAGAAATGAAAAAAATTTCCAGGGGACTGCAAAACAAGGTTTTGTGACGAAAGAAACAAGTAGGCCTAATTTGACTTTTTTCATAACTCCACAATTTGTCCATGGAGGTGCCATTGCACCCCCTTGAACACCCCCCCGGACGCCCATGGAAATCGATCGATTGATGGCTGACTTCTCTACCAGAGAGCGTCATTATGGCTTTTAATTAATGCTAAAGGGCATTAGATTCGCGGATCAAGGCGTACAACGACCATTAAGTTAGCACTCCTTCTACAGACGATATATAGCAACTGAGATGTAACTGTCGTGGAGGTGAACAGGTGCTCAGCAGCCCTTAATCAGACGACAGATTCGGTTCAAAAGACAGAAACAGATTTTCCAATTAGGTCTGATTTGATGTACACCATAGTAATTAGTGAAATGGAAGTGAAATAATAGACAGTTTTAATCTTAGCCTACGTGCATATATGAAGACCGATGGAAAACCATAGAACTATACAAAAGATCCGATATCTATTGCTCTTCGAGCAGGATTTTTTCTAGGATTATCAATTTTGGGGGTGTCAATAAATTCTGGGGTCCCCGGCCAAAAAGTCTGACAAGCAAAATATAAAAGGTCATCCCATAGCTGAAATTGAGGGGTGTTGGGGGTGTCGGTCTCAAATTAGAAAGGGGTGTTGGAGTGTTAGGGGTGTAAAAATATCCCTGTCTTCGAGCCATCGCCAAAACTACCAAGTCTGTTTTTCGAAATCTACATTGTTCGGAAGTTTTATAATAATTTGGTTTTATTTATAAAACGTTGTAGTACTCGTAATGTCAACGTCTGTATATAAGAAATCCATGCTAATTCGCCCATAGTATCCCCATTCAAATGGGTTTCTGATCTGTTGATGCATGCACTGTACAGTATAGATGACTAGATGTGCCTAGAACAAGCAATGAACTTGGTAAGTGGTTTTCACACAGGCTTACTTTAACGTATAAGCTGTTGCTTATACGTATGTGATGTTGCTTTGACGTATGATGTTGTAGTTGTTGTTGAGTATCGCCCTAGCGCTTCATTGAAATTAACACGAGTTCCTTTTTACGGCCAGTAGAAGACACTCTTCGAGCCTTTTTCGACTGCTCGCCACCCGCGCTAAACACCGACTCTCTCGCGATCAAAACTCCGACTGCCTCTAGCGGTCCAAAGCTCTACTGCCCTCTAGCGGTCAAAAGCTCTACTGCCCTTTAATGGTCAAAACTCTACCGCCCCCTGCCGGCGCCCTCTCCCCTCCCTTCCTCTGACCGTCCGAGTGTCTTCCTCTGGGGCCTTTCTTTATTAATACCAGATTCTGACATACACCAATGCAGTTGTTTAAGTTACCGTGACAACGTCGGAGGCGACAGCAACTCTTCGTCCTTAATTAACCCTCTGGGGTATTGCCGATAAAACCTTATCTGGAGCCTGTTTCGCCTTCGGTGTTCGCCACCCCCACCTGTTGATCCCATTAATGTCAGGTCTGCCCTTTAGTAGTGGTAGTAGTAGTAGTAGTAGTAGTAGTAGTAGTAGTAGTAGTAGTAGTAGTAGTAGTAGTAGTAGTAGTAGTAGTAGTAGTAGTAGTAGTAGTAGTAGTAGACCTCCTCCCATATAGATGCCCTCCTCCGAGGCTTCACGTCCCGTGAAGCGCTTCTGCCAGAGTATTTGCTGTTTTAGGATGCATCTTTTAAAATCGGAATGTGAATTTGGTTATGTAATTCCCCAGGCTGCTGTCGCCGTCCCGGCTTATCCGTTAGCGATTACTAACATAAAAATACATAATATGCATTGAAAATACAACTATGATATAAAACCTGTCTCTGCTATATGTCTAACACAAAAGTTAACACGTTACACATAATATATAGCTTAGTGCAAACATGACTACATTACAACACGTCTCTAAGCAGGTCATGACTTTCACCTGTCGTCTTTTGCCGTTCCTTATATGTAATACGCCTAGTCTGCGTACTGAGCTACAATCGACATTATTAAAACACGTACGAGAACACTTTAAAATGTTCAGAAAAGCAAAATGTGCACCTAAAGCTGTGCCGTAAAAAATAATCAACAGAAAATGCAATGAAAACTCTAACATGAGCTAAAATTATAATAAACATTAAAAAAATAAACATATGAAAGCTTAGACATTGTCCTTCTACCGAAATATGAGCGTTACTTTCCATGCTCCGGCGTCTCTGCTGCACAACTAAATTACTGAACATGTAAACTTGTAATATTGAGTAAGTTTCACGACAATCCATTATATTTTACTAATCATATACCACAAGATACGGATAAAATAAAATGTCAAAGACGTTTAATATACTGTAGTTGATGAGTCTCTTGTGCGCGCACAAAATTAATACAAAAACACGCATATAACTAGCATTTCTAATCGCTAAAATACTTGCACCAGCAATGTCGCATGGATAATCACGCATACTATAAACAAGCTTTTGATAAGCCTCTTTACTTGCTTAAAAAAGATCTCACTTGCTGAATAAAAAGAATAATGCAAGAATTATAAAAATAACAACTCTACGCTACACACGGGTCCTAACATTCTTAGTTCAAGCACCAACTACATGGGAAAAACTGTTTAAAGCGATTATACGATATTCAAAGTAAAAATACATTACGCAATGCAATTATAAAAACTCACGTCCCAACCCAGCTCTGCTAAAACGACAAGTACCCTTGTCAAATGTTCCTTCACTTGTCAAACGGCGTACCGCTTCTACTAAAACGTAACCACATGAAACACATAATAAACAAGAAAAAAAACACAGTATCCAAATTGAAAGTAATTCTTATATACATCGGTAGCCCAACCTGACTGTTGTAAGTGGAATTTTATGGAGTAAAGTGGGAGTGAAATTATTTTTGGCTTCTATGGCGACCCACAGCGGTTCTCCCGACAAAACAGCTCTGCTACCTGCTTTAAGCTTCTGACAGCTCCATTGATGCTGACGACACCGAATCCAAGCTTCTTTATTTCCTGGTAAGGATTTCGGCGGTGACCTTGTAGATGATCCGATCTCTCTTCCCTCTATCTCTCCTACCTCTGCTGATACGCGGTCGATTCCTTCGTTCACTAGCTGGCTGTGTATTCCTTTCCTTGCCTGGTGAAAGGACAGTCTCTCAGAAAATTCGATATCTTCTCGTCCGATGTGGCATTGACATCCTTGTGGTCCCTAAGAAGATTTGTAGCAACGTCTTGCAAATTTGGTTTGTGAACGGGCTTCGAGTGCTGAAAAAGGTCACTGTCGCTGCTTGTCTTCTACGCTTTCGTTTTTCGACTTTCTAATTTCGCCTCTTCCTCTTTCGCCCTGCCTTGGTTCTGTTCACGTAGAACGCTCTCTTCAACGCCTCTGTGACGTCGTTTTCTGGGATCCAGGTTGGTTTATATGCCTGGTCGGCCCATTCCACCCGAAAGAAGGTCTGTCCTCCAATTTTCTTAACCGCCAGGATCTTGTTAACCGCGTGCCACTCTTCCTTCCGTTCTGTGTTCTTTACGCTCGTTGTGCCAATAGACGTGTCCTCCACCGACGGACCGGAAGTCGGTGACTGCTCCTCTTCGTCATCTGGTGTGCTCGGTGCTGCCTTGAAATCGCGTCGGTCCACAAATGGCTTTGAGTCTTTCTGCGTTAATAGGATGACTGAGAACTCTGTTCGTCTTCTGATGACGTAGCATGAATGTATGATTTCCAACCTTGGCTGTGATATAATACGGTCCACAGTATCTCAATGTGAGCTTTCTTGAGAAGCCTTTCTTCACCTGCGGCGTCATAAGCCACACCAAATCGCCTGGTTGGTACGTCGGTTCCTGCACATTTTTATCGTGCGAAGCCTTATTCGCCTCCTGCATCAGCTTCGTCCTGTCCGTCGCCTCTTGATGAGCTGCGGCCAATCTTTTTGTGATCTGAAGTGCGTGTTCTTCCGGCGTGACCTCTTCGTCCTCTTGCGTCGGTAATGAGATCCACTCCGAGACGCATGTTAACGCCATGCATGAGATAGAATGGCGAGTAGTTCAATTTGGCGCTCGTCACTGCCCGAATGGAGAACAGAATCGACGGGATGAACTGTGGCCAGTCTTCCTGCTTCTGACAGAGTATTCTCAAGGCCGCCCAAAGATGCCTGTTCACACGTTCCGCCGCGGCATTGGTTTGAGGGTGAAAACCGGAAGTGCGGAGTCGATGAATCCCGAACTTCCTCGACAGCTCTGTGATGATGCCGCTGAGGAAATTGCTCCCACGGTCGGTCAGCAGTGACCTCGGGGCTCCATAGCGGGAGATGATCTGATGGTAGAAGATTTCCGCGATCGTCTCCGCCCGTTGGTCCTTCATCGGGAACGCCTCCGGGAATCGGGTCAGGCTTTCTACGCACAGTAGCAGATATCGGTAGCCTTCCTTGCTCTTCGGAAGTACGAGAACGTCCATATGCCATCTGCCGAAGACCTCTCGAATCGGGAGAGACTGCAACGGATTCTTCTTTGCGTTCACGGGGTATTTACATCTCTGACAGCTTGTGCACGATGCTATGTGTTCCTGGACGTCTGCGTGCATTCGTGGCCAGTGGTACCTCATCCGGATGCTTAGGTAGCATCTATGGAAGCCAGGATGAGCTGATTCTTCGTGGAAACCATATAGGATCTTCTCTCGCAGTGTCGTGGGTATGGCCAGCTGTGTGATGGTGGATCTCGCTGCCTTCCGTGATCTTGGCTGAAAGTAGTGATAAAGGATATCGTTGTGGATCACGTACTCATTTGCTGTGAACGTCATCTTCCTTGCTGCTGCGTCCTCTTCTGGAAGTGTCCTCCTCGAGGTACTTGATGATGGGCCCCAGCTCTGGGCACTGTCGCTGCTCTGCTGCGATGTTTTCCAACATTACCTCGTCCGATGGCGGGCTCGTGAGCTCCTCTTCGAAAATCGCGCAGAATTCCGGCACCGTTTGCAGACCTGTGATGGGCTCTTCCACTGTGGCCACGATCGAGTCCTCCCTCATGGTGATATCCGCAGGTGCTGGCGGGTAGGGAATGCGTGAAAGTGCGTCTGCGTTAGTATTCTTTCGTCCGCTCTTGTACTGTATGTCAAACTGATATCCCTGCAGGGCTATTGACCAGCGGAGGAGTCGTCCGGTCGTTGATGCTTTCAAAGACTGTAGAAAGGTGAGACTCACGTGGTCGGTGAATACGGTGAAGAAAGAGTTGGCCAAGTAACAGCTGAACTCCTTAACGCCCTCGACTAAGGCCAAGCACTCCAAATGGGTGATTGAGTAGTTCTTTTCCGCAGCCGACAAGGATCTTCCGCCATAGCATATTGGATGTTCCCGACCTGCTGAATCTTCCTGGGCCAATATGTACCCGATTCCAGCAATGGATGCGTCGCAGTTGATGATATATGGCTTCGTGACATCCGGGTAGACCAGTACTGGAGCAGTGCTCAACGCAGTCTTGAGCCTGGAAAAGGCTTCTTCGCATGGATCGTCCCATAAGAACTCGACGTCCTTTCGTAGTAACTGGTGTAAAGGATTGGCTATGATGCTAAACCCCTGGATGAAGCGGCGATAGTATCCCGCGAGACCGAGGAATGAACGAACATCAGTCTGCGTCTTCGGGCGCGGGTACTCCTCCACTAGCTTCACCTTCGACCGGTCTACTCTACCCCCTTCTCGGACAGGTAGTGCCCCAGATACAACACCTTGGCAGCCCAAACGTGCACTTCTTTGGGTGTAGTTTCAAGTTCGCTGCCTTCAGTCTGTCGAACACTTCCTGAAGATGATGCGTATGTTGTTGGAAGTCGCTGCTAAAAACGAGTATGTCGTCGAGGTAGCATAAAACCGACCTGAACGTCATCCCTTTGAACACGTGGGACATCAAACTCATGAAGGAGGCTGGAGCATTGGACAAACCAAATGGGAGTCGGATGAATTGGTACTGACCCGTGTGAGTGATGAACGTCGACCTCTCCTTCGTCGCTGGGTCAAGTGGAATTTGATGGAATCCGCTTTTAAGATCTAGGACGCTGAAAATGGCGGGTTTGCGATCAGCCAGGGCGTCGAAAACGTCCGTTAGCGTCGGCAAAGGGAAGTTGACTGGGATGGTGACCTTATTCAGCCTACGGTAGTCTACGCAGAAGCGTATCTCCCGCTTTTCTTCTTGACCAAGACGACCGGTGAACCCCAAACCGCTTGTGACGGTTCAATGACCCCGGCGTCTAACATCTGCTCCACTTGGCGTTCGATTTCTCTCTTTGCTTCCGCTGAATGTCGATAACATCGTTGCCTGATCGGTGCCTCTGTAGACGTATGGATTGTGTGCTTCGCCAGTGTTGTTCCGGATAAGTCATCTAATGACTTTGCAAATACGTCGATGTTCTTTTCCAAAAAGAGCCTTTAGCTGCTGATTTTCTTCAAGTGACAACGACGCCGAATGGTATGCCAGTCCTAGTTCTTCCAACGTGGGGTGCGTTGCATTGCTTCCTTCTGTTGCTCCTGCGTTGTCTGTGTCCTGACGCTTCGTTGCTTCGCTGTGAACCTGCGATGGTTGCACTGGTTCGATGGAAGCCAATGGTCTGCGATGCGATAGCCAGAGTACTCGATCGGTTGGATTAAGGACCTTGCACACTGTAGTAGTTGAGTCCGTGTTGACAAGTCCTCGTGCAGCTAAGAATTTCTGCTGACGCTGCGGCGGCAGTGGTTCTATCAGGCACAGTTGTTGACTGACATTCTTAGGAACCGCCATGGGCACCAAAACCTCTGAGTGCGGCGGTAAAACCGTGGATTTTTTCGGAAACAGCACATTGCATTCGTTTTTTGGTTGAATTAGTGAGGCAACAGTCAGGTTGTCATGAAATGTTATTATTTTATTTGCAAAATCTATCTGAGCCTTATTGGCTTCCAAAAATCTAATCCTAAAATCAGATCGTATGCGACATCTGGCAGGACGCGACACTCGCACGGAATAGCCAACCCGTTAATTTTGACGGTAAACTCAACTCGCCCCAAAACTTTGACAGGCTTCCCGTCAGCCAAATGCACAGTCTTAATGTCGCCCTCCTCCAGGTGTCGCATCGGAACTGCCAGCCTTTTGACAAAATTAGCCGATGCAATCGAGCAAAATGCTCCACTGTCTATTAATGCATGCGTTTTAATACGATATATATTTACAGAAATAATGTTACGACTGAATGAGACTGATTGCGAACCTGAGTCGACCCTGTCCATCTCAGTCCCATGGACGGGTGACCAATCCTATTGCCGGTACCCCCGCGCGGAGCGAGCCGTGCGGCAAACTGACTGGAGGTGCCCCCTTCTATTACAATAAAAACATGTTTTGTCCTTGGCGGGGCATATATTGTTTCTTGAGTGGCTCCCCCCGCAATTATTGCAACGGAAGGAAGCTACCTGGTTGTATCCTCGGCTTCTGCTTCCCGGGTCTGGATTGCGCCAGTTCTTTTCGGCTGGACGTCGACGGTCGAATTCGTCGTCGTAGGGTGGCGATCGTCGGCCGGCGTCCTGCTGGAAGTGGACGCGGTTCTGAACGTCGTTGTGGCGCTGCTGGAAGGCGATCTCGGCCTCGATGACGATCCGACCGTATGGATTCGCAGCTGGCGGAGCCCTTCGGTGAGGCCGGCGGTTAGCTCCTTCACGGAGGCCTCGAGAGTTGACGAAGCGCTCGCGTTGTCCCTCAACGAGAGCTCCGTGACGCGCCCCCAGTGTCTCACATCGTCCAGCGTCGACAGCGGATGCTGCACCACGTGTTGCCGTATTGCTGGTCTCAGGCCGTTCAGCACGATGGCGTAGATTTGGCTTTCGCTGACCTTGATCCGTTGCCCCGCTCGAAGGATCGCTGTCACGTAGTCGTCCGTGGATTGTTCTGCCGCTTGTTTCATCTGCCATAGCTCCGCCATGGCTTGCCACGCTTGGGCTTCTTGTTGGTCGTAACGCTTCAGTAGGGCCTTCTTCAATTCTGCGTACGATTCTTTTTTATGTCCTGGTGTTGCGTATCGTACCACGCCGAGGCTCCATCTTTTAGAAAAAGCGGCAACGCTGATCGAAGAAGAATCGTGTCGTCCGCTTTCTGAACGTTCGCCCACAATTCAAAGAGCTTCAAAAGTCTAACACGTCTTCTTCAGGCCTACCGGAAAATGAGTTCAGGGCAGCAAGATTTGTGAAGACCGCCATGTTGTTCGTTGTTACGCCTTCCGAAACGCTAACCGGATTTGAATTGTCAGCTCCGCGGCTATGAAAAGATGGCGCTCGTTCGTCGTTCTGTATTCGGCGGCTACGCAGATTCCGACAGTTCAGATCATCTGCAGTCTGGCTCATGTGAAGCTGTTTCTTTTTCTTTCGCTGGCAGCGGAGGTACGGTTTTTCGGATCGAAGAAAAGTTCTCTACCACCTTTAACGTATAGTCTCCTTTAACGTATAATATGTGTTGCCTTTTGTAGTAGTCTTTTTACGAGTTGACGTTCCTTAGGATTAATGTTGTTTGAGATGATATTGTAGTTGTTGTTGAGTATCGCCCTAGCGCTTCATTGAAATTAACACGAGTTCCTTTTTACGGCCAGTAGAAGACACTCTTCGAGCCTTTTTCGACTGCTCGCCACCCGCGCTAAACACCGACTCTCTCGCGATCAAAACTCCGACTGCCTCTAGCGGTCCAAAGCTCTACTGCCCTCTAGCGGTCAAAAGCTCTACTGCCCTTTAATGGTCAAAACTCTACCGCCCCCTGCCGGCGCCCTCTCCCCTCCCTTCCTCTGACCGTCCGAGTGTCTTCCTCTGGGGCCTTTCTTTATTAATACCAGATTCTGACATACACCAATGCAGTTGTTTAAGTTACCGTGACAACGTCGGAGGCGACAGCAACTCTTCGTCCTTAATTAACCCTCTGGGGTATTGCCGATAAAACCTTATCTGGAGCCTGTTTCGCCTTCGGTGTTCGCCACCCCCACCTGTTGATCCCATTAATGTCAGGTCTGCCCTTTAGTAGTGGTAGTAGTAGTAGTAGTAGTAGTAGTAGTAGTAGTAGTAGTAGTAGTAGTAGTAGTAGTAGTAGTAGTAGTAGTAGTAGTAGTAGTAGTAGTAGTAGACCTCCCTCCCTTATATTACTTAGCCTCCTAAACCACTTAAAATCACATTATTATTATTTTTTTAAAAATAATAAGTGAGCGATTTCTGTTGCAGGCTCCAATGGTGCCAATCTCTCCTCTCCGTCTCTATCCCCTCTCTCTCTCTCTCTCCGTCTGTCTGTCTGTCGGTCGGTCTGCCTGTCAGTCAGTCAGTCAGTCAGTCAGTCAGTCAGTCAGTCAGTCAGGCAGTCTGTCTGTCTGTCTGTCTGTCTGTCTGTTCTCTGGAATTGATCTGGTCATTAGCAGATGAAAATGGATTGTCATCGAATGATAATTACTTAAAACTGGTGCCATAAAAGAGTCAGACATCTAAATCCAGCGTCTTTTCCATTTTGAAATTAAAATATGCCCGTTAATTCGCTCGTTCAATTGATTCGTTTGCTCCTTCATTCTCTCAGATATAGATGACAGTGCTCTATTTGGTGGGTGGGGGAGTAAGTGGGCATTTCTGGTCACTGCTTACTTACTCCCCGCCCACTGTCTCACTCCATGCACATCAAGGGGGGAGTTTCATACCGTCATAATCGTCATTAACTTATTTAGCTAACTTGTTTATCAAAGTATTATCATTATTAGGCCTACGTGGCTGTTAGTCACGTTGTCATCCACGAAGAGTAGAATAGTAAGTGCAGAGCAAATAAGGGGTGAACAAGTCCTACCTACCGCTACTCCACCACCCCTCGGAAATATAGCGAAACAAATGGAAAAGTATGCCCACACTGGTCTGAGACCCTCAGATACCGCTCTCTGGAGGAGAAGCAGTGGCGTAGCCATGGGGGGAAGGGGTTGGGGTTAAAACCCCCTTGGACGGCGGAAACAAATTTTTATGTATTTCCATGCAATTTTTGTTTTTGAGGCGATTTTTGGGGTGAAAACCCCCCTTGGCGGTTATCGACGAACTTTTTTTCAAACCACCCCCCTTTCGGAAATCCTGGCTACACCACTGAGAAGAAGAAGAAGAAGAAGAGAGAGAGAGAAGAGAGAGAGAGAGAGAGAGAGAGAGAGAGAGAGAGAGAGAGAGAGAGAGAGAGAGAGAGAGAGAGAGAGAGAGAGAGAGAGAGAGAGAGAGAGAGAGAGAGAGAGAGAGATAGTCGACTGACCGAATTCGACGCATTTCCGCCACAGTCCGCTGGAGGTTCTCTTCAACGGGATCTTTGGGTTGGTCGGCTCCGGAGTACCGGTACCGGTGATTCTCTCGATGGCGTGCAACCAATAGTCGGTGGAGACGGCGATGCAGAGACAGGCGAACGAAGCACAGGCGAACACGCTCGTCGTCACCGTCAACGTCGTCTTCTTACTGCACTGACTCATCGCCTCCCCCCGCCGAGACACGCGCGCTCTCCCACGCACCGCCCACCGGCGACAATTATTAGATCCGAACGGAGAAACTACGCGGCGAGACTTCTTCCGATCGTCTGCTCTTCCTATTCGGCTGACGTCATCGTCGCTTCAATCGTCGATGCTTGTTGTAATCGGTACTTGTAGTCTATAGGTATTTGTAATCGGTACTTAACCCACCTCTCTCTCTCGCGCGCGCGCGCAGATTAAGATATCAGAAGAAGGAGATAAAAATTGCATGAACGCATCGTCATCTCCGTTCGAGAAAAGGTAAAACACTGGAATTCCGACGATACCGGAGAGAGACAGAAGACGGGGAGCACAGCGGCGTCTACCAGTGGTCCTCGTCGTCACGGCCGGCTTCAACGGCCGATGGGCCTCAGAACAAGCAGCGTTCGAGAGCTCTCCATGTAATGTCCTTTCGACGAACGATGTTAATATGAACAGAGCGCCGCCGCTGCTGCCGCTGCTGCTGCTGCTGCCGCCGTCCGTGGTTCGGTCGATAGGACGCCTCCGTCTTCGTGTATACGCGTCGAGAGACGCGATTGCGCATTCAGACGACGGCGGCGAAGGCGGCGGCGAAGGCGGCCTATCGCTCCCTCTCTCTTCTGCCGTGGCGCGCTGCGATGCGCTGCTGCTGGCGACGATGATGATAATGAAGCAGTTTCCTCCGCTAATGCAGCTGCTGCTGCCGCTGCTGCTGCGCCGCTGCTGTAACCCGTTGCTCATCTCGAGTACTGCGGCTGATGCGAGAACGACATCCCGTCTGTATAGGCCTACGCGCCTGACTCCTCCGTCCACTTCATGCGCCGACACAACTATGCCCAGCCCACTGCCTACTACACCGACAGTGACCTCTCTCTCTCCCTCCCTCCCTCCGTCCGTCTGTCTGTCCAGCTCCCAATCATCCCACTCGAAGCGACGGTAAAAAGCGACGACGACGAAGAAGGCGAATCGGCGATCGACAACGGTCAATGTATCGTCGTCTACACGGTTGCTGTTTGACCGGCGAAGTGGCCGCCGCCGCCGCCCGATGAAGCGACGACCGAGGTGGCGGCGGCGGCTATCGATCGATGGATGCTATTGAACAAGGAAGCGTACAACACCAGCATCAGCAGCAGCAGCAGCAGCAGCAGTTATCCGAGAATTTTTCAAAACGATGACGACTAAGCGGCAAAAAAACGAATGAAATGAAGATGGGTTTAACGAACGAAGATATGCTAGCAAGATTATAGCGTAGAGAAACGGGGTGACTCGAAAAGGACGCAAAAGATATATTAAAAACTGCTGGCTAGGGTTGGACGTGCGAGGAGCGGAGAAAGGAGAGGAAGAGTGGCAGGGAGGGAGAAATAATTTATCATCGGCATTTGCTTGAATTTCATTAACGTTAAAACACGAAGTCGACAGATAAAATATAATGAATTGCGAACACAGTGTATACCTTCGGGGGGACAGTATGCGAAGCTGCGTACAATCCTCCCCACATCAACAGAACTTGTATACAGCAGGTGAAATAACGTTTAATGGATTAAAATTAAACACTGTTATTCCACATCGCCTTATTGTCTGCGAGAGTCCATGTTGGCGCTTAATCTGTATTGGAATAAACTCATCTATAGGCTATAAGCAAAGTGTAGGTCCCTAATGGTCGCAGTGGCGAGGCCACGGGGGGGGGGGTTTGAACACCCCCATTTGCCATCAGGGCCATCCGTGAGATTCCTTCAAAATTTGCAGAGAATTTTTTGTGAGGGGGTAGGGGGATGGTTGAGAATCCGATCAGGATCGGCTCTACAAGTCTAAGTATCAAGCGTTCTCTATATACAATATCTATGTAACAAACAGTCGTGCGTCAGACGGACTGGGACCCTCCATGGCCGGCCATGTTACTATTTGCAAGAAATTCTATCAGATAGATAAAAATATTGTTTAAAAGTTATTTAATGCACTCATTATGTGTGGAATAGTAATTCTAACGAATTCTAATGTTGTAAAAGTAAAAGTTGTTCAGCTTCAGGAGGCTTGGCCCCCCTGACCAGGAGCTTGGCCCCTGGACCCCACTGGGGGCTCTGCCCCAGACCCCCTCAACGTGCTCGCCATAACCCAGAGTTATCAATTTGGGGGTGTCGGTAAATTTGGGGGTCCCCTGCCAAAAAGTCTGACAAGCAAAAAAGGTCATCCCATAGCAAAACTGGGGGGGGTCGGTCTCAAATTTGGGGGTGTTGGGTTTTGAAAATATCCGTGCCATACCCCCCACTCTCAAACGTCTGGCGTCGCCACTGAATGGTCGGTAAGGTATATCAATGGTACAGCGAGGATAGTGGCGGCTCCACATGGAGGATGCCCCTATTGAATGTCTGGCCCCCTGTTGGGACCCCAAACTTACTACTACATACCTATCAACAAATGGTTGGCCCCATGCTCAGCAGTTGCCACCCCAAAGGCCCCCACTTGCCAAATCCTGGAGCCGCCACTGAGCGAGGATGGGTTGTTAGACAATAGCTGCGGAGGAAATGGGTTTTAGACAAGGAAGGTTTTAAGTTTTGATCTATCATATAGGGGCGGGAAGTTAGCAGAGTGGTAAGAACGTTGGAGCAGAAGGTTGCGGGTTCAACTGTCGCAAGAGCCCTTAGGTCGACCCGGCCTTCGTTCACCAGATGGCGAAGGCAAATGAGTAGCGGATTAATCCACGGAGTAAACAGGCGCGTTGCATGAGAACACTGGAGTGACAAGAGAGGAAGAACGAGTATGTTGTGGGAATATCAGAATCAGATTTCGTATTTAATGCGTTCTGCTATTTTCAGCCAGTGTAGAGATTTGAGTAATTGTGTAATGTGGCAAAATTTAGGTGATTTGGTAACTGCACGACCTCGGGCATTTTGAATCGAGTGGAGTTTACATACAGTATGAAAGCTTTTGGAAAACTGTGAAACAGTGAGTTGAAGTCTAACCTCCAATACTCAATGGAAGAAAATGCTCTTTTACCAACTTTAGTGTTGGTTTTAGGTATGCCTACATTTAACGATGAACCAGAAAACCGTGTTCGACTAGAATGTTTCTCATGACCAAACATACTGTGGCCTTCAAGTGCACCATTATATAAACCAAACCAGTCTTTAATACAATTCAGCTCTACGGGTAGCCAGTGTAACTGATCAGGTTTAATATTATCGTGTTTATAGGTTCTAGTAATGGCTCGAACGATAGAATTTTAAATCCTTTTAAGCTTTTGAACATTAGATTAGTACAACAGCATTATATAAGCCAGGTCAACGTTTCAAAATCCCATTAGTTTGTTAAAATTGGATCTTTTTCACAGCATCAGAAGGAAGGCAGCAATGGTAATATCACCACGTCTTTGTCTGGTGCCTTCAAAAGGCAAAACCCATTGTTCTTTCATCACATGCTGTTACGGAAAAGATATGTTCATAAACTGGGTATTGCTGGTAATTTCCTAATGCCCACCTGCTATACGCAATCAATTCTCACTATAAAATACACTAGAACCGGAAAAACTATATGTGTAGGCTTTCAGCCTACAACTAAATTATACAAGTCAACTGCAATAACAGAAGGAATAAAGTGGTCAGATATTCTGCGACCTCAAATGGGGCGAATTAATGTTTTCTTGTAATCTCCAAGTTATTTCAACCAACAGTCGGTCATGCCAAGGCATGCATGACCCTCTGTTAAATTAATCAGAAGTTTAGTTTCCAACGATTAGATGCTCAACATCAGTCTGATATGCACATTCTTTTACTAAATTCCTTTTTTAGCGCATAAAACTGAACTAGACTCTCATTTCTACAGTACTTGAGTTTCACTAACTGCTTTAATTAGGACACTCAAAACGACTGTGCGCTTTCCTACAACAAAAACCTACAAAGACGATCTATGTCTGATTCGCTAATAACAAAAATAAATATAAAACTTGCTAGGATATTGGAATTGTATTACTAAATTTAGGTAATAATTTTATTTATAAATTTCAACCCAAATCTCCGACTCATCTCCAATCTCAGCACGTGGCAAAAGGACGGAAACGGAAAAAGACGAAAAACAACGAAGGCGTCCAATAACTTGCAATAAGTAAGATACTCTGTAATTTCTTATATTTATGTTGCGCCTTGTTTTTGCTAAATAAATCTCCACGCCTAAATTGCTACAAACACATGATACACAGACCGCATCAAAGTCATCATCCGTTGATGTTCAATGTATTAGCTAGAAACGAACCAGTTCAGTCCTGCTTTAAATTGAATGCCATCTACAGTTGCATTTGAACTGCATATTGTGAGGAAGTCTGTATGACGTCTGCAGATTTTCTGCTTAAGTGATTATATTTCAGACTTTTATAAGTGCTGCGTGTTGATGAATATTCAACATCTTTTACTTTGTAGAGGTTAGTTTTTCTAATGAAAAAAGAATGATTTTTATCAGCTAATGGTGCACGACGTTTTCTAGAGTGTAATCTGTTAAAAAACTATTTTACTTTTCCTCAAATTACAACGATTCGCAAAATCGTACGATCTAATAAGGCCATATTAGACATCAATCGTTTTAATTTTTCAACACGATTTGGCGATTTCATATAACGATCGTCGCCGATCTAATTACTTACTTACTTACTTACTAGTTGTAAATACCTAAACGTGTATTTTTGTGTATTTTTGAGCGCAGAAAATCAGAAACTGTTTTAGAATTTAGACGATTGCATGTAAGACATTGTACATTGACTTCAGTTCTCTGTGTTAAACACTTACAATATTTTTTCAGGATTTGTCTTTTTGTGGGCTTCCTTTTTTCTTGGCGAAGCGTTGAGCCACCACAGACGGTACCATACGTTTTTGCAGAATGTATCTTCTATAAGGCAATTTTATGGGATTTAAAAACAATGGCTCTGCCTCAGATGAGCTGTCAACCTTGGCGTAGTACTGTAATCATTATTGTCAAATGAAGATTTAGGTTTAGAATACAATTTTGGAAATTATCGGTATTAAATATACAATGGGATAGAGATAAAATCAAAGAAAAGGCAACAGAAATTGTGGGGAAGATTGAAAAACAAGTGACGACAACAAACACAGGAGAGACAACGGAAGAAAGATGGGAAAAACTAAAATCTGTGGTAGTAAGAGAACTAGAGCAAGAAGTAGGAAGGAAGAAAAGAAGGAAAGCTAAAAAGCCATGGGTGACAAATGAAATGATAGAAGACATGGAGCAGAGAAGAAAATGGAAGAAGCAGAACACAGAATATGCAAAAAAGAATATAGGAGACTAAATAACTTAAGATCAACAGAAAAGGCGAAAAAGAGAAATGGTGGGAGAATAAATGTCAAGAAATAGAAAAGTTACAAGGACAGGGAAACAGGATCAAGTATATAAGGAAGTAAAAGATTTAACAAAGAAAGAAGGTATGCAAGGGAGCAGGGCGGGTATTAAAGACAAACAAGGAAATACACTCACAACCCAACGAGAAGTGGAAGAGAGATGGAAAGAATATATAGAAGAATTATACCTGAAAGACAGCAAACCAACGGAACTCAATATAGAGGAACAGCAAACAGTTGAAAGCTAAGAGCTAGGACCAGGACTGATGAAAGAAGAAATTCTGCACGCATTAGAAGAGATGGAAAACAACAAAGCAGAAGGAGTGGACCACATACCAGCAGAAGCAATAAAGATACTAGGAGAGAATGCAACGAACGAACTGTAAATCTGCCAACAAATCTATATGACAGGAGAATGGCCAAACGATTTTCTACAATCAATAATGATTCCGATTAAAAAGAAAGTAAATGCAATGGAATGCGAGGACCATAGAACTATCAGTCTATTATGCCATGTTTGTAAGATAATACTCAAGGTCATTACAAAAAGAGTACAAGCGAAAACAGATGCAATAGGATTCCTTGAGAGGATCAGTTTGGGTTCGGAAGGGAAAAGGAACACGGATGCAATCGGATGCTTAAGAATGCTAAGTGCTAGAAGACTTCAAAATGGAAAAATATCTTTATATGCTTCGTGGATTACGAAAAGCGTTTGACAGAGTAGATTGAGGATTTTGATGAGAGCACTGAAAAGGGTGGGAGTGGATTGGAGAGACAGAAGACTGATAGCAAACCTATACCTTGGACAGTCAGTGAAGGTGAGAATAGAGGAGAACTGAGTGAATCGTGTATGATTGGGAGAGGAGTAAGGCAGGGATGTCCACTGTCACCGCTGTTGTTTAACATATACATCAAGAATTAGTACAAGAGGCGATGGAGAATACAGATAGGGAGTAAAAGTCGGAGGAGTACTACTAAAGGCGCTCAGAGACGATCAGGCCATGCTAGCAAGCAATCAAAAGGGCTTCAGGAAGTAATGGATAAACTGATACAAGTGTCAGAAAAGTATGGAATGAGAATCAATACAAAAACTAAAGTCATGGTAATAAGTAAAAAGAAGGAATGAGAGTAGACATAAAGGTTTACGGACAGATCATAGAGCAAGTGAAGGAATTTAGCTATCTAGGAAGTCTGATAACAACCGATGCCAGATGCAATAAAGAGATAAGAAGACGTATAGCAATAGCAAAAGAAGCTTTTTACAAGAGAAAGGAGCTGATGCAAAGTAAACTAAAACTAAACCTAAAAAGAGATTGGTAAAAACATTGATATGGAGTGTGGCGTTGTATGGATGAGACGTGGACAATGAGAAAGGAAGATATAAAAACGATTAGAGGCTTTTGAAATGTGGATTTGGAGGAAAATGCTAAAAAGTAAAATACACAGAGCATAAGACAAACGAGGAAGTCATGAAGGAGATAGAAGAAGAAAGAAGCCTGATAGATACAATCCGGAAAAGGCAGAGAAATTGGATGGGACATGTCCTCCGGCATGACTCTTTACTAAGAACAATGATCGAAGGAAAAATGGAGGGAAAGAGAGTGAGAGGTAGACCGAGAAAGATGATGTTGGAGTGGATGATGAATAAAGGATATCAGGAACTCAAAGAAGAAGCAAGCAATCGATCGGAGTGGAGAAACTGGATACCTGGACCTGTCGAGAGACAGAAACACTGATGATGATCGGTATTCATTGCAGTACTTTTCTTTGGAGACACTAGTTGTATATCGTTTGTGTTGCTAAGAAATAGTCTTTTCAGTCACTTCGTAATTTAACAGGATATTATCAACTAAATACTAAAAGTTCATTTATTTATATTGGGAAATTATTTTTTGCAGAAATTATGCCAAACGTTTGCAATTGATGACCTTGATGATTCCAGGAAATGAGAAATTCATCCAAATGGGTAAGTACTAGTACTTTGAATATGTTTTGACGTCTTATGTAATGAAGCATTTGTATAAAGCATTTGTAAACCGCCTCTTATATTTCTACTCAGAGGCGCTCCTGGCATTGGAGTCGCATGATAAAGTATCACTTTAGCTTTTGCATTGAACAGGGCAAGGGAGTGAGAAGTGAGACCCGAATGGATGGCTTCAACACAGTCCAGAGGGAGGGTCCAGTCACTGAATACTCAACACTGAGTAAGAGCAGTGCCTGATCTAGGAACATAAACATTCTTCTGATCAGTGGAGCGGAGCAGGCGATGAGCAGCATAAGAGGGTGATTTGAAAAGCTCAGTAATGTAAGACAGGACCTGACCTCGAAGTGCTGCAGAAACAATAATTACTTGCTTGAATATGTGGTCAGAAATTGAAAGCCAATGGATGGTGTTTATAGCATAAAGTCTGAGATGCTAGAGTAGCGAGGAGCTTTAACGAGCTGCAAAAAACGAGCTGCAGTATTTAGAATGGATTGCAGAGCTGCGAGCGGGCTTAGCAATAGATAATGTGCCTAGGATGTGTTATGCGCTGCAATTTAGACATGACCCAAAATATCTGTTGGGTAAAATCTACATATTTAAATTAGTTATTATAATTTTAAATTAGTTTTTGAAATTTTTGCAAATAGATGGTGTAAAATGACACAGTGGCTATGTATTTACCCATTGAGATGCAGTCTGTCTGTTGGTCTAAATGCACACATTGACCTCAATTCAGTATAAAGCAGAGGGCTACTTTAACATCTGAGCACAGCTGAATGGTAATTATCGACTTTGTTCAAGCTTGGTTGGTTTGCAGTGACCTTTTAAGGTCAGTTTTTGACCTTTGTACTTCAGTTTGAGTGGCAGAAACTGCATCCCGATGATAATGGATGATAGATACGATGGCCGTGTTTTGTTTCAGACTCCTGTTATGGATTCTTTTTTGGCCGGATCTTTTTCCGGAACGTGCTCGACGACTCTTTTCCAGCCATTTGAGCTGCTAAAAACTCGACTCCAGATGCTTTCCGCTAACCAGTGAGCTTGATGTTAATTTTTATCGCAGATTTTCTATGTATATTATATATCGCACTTTTCATGTTTTATCTCAATGGCGGCCGCTTGGTATTAGTTCAGCCCATCTTGATCATGGGTGTGATATTTTGAACTGATATCGAAACTATTTCTTCATTTGTATGAATTTTTGAATGACAGTTGGCCTTCATCTTATTCTGCTGTATTTGTAGCTTATTGTAGCTTGTTCTGTTTGTGTTGGAACTGTACAGAAGTAAGCCAGTTGGCATGCTACGAATCGCGGTGGACGTTGTTCGTACTGAATCAATATTTGCTTTATGGAGAGGCTTATGTCCGGTATGGAAAATAACCCGTGTCTTAGGTCACATATTTTTGAGTTTTGAATGGGTGCTCATAGATTTTGTTGTTGTTTTTCTCATTCAAATTTACCTTTTGTCACACTGGTCTAAATGTTATACATTTTTATTCCAGATGTCATACTGATGTAGCATTTTTGCATTCTAAGACCTCACACTGCTTGGGGATGGTTACCACCCCCTCAGTTTTCAAAAAAATTTGAGTCAGACATAATGAGTTATTTTCAAGCACTTTTAGGAGCCTGTTATAGTCCATGCACTCATTTTGACATTGTGCACTCTTTTTGCTGCTGTGGTCAATAGGCCCATTTTACCAAATTGACCCTGGTCAAGTGTATACCACCCGTCCACCCCCATTGATTTTCCCTTGTTAATTGTTTTTCTTACTTATAATCACTGTTTCTAAACCTAGCCCCAATCATTGCATAGTAAATCAGGTTATGCAAACAGTTTTTGCAGATCGAGTGCTGTAGCACAACTGTAAGCTTCTTTTGAATGGAGCACTTTGGCTGAGAGATGTAATATCTGAAAACAGAATTTTGGCAGGCTTGCAAGAAGGCCAAGTACAATGCCAGCAAAGTAAAACAGTGATGTCATGCTACCATCCTTCATCTGTTTTAAGTCACTGATTTCTCTATGACATCCTTCCATTGTTCTAAGTCTCTGGATATATTTTATTTCCTTAAGAGTCAGTTTCGGTCTTCGTTCTGTCTTCCCATGAGCAGATCAATCAATCAATCAATCAATCAATCAAACTGGCTATTTATATTGCGCCCGTGCAAATAATGTTTCCAAGCGCATTACATCACTGACGAATCAATGAGGAACGGAAGATGTTGGTCTTGGAAAAAAGCCGCTCGTATGGTACGAAAGAGTTCGTTGCCTTGGTGAAATTGAGTGGTGAATCCTTAAGAAGGTGGTCTTCTGCAAGACGATGTTTAATTGAAGAGTCATGTTTAATTCTTCTTCGACTGTTACTCTCATTTTAGCACTGGCATCTGGTGAGCGAAAGCCTAGTAGACCTTAAGGCTCCCACGGAACTAGTTCCTGTTCCATCAATGCTCAGCTCTAACACTAATGCCAATCTGCCATCTTCCCGTCCCATAACTTGCACTGCATAAACATAATCTGAACTTGTCATATAAACTTAATCGAGTTTTGAACGTAGAATCCAATTGTGTATAGCAACGTTCAATTTTCCGAGGCTGCGTTGAAAAACTTGGGGTGTGGTACAACGACCCCATAGAAAATAGTGTGAAGGAGCTTAGTGATGAGAGGGTTGAATTGGTGTTTGAGTTCTTATGATTGAATATTCTTGTTTTCTGTTGCAGTCATTGTATAAAACAGTTCCAGGGATTGGCTTCTATTTCTCTGCCTTGCACTCTCTTACACATCACTTGGGGTTAGTGGCGGCTTAACTTACTTGAAACACTTATTCGAGATACTTGCGTAGTTTATGATCCGACTGATTTTTGCTCATAAATGTTTTGCTAAAAACTATACAGTAGTTCTATAGTAGTCAGCATCCATTTTTAATATACTTTTATATTTAGCAATTTGTATTTATTTTTAAATATTTGTAAAATTCAGATATTTGTGTAGTCAATCCGAAGTGTTTATCGAAGTGTCAGAAGCTAAATTTCTCAGTTATTTTAAAAAACAGAAGTTGATAAACAATGAGAGTTATATTATAAATTGCAAACACAGTCTGAAATGGATAACATAAACATAAATGCATAATGGTGCATAATAAATGATTGTTGGCGTATCAGTAGTGCCTATCCTCTTCCAGCTGCTGAGTCGATGATATTCGGTGCCACTGCACGGTCAATTGCTGCATTTGGCACACCTCTCTCTGTTGTAAAGACTCGTTATGAGGTTTGAAAAGAACTTTTTACAAATATATATATTATGTCTCTGGACATCCAGTCACTGCAGTTACCAGCAGGCTTGAGGAGAGGGGTGTGCAGCCGGTACATTGTACCGAGGCCCATGGAGTTTTCAGGGGCCCAGATCTGGTGACGACAGTTTTTTTGCTTGTCAGGATGTTTTTTGAGAATTGACAGCATTTTTTGCTTGTCAGGCTGTTTTTGGAGAGTTGATAACGTTTTTTTCGCTTGTCAGGTTTTTCGGAGACTTAATAAATTTTTCTCAAGGGCCCGCAATTTTTTTGTTCCGGGGCCCGGAATTTCTCTCGGCGACCCTATTTACCAGTAGTAATATTGCATATCTGCACAAGACTGTGGCTCGACATCGTGCTTTAAATTTTAACTAGAAAGATGCTCGCTTCGCTCGCTGCTCGCTTCGCTCGCAGTGCAGGATAATACTAATCCAATACCTATACCTAATACCCAATCATTGAATTCATGCTGAACTGTTGATCGCCACCTAGCCTAGATCTGCGCCACATAATAATTAGGCCTATGTATGTTAAAATCACGCAACTGTGGCCATTTGTGACGCTGTACACGTATTTTTTGTGTACGTTAAAATGTACGTTAAAATTTCAAGCTACGAACAATTGTTACCAATAGCAACATCGTCTTCGAACATCACTCACCAACACATCGCGACGTAAGGACTAAACCGTCTACCAATAGTCAACCAATCAGAACGCTTGAAGGTAACAGACAGAGAGACATACAGATAAGGATCTTAATATTATAGATTAATGCAGAAAAATGAAATGTTAAAGAAATAATGTAGTGTGAGAGCGGTTTGAAGAAAAATTAGTTGCTTTTGCACCAGGAATTAGAAATTGGAGCCTAGCATAGTGATTTCCGGTATTAATTTTCCCGGGATTTTGTGCAAATTGCATACATTTTCCTATAGGCAGAATTTTGTGTAATGTGTTGAATTTTGCATTTGTTTTTAGAGTGGAGTTTTTCCATATCGAAGTGTCACAAATGCTTTATCACATATCTATGAAACTGAAGGACTCAAAGGTTTCTTATCATTTAAAAAAATGTTGTAGCTGCCATAATTTAGCACTAGAAAGAAGGCAAATATGCTCTATCACCTAAAAGGACGGGCAAGGGTATTTTTTTACCCATGCACTAACTGTTGCATTTAGAATACTCGCACTTGACAGATGTTAAGATTTCTACTCTGCCATGTGTGCCAAATACCCTAGGTATGTCCCTGAATGGATTTTGCAGTTTGTTACATTGATTACATTGAAGGTCTGCATCAAAGATTGGCATAATCTGTCTGACATTGCAATTATTACAACAGCGGTCCTCTTTGTCGGTAGTATTTTAACGCAGTCAAAGGGCTGTGATATCATGTCAGTGCATTCCCTACTATGATAATAATAATTGAAGGTTCACACATAACATGAAAATTGTGTTAACATCTAATGCTAATCTAATTTATTATAATACAGTTTGAATACGGTATTAAATTGGTCTGATTGTATAAGATATGAAGCCATGTAATAATTAGCATTGACATGGGCAGTTTGGTTAGCTATGTAGCCAATGTTTGTGTCTTTCTGTAGGTCTTTGTAGAGGATTATCAGCAACGCTGCTGCGAGACGCTCCATTCTCTGCCTTTTATTTGATGTTCTATAATCAGCTGAAGTTTTTTGTTCACAGAGGTAAATTCTTATCTAATCTAATTATCGTCAACTTCTATAGCGCCACTTCATTGTGCATTGAAGTGTCAGCTGATGGCACTCAAAAATCACAAAGGCACAAAATCCGGGAAATCTGGCCAGAAATTCTATTTACCAGACTGAACTCTTATTTTCATTTTCGGTAATTTATAGATTTGGTTAGATTTGACGTCCGATATGTTTCTTGCCTGTTTCGATCTTACATTTATTTCAACATTATTATTTGAAAATCATTTTGTAAATTAGTTATATTTTCCATTTATTTTTGTTGATCGTCTGCGTTACCTTGATTTTTTGTCGGAAAGAGCATTAGTGAACATATCCATTTCATATCTGTTTTGGATTCAGAGGGAAGAATACAGGATCCGAATAATCCCGGTGTATTTTTTCTCTGCGGTGTCGTTGCTGGATGTTTGACTTCCGTCATCACTCATCCGCCTGACGTCATGAAGACATACATGCAGTTGTATCCAGATCAATTTTTAAGGATGCAGCAGACTATTTTGCATATTTTAAAAGTTAGCGGTGTATTTTTCTTGTCGTTGCCATTTCTTTCTCTTTTTATGTTGCTGAGTTTCGTTGGTTCTGGTTTGTTTGGTCTCTTGTTTATTATTTTAGAAAATGTGTCAGTCGAAAATGGTTTATTCCATGCCATGACAAAATTAGCCCAAGACAAAATGGTCAAACAACAAGATATTCCAAAAAGATTTGCTTGGGGTAAAAGTTTCACTAGACACAGGAATGAGTTGATTAATAGGCATCATATTATGCATGTCAAAGTTAATGAAACTTTGTGATTATTGAACAGTCATTGCAATCTAGTAAACTTTGCCTGAACTTGCTAAATTTTGCTTCAATTGATGGGGAATGACTTAGTCTTGTTGAGAGTCTTGTATTTTGTCTTGAGGTGCAATAGACTGACTTCAGGTCTTGAAAATTCAAAAATGTTAGAATGATGTGTCTTAATTTTTTTATTTATGTCTCTGTCTGTTGACAGTTGAAGTATTAACAAATGTAAAAAGCTTATATACAAGTTTTTAGCTGAAATAAAGGCTTTTTCTCAGTTTTGGTAAGCAATTTGTCTACATGGTGGCACAACAAAACTGGACTAGTCACATTTAGGTCTGGCATTTAATATGGCATTATAAATTCCTCTTTTAAAATTTCAGGGAGTTTCAGTTATCCTGAAATTTCAGTCAACGTGATGTTCAATATGTCCTCCGTTTGCTGCGATAACCAATGGCTGTTTAGTGGGGTCTGTCCAATATCCGGGTTGATAGTGTCCTGGCTGATTTCGTCCCAGCATGCTGTCAGAACTTCCTTCGAATGTTTTGCTAGGCTTTGGAATTGGAAATGTTATGACATGAAGGGGGAAAACTCTGCAACATCAACTTATGTGGCATTAGGTGACTGTATTATCAGATGGGTGGTGGTATTGATGGTGTTAGATCCACAGTTGATCGTATTTTCTTTCAAGTTTCACTGATATTGTCGATGTAAATATTTGAATATTTGGCACTTCATCAACTCCATCTGTAAGTAGCTATGAAATGACAAGTACTGTAAGCAGTGAGTTTGGTTTTCTTAGAACAGTTGGTGTGGTTTTTTTTTCAATAGAATGACGGTTTTCGTGGCTTCTTTCGTGGACTGTTACCTCGCCTCATTCGGAAGACTTTAATGGCCGCCATGTCTTGGACTGTTTATGAGCAAGTAAGATCATTTTTCTGATTCGTACTCTGCATGTAACTGTCCTCTGTGTTAATAAGAAGAGACTTACTTATTCATAAATTTAATGTATATTTTGAAAAATTTCATTCTTTATGTGTCTTTGCTGGTATGGATCTTGGCACTGGGAATTATTGTTCTTTTATAAGATCTCACTAACTTTCGATTCTGGAAACAATACACACACACACACTCTCTCTCTCTCTCTATGCATCTGAACAAAGTATAGGGTCAATGCAGACCATAAGATCCACATCTGAGCCCAGTTTACCTTTGCAGTGACCTCATTTTCTGAATTAAAAAGGCTTCAGAGTAAGGTGCTGTTAATTATCATATTAGCAGTGAATATCATTAAGGGTCCATCCATATTGTACGTACTCACTGAGGGTGGAGGGAGTTGGATTTAGGAGATCTTGCGTATGTATGGTGTGTATACAGGGGAGGGAAGTTGAAAATGTCTTTTTTGCGTACGTACTATATGGATGAGCCCTAGGGTGGGATCTATCGAACTTGTCTTCTGTTTGATTTCAATATATATTCATTAATAAATATTGCATATTTTCTAAAAATAAAATCTAATTTGATAATGCTGTGATGTGAATTTGTTCAGGCAATGATACTTCTACGAATAAAGTCATAGGCGCTGGGACGGAAAAAACTGGAAGAAATCAACTGGCGGATATTGGTACCTGTGGATTGTCTTTTTAGCTCAAAGAATGCCACCTGTGGAAAGAACCTGGAAATTTTACCAGCTCTCCAATTTACGAAGATCTGTGCATTGTGTGTGTTAATGTTATCTGATGAACTTTTTCCATTCTCTTTTAGGCAACTGAGTTGATGTTTGTTTAATGCGATTTTGGTTAATATAAGGGAAATAATGAAGATAATTGTGTCATAAAGCCATTATGAGATTTTTAACTGTAAAATTTTTGATGTTCTGTAAATTGTAAACGATTACTTGTTTATTTGTTGCACAATTATGTTTACTCAGTTCAAAGTATAATGTAGTAATAAACCTTAAGAAAAGGTATTTTTAGACGTTTCTTGATGATTCATATAATTATTGATAGTAATCGTAATCATCATCTAACTTCTATAGCGCCAGTTGAATAATGTTCTTGACGTCAGTCGATGGTCGCTCCTTGGTTTGAATTATATTCCCCCATTGTCAAACGCAATAAGTCAGTCCAATTTTCTGCCCAGTCACTGAAAATGCGCGTTTACATGACATGACAAGGTTATACTGGCCATAGAAAACATGGGAAATTTCATAGGCGTAAACTACTATTAGCCTCTAGGCTCGAGCCCACCCCCCACTTTTGAGAGGCTAGTTTAGGAAAAGGAAAGTAAATAGGGATTGGTCCTGACGATTTTTTCCCAGTTTTTGGGAAATTTCCATGGCCTTACACGGCTGAGAGAGAGAGAGTCCTAAACCAATGTCTTGGCTGAAAAATATCAGTAGGTAATGGAGCCTCCGAGGTCGACATTATTCCCGGCTCCATTCCGTGCCTCTGCCAGAGCTGTGTTGCGCGGTAACGAAGTAAATGGGTAACGCGTTACAGGCGTACAATTCTGAGTACTTCGTACTGTAACGGCTACACAACACACCAGTACTTTTACTTGTAACGAAGTAAGTTTTTATTCAAATATTAGTACTTTTAGGGATTTACATTATGTCTTTCATGTTTCGTTCCAAGTAAAATTTCTCATCGCCAAATTTCGATACAAGGCTGGAGTATCTGTTTCCTAAACTTCCCGTGTTTAGTCGTTGGTTGAAAATGACCAACAAAGGTACACGCATGACTGACAGATTGTTTGAAAATTATCTTTCTTAGACCTACATGCAATCCAGAGCCTCAGTTGGTAGTCGGGCTGTCCAAGGTATAAATTCTGCGCCCTAAATTCCGGTGGGGCCTTTTTTTTGACCCGAGTCTTCACGTCAACGTACAACATAGAAATTTTTAACCCTTTGACAGTCTGAAAACCGGCGATGACCTTTTTACTTATCAACAATATTTTCACGCCGGAGGAAAGTGGTATGAAAAATTAAGGACTTAGTGTGCAAATTGCGCCTTCCAGGACGGCGCCGGGATCAATGACCCTGCCCTGATAACGGGTTTGTGATTTTTGTGCTAATGAGTTAATTTGTAAATTTGTACTTATGTTGACTGCAAGGCTTCTGCGTGTTGTTTAAAAGTAGTAATAAAATGCTTTTTCCATTGATAACTGGAGTTGTTGATGATTCCGTCTGTTTTTGACTTTTTTAAAAAGTAAATTTTTGAGGAGACTTTCAACTTTTCTGAGTAACTATTTTTATAGGTACTTTTGTTTTACTTATCCAAAAATGACATAAAATTGTACTTTTACTTGAGTACTCAAACTCAGGACTTCATACAACACTGGGTATAGGCCTATGGGCCTATGGCACATTGCAAGAAGCTTAGCTGCAAATGTCTTTAACCTCACAAACCAAAGCACTGAGAAGATTTGGGCAATTGTTTAGACAGAAAAATTAGTTTTTAAAAATTTGATATCATTGTTGGCGCAGACAGACCAGAAGTCTAACTGCAACGGAGTATAAGGTACTGTACATTCATGACGCTTGTTATGATGTTGAATAGGCCTACTGCACTATAGATAACCGTTCTTTCAAAATTTCTACTCTGCTTGAAATTGATCTGGATACGTGACAGTGTTATGAGTCTAGTTGAGTATGGGCTGTTGAAATGATCGACGCTTCACTGGCGTAGCCATGGGGAGGGGAGGGGCGGCCCCCTATTTGAGATGGGACCGGTCGTGGGATTTCTGCAAAACCGTTGAGTAGATTGGGGCGGAGTATGTAGGCCTAGAATCAGAATGTGAGACTGAATGATAGAAGCTAAAAGTGCACACTTTTTTGCTCATAACTTTTCACCTGAAAACGTCTACACTGTATGTGCCCGCCCCCGCCTCCACCCTCCCCTATTCGGAAACCCTGGCTGCTAGCATTATTTCGTGCCTGTATAACTTGTCGGCTTTTCTTCATTATGAGAAACTGGCAAATTTCGTTTTTGTGTCACTTTCCTCTCCCCCACAGATCTGCCTAAGATTGTGCAGTAGGCTGTCTATTAATTATTTATCTACATGATTCGCTTAATTTGTTTGATAAGATTATTTAGAGACGCTTTCGTATCAAGGCTACGAGTGTCTGTGTATAAGCATAGATGTCATTTGCTGGGTTTGTTTTCTAGACGCGTTCGTATTCGTAACTATAGACGATGGACAGTGGCGGCTTCAGGATTTGACAAGTGGGGAGCCTTTGAGGTGGCAACTTCTAAGCCAAGGGCCAACTATTTTTCATTAACCTAGACTAGTCTAGTTGCTTAGGATGAGCGCACTAAAGCAGTGGCGGCTCCACCGGGGGCCAGGGGGCCCGTGCCCCCTATTGAATGCCTGGGCCCCCTAGTGGCCTCCCAGTTGGGACCCTATACTTAATGATACATACATTAAACAACAAATGGTTGTCCCCCATGATTAGAGGCTGCCGCCCCAATGCCCCCCCACTTGCCAAATCCTAGAGCCGCCACTGCACTAAAGCAGTGTTTCCCAAACTGTGAGGAAAATGGGTCGCAGGGTTCAGTCTAATGCAATGGTTCTTAGGCCTAACCTTTTCATGATTATGTAGGCTTGCTCGTGAAACAAGTATAAGAGAACGAGGTGTACCTTATCCCAGGAAAACAGTTTGCAATATATTGAAAATAACTATAAACTGAGAACAGTGGCGTATCCACGGGGTTGTTTGGGGTTGTTCAAACAACCCCATTTCAGAAAATATGACCAACACAATTGATGTAAATCCGTTGACTTTTTGTTGAAGGAGGGGTGGGTGTAGTGGGGGTCGGCCGCGGAACTCCCTGGAGTTCAGTTGCATAGTGCCTCTAGTTAACAACCCCACTTTGCATAAGCTGGCTACGCCACTGACTGAGAACAACTATAAACTGCAACAAACATCTGTCACAGATTGTGCACATGCCAGAAAGTGGGATTTTTCTTTAAAATTTCTAATTAGGCCCCTAAGTGCAAAAATTTCTACAGAAGCCTATTTGTATAGTATACAGGGAAATTGTAGTAAAGTCTTTAAACAGACTTTATTTCAGGATTATTCAGTACCCCGACAATGTCCTTCAAGCACCCCCAAGGGGTAGGCCCCTACGAGTACCCCGGTTAATGGGTCTAATGGGTCGCGGAGTAGCGCGAAATTAGATACATAAGTATCATTTTCTAACCAATACCTACAATGTCACAGTCAGTGAAAGTTGCAAATAGGCTTAGGTTGTATTTTGTATTATATTAAAGAGATTTAATAGTGTTTTGTGACTTTTGTCCAATTTTAGTCGGTAATAAGTTTGCAGGGTCACGGCATGTTACAAAACCGCTGAAGTGGGTCGCAGTTCCAAAATGCTTGGGAAACACTGCACTGAAGTATGCGGGCCACTGGGTGGGTGGGGGGGTAGGCATTCATTAGGGGGCACGGGGGCCCTGTAGTACCGCTTCTGTCGATGGACGTCTGTTAAATACTCTACTTTGATTAATTACCGGTACATGTTCTCTTTCGACTCTCGCCTCTTGAAACCCAACGCCGAGACCGAGTCAAGGGCGTCACAGACTGATCGGAGCGTAGAAGCCACCGGCAAAGGGGATGTCACACCCCATGACGCCTCCTCGTCCAACGAAGTAGGATCCCAACCAGTGAGAACGAGGTGACAGAACCGAATCAGGGCTCGTCGGCCAGATTGGCAGCAGAGAGCGCCTCGGTGTCGGTCTCTCGGTAGATCAGATCAAACATACGATTGGACGAACGGCGTTTATTATATCGGCCTGCTATTTTATCATCCGCTTTCGTATACTATGTACAGTGTAGACCCTATCGTCGTCGTCGTCGTCGTCGACAGAGCGCCGTTCTAAACGCCTCGAGTTGGTTGACTACGAGAGAGGTCTTGGCTAGAATTATTGTCGAAAGGCAGAGACATTGTGTGCTACATTCGCAGGTACACACTGTCCGCAGAAGCACCGATCTGTCGTCTACGGAGTCACATTGGCGCTTATCGAAAGAGAAGAAGATCGCAATATTTTGCACCGCTGTTTACAGGCGACAGACAAGAGGACGCCTAATCCTCTCCCCTGCACCGCCCCCTCTCCCTCGGCAAAGTCTCGTTCTACTCGTAGAGGAGATACATTTAAGAAAAGTTTTTCGCTCGATTGCTATCATATCTATTTTTCTGCCAACGAGATCGATCCGATTGAAAAGGACGAAAACTTCGAAAAGAGCCGTGCAGTCGAACTTGGCATGACATCTCCTGCTGAAAACGATTGCCAATCGGCTGACAAAACAGATATTAAATGACAATTTTAACTATTAGGCCTACTAAATTATTTTTAAAATTATTTATTCGAAATAACCATTTAACAGATAAATTCACATTTTCGGGGAAATTAAACGATGGAAGGAAGTTTTTCGATCGAAGAAAATAGATCCTCCGTTTCCTCTGCGACATTAAATGACATCGGCGACGCTCAACTCACGGCGGCCAACGACCTGCAGCAGCAGCAGCAGCAGCAGTTGGATTGCTCTTCGCCTCTATCTACCGACGCCAGTGCAGCGCCGTCCCCGGAGGACAGGCGCACTAAGACTCTGCCTGCGTCGGTGACGGGGCCGAGCGATCGGTTCCCTCGTCAGATCCAGGAGGCGGTGAGCCAGGTGCTGGACGGATGCGACTGGTCGACGTTCCCGATGCCAGCGACGGTGCGGTCGGGCGGATCGGAGAAGAGAGAAGGCGCACGTCAAACGACCGATGAACGCCTTCATGGTCTGGGCTCAGGCGGCCAGAAAGAAACTGGCCGACCAATACCCTCAACTGCACAACGCAGAACTCAGCAAAACACTCGGAAAACTCTGGAGGTCAGAATGATTTTAATAATAATAATAATAATAATAATAATAATAGTAGTAGTAGTAGTAGTAGTAGTAGTAGTAGTAGTAGTAGTAGTAGTAGTAGCAGTGGCGTCATTTCACACTTTTCTTGGGGGGGGGGCAAGAAATTTTTTTAAATTTTCTTTTACAATTTTATAATTGGAAATGTTTTCGACTATTCCAAAAAATGCTGACGACCTTTTTTTTTTTTGCTCGTCATCAGTTTTTTGTTACGTTGTACCGTACCAACAAAAAAAATACTTGACGACCTTTTTTTTTAGTCACCTCCCTGGTTTTTTCTTTTCTTATTGCACATTCATACATTATAAATTAATATTTTCATTTCCTTGGGGGGGCCACGGCCTTGCTTTTGTTTTTATTGCACATTAATACATTATAAAATAATATTTTCAGCAGCCACGGCCCCAGCCCCAAATGACGCCTCTGAGTAGTAGTAGTAGTAGTAGTAGTAGTAGTAGTAGTAGTAGTAGTAGTAGTAGTAGTAGTAGTAGTAGTAGTAGTAGTAGTAGTAGTAGTAGTAGTAGTAGTAGTAGTAGTAGTTGTTGTTGTTGTTGTTGTTGTTGTGGCAGCAGCAGCAGGGCCGTCGAGAGAAAATCCGGGCCGGGGAGACAAATATTGATTTCTGCAGTGGCGGTTCCACATGAGGGATGAGTGGGGATGCAACCCTCACCGGACTTTTTTCGCTTGTCATGCATATTTTTGGTAAAAGTCTAGTAAAACTACGGGGAAAAGACTGCGGATTACCACTTTTGCTTGTCAATCTATTTCTCGCTAAAAGGTAAAACTAGGGGAAAAACTTTTCTTTTGTCAGCCTTTTTCGGCAAATCTGATTGATTTTTCACTTCTCTTTTCATCCCTCATCAAATTCCTATGAATTCATTTTATCCCCCAAAGAAATCCAGGAAACGCCACTGGATTTCGGTCCTCTTGTTTTACTCTCCATATGATATGAACACAAATTTTCAATTTTTCTAAGAATTGTGTTTTCTAATTTGCTGCATTTACTGCGAAGGCGTAGCTAGGGGCCGGGGTACATCTGTCCCCGGACGCCGAGGTGGGGGCGCTAAATTCAGGTTTAGGGGGCGCCAAAATAGGGTTTGGATAGGAAAAAATAAAAAGAAGCATCAATAATATTGACAAGAAAAAAGATCTTCACATTAACTACATTGAATTATTCAATATAGTTGTGACGATCTTCTTTCTTGACCTCTTGAGCTAACGATCAATAGTGACCACCCTTTATTTGCTTGTCAGGGTTTTTCTGAGGTTGGGATTTTTTTTTAAACTTCAGGGGAGTCTGATGGCCACAAAACCGGGGATCAGCACCGGACCCTACCTAAGGGGCAATGAGCCTACGGATAAACCTTGACCTTATCATGTATTTGCAATGACCATCAGCAAGTCGCAAATGACAACATTTGAACCCGAGAAATACATGATACGGCACGTGATGATGATGATGATGTTGTTGTTGTTGTTGATGATGATGATGATGATGATGATGATGATGATGATGATGATGATGATGATGATGATGATGGTGATGATGATGATGATGATGATGATGAGGAGGAGGAGGAGGAGGAGGAGTAATATAGTTAATCGAGCCTATCTTTTCCTATGGCCAACTATATGTGACGTCATCGCGTGCTAGAAACCCGGCAAACGTCAGACTGTTCGGCAAGCCACGTTCCCGTTCAAAGACAAATCATTGAACAATAGTCTAGAACATTTACAAGAAATCGGGCTAGGAAATAGCCAAGCTCTCCGGTCATTTTTGACGGGCAAACATGTAGTTAGTTAATAAGACTCCTTTTGTCTTAATTTTTAGAAATGATTCTAGAGCCCCATGTTAAAATTAGCGTCGTAGTTTCAAGCGTGATCCGAGTCACGTATAGGCCTACAGTAGACGCAGAGAGGAGGACAGAACCGGTCACCGCCCGATACGATGTGTTGACTGAGTGGGTTGCAAATAAGTAAGTCAGTCGTCAAGTGAGTCATTGAGCGCTCGAGCGGGCAAATGACTCGGCTCAGACTCTTACGACAAAAATCTGTCAATGGCGCCGTGTGAAAATTTCATCGGGAATATTATTTGAGAAGAAAAATATACGTCAAGAATTAAAAGTGTCAGCCATTCCGGCCCATTCGCTTGTTCAGCGACTGTTTTAAGTTTCCGGGAGGGGCGTCAAATAAAAAGAGGGTTCTCACTGCACCCAACAATATTCAGGCTCATTAGGTATCTAATATGCCCCCTATACGTGTGCGCAGAGACGTAAATGTGGTTGGGTCCGCCCATGAGTTGGGTTGAGTTGGAAAGGGTTGGGTAAGAAATTGCAATGGTTATGATGGGATGGGTTGGGTCAGAAAATGTCGTTTGATGCAATATCTTCGCAATAATCGGTTTAAGAAATGATAATGCATTACGGTGGGTTGGGATGGGTTGGGTCAATTAACCATATTGCTTTCGTGGATTGGTTCAATTGGTTGGGTCTGAATCGGAATGGGTTGGGTTTTAAATACGGACCCATGCATGTCCACGCATCTGATTTGCGTTTTGCGTATATTCTGTGAAGGCGTCTGGACGAAACAGGGAAACGACCTTTCGTCGCCGAAGCAGAAAGACTGCGGCAACAGCATCGCTGCGACCACCCGGACTACAAATACCAACCAAGAAGACGAAAACAGCAGCAGCAGCAGCCGCCGCAGGAGCATCACAACGGAGATCAATCGCATCTTCATCATCCTCTTCATCCTCCTCCTCTTCTTCATCATCCTCTTCCTTCTCCTCCTCCTCCCTCCTCCTCCTCTGCTTTGCTTTTCTCGGGGACAAACGTTGAAGGAATTGGTGAGCAGCAACGGGGCGAAGATGCAACAGGAATTCTTGACTTCCCCTTCCTCCGTCGTCAATGGCAACAGCTGCAGCAGCAGCTTCTACCCGCGATATCCATTTGTGCAGCGCTGGAAGTCAGTCGGTCACCCTTTCGTCGACGTCATCACTGCTCCTGCTGACGTCACAAAGTGCAACGACGACGACGACGAAAATGATGATGATGACGACGACGACGACGATGACGACGACAATGCGAATTCAGAGGGAGTCGAAGGAAGGTCGAGGAAGGTCGGCGGAAAACGAAGAATGATGACTCACCACTCCCAGCACCACCTGCCAACACCACCGATCACACCCGATCACCACCATCACCACCAGCACCACCAGCACCGCCACCCGAGCGCCGACCACCTTGTAAATGGTCAAAGATTCGCACAAGTTGCCATGACGACGACTGCCAGTCATCAGTGCACGACGCCGTCGACCGCAGACGCAGTACTCGGCAATGGTAAGTACACAATTGTATGGTATACACTGGATGCAGTATATGTTCGTCGCTGCCTATACTAGCGTTATCATTCAATCGCATGCAGTGTGGTATTTCGTTATAACCTATAACGGACTCGATTATAGCGTGCCGTGTTGAGCGCACTGTTGGATGGTATATTGGATATAACGTATAGGGCCTACCTCGCATATAATATAACGTACTAGATTTCCACAGACCCGCTAAGTACGCTATAACGAAGTTCTACCGTATTTATACGCCATTCGGATAGTTTTTCCTTCGGAAAATTCTGAAGGAGTCTTAAAATGTTGTCGAGTTGCATGGGTATTCTCCCTTTATGTACTGTATGTATGTGTAAAAATTGTATATATATATATATATCATCATCATCATCATCATCATAGTTGCTTTCTGCCAGCTCATTAGCGGCAATAGCTAGACACAAAACTTTTCCATTTATCTTTTTCCGTTGTTAATCTCATTCCATCTATTATTGTCATTTGATATCTTTCGAAGTCTTCTTTGATGTTATCCATCCACTTTTTCCTGGGTCTTCCTCTTCCTCTTTTTCCTTCTTTGTATGTGTAGAGTGCTTTATATGGGAGTCTGTTGCTTTTCATTCTATTTACATGTCCATACCATCTAAGTCTTCTTCTTCTGATTTTATCTATTATTGCCTCTTTCGTTCCCAGTCTTTTCCTGATGTCTTCATTTCTTATTCTTTGTAATTTACTTACTCCCAATATATTTCTCAAACAACTCATTTCTGCCACCAATAGTCTGTTTTCATCTGCTCTTTTTAATATCCACGTTTCTGATCCATAAAGCATTTGTGGAACAATGATAGTGTTGTATATTTGAATTTTTTGTGTTGATCTTTATTTCTTTAGCATTCCAAATATGTCTAAGTCTTCCCATTGTCTGTAATCCTTTTGCTGCTCTCTTTTTAATATCTTGTTCGTGTCTTCCATCGCTTGATATTTCTCCTCCCACATATGTAAAATTCTTTACTTGTTCGATGTTATTTCCTTCTAATGATATGTGTATCATTTTCTCTCTTTTTTTGTTGACTGCCATGACTTTAGTTTTTGCTGGATTAATCCGGAGTCCAAATCTTCTGCTTGTTTGATTTACTTGGTCTGTAAGCCTTTCTAAACCTTTAGCACTCTCCGCTAGTAAGCTTACATCGTCTGCAAATTTGAGGTTTGATATATTTTCTCCACTACAGTTCACTCCAATGTTTAGATTCTCAGTTGCTATTTTAAAGATTACTTCTAGATTTATTATGAAGAGAGATGGAGATAGCACGCATCCCTGTCTATTCCCGACTTCTGTTTTAAACCATTCTGATAGGTCTTTATCAACTTTTACTGCACTTTCCATTTTCTTGTATATTGCTTGTATTAGATTTATTAGTTTCTCTTCTATACAAATGTTTCTCATAGCCTGCCATAAGCCTTCGTGCCATACTGAGTCAAAAGCCTGCTTGTAGTCGATGAAATTGATGTATACAGTTTTATTTGCCTCTGTGTATTTTTCTATCAGTTGTCTTAAGGTAAAGAGTTGGTCTATGGTACTTCTTCCAGGTCTGAATCCTGCTTGTTCTTCTCCCATTATCTTTTCTATATAACTACTTATTCTTTTTGTATAATCTAATATATATATATATATATATATATATATATATATATATATATATATGATCAATGACGTGGTTTACCGGGCGCTATCTCGAACGAATATTCCATCTTTCGCGATCTGACGGTAGAAGACCGGACGGCCTCACTCTGATCCCGTGGCACGCCGGTCGCAGTCTAATTTGGGACGTAACCGTGGCAGACACAGTTGCTGCCACCCATCTGCCCATTACATCTTTGTCTGCAGGCGCGGCTGCTGAGGCAGCAGCAGTTCGCAAAACGGCCAAATACGCAGACCTAACAACCGAGTACATTTTCTTGCCATTGGCCTTTGAGTCCCTCGGTCCCATTAGTCACAACTAGGTCGTCGCATTTCTGAGTCTTCCGGAGACATTAGGGAAGGAAGGTTTTTTTATTTCAGCGCTTATCCATAGCTATCCAACGCTTCAACGCGGTATCAGTACGAGGAACGTTTCCCGTTGGAAGCTTTGAAGAACCAGACGAGAGTTGGCGCACACATTATTTTTTGTCTCCGGACAATTTTTTTCATAAGACCTTCGAGAATTAAGTACCGGGGGCAATATATATATATATATATATATATATATATATATATATATATATATATATATATTGCCCACTATATATATATATATATATATATATATATATATATAACACTGGTCTACATTTTAAAAAAATTTCTGCTGACTTAAGTATTTTTGCTGATTTTACCCAATTGAGAGGTGCTGATTCCAGATATGAAGTCAAAAATTATGCAATACGTCAAATTTTTTCGCAAATGAGGAATGCTTAATTAAAGGTGTTAAAGTCAAACATAAGGGAAAATAGGAAATTCTGAAGAACCGATAACACGTAATATTTTTATTCAGCCAAAAATGAGTCTGTCTTCTAACCAAGAGAGCAATAAAAGCAATAGCTAGTTGCTTAAATTTAAGTTTTGAGAAAGGAATCTTCTCTTTTGGATGCTCCGGTATAGTTATGGTCACAGTTGTCACGCTGTAAACACCAGCAGTAGTCTGCCACAATGTTTGAGTTCTATCTGCCTTGATATCTATGTTCCATGGTCGTGATGTCTTGATGGAAGCATTCTCCTTGTCTTCACTCATAGCTCCAAGATTTGAAGTTCAGGTAGCTATGAAGGAAATGCAACTTGACACGCATGTTGCTCCCAGTCTTCGAAAAGCAATCTTCGAATTTTTGAACTGAAAGGTCATAATTCTCGACTCTTAAGTTGCCAAGTAAGTCAGTAATCAGGTCGTAAAAGCATCTTGTCTACAACTATAACATCCCATTGATTCAATAAGTCCTTTGATGTTGATGCAGTATACAAACTCCTCCTCCATATGGAAATATTTCAAAAGATCATTCTCTCTGCCATGATACATAAGCGTGGTTCCTGGAGCCAACACTGAACAGGTTCTTTTCTTCAGTCTTGAACCCAGTAACTCTGCTGACGACTTCGGCAGATCTAGATCTCATATAAGGTCTTACAACTCAGCTTGGTTGAATGTTTGGTGCATTCCAGCGTCAACTTCTGAGGCCATGAAATCTTCACCATTCGTGTCTGTTGACTGACTAAATTCATCGTTGTCAGAAACACCCAAAGTAGTGCAAATAGGTACAGGAACTTCGTCACAGTGAGCAACTGGTCTCAGAGCAGAGGGGTGATTTGGGTACTGGTTGGAAGATTTTGTCTTTGTGGACATACCTGAAATATTTACCAGGCAGAAGTAGCAGTTATCAACATGCATGGTTTCGAGGCTCTCGCCACACCATTGGAACTCCAAAGCTAAGACCAGAAAGCTAAGACAGAAAAACTCTGACCTTTAGTCACATTATGAACTGTCTGAGGCTTTCAACAAATGTCCTGCACACTTTATGCGGTGCCCAAGGTTTTCCTGGTCACCCAATTTAACTGCGAAATATGCATGATAAGCTTTATGCACAAATTCAAACACCTCTCTCCTTTGTTTAGGTGCTGTAAAACAACCACAAATGTAGCAAAATTTGTCAGGATCATTCCTGCACTACCCACGAAGTGTTCAAGTGCTGGTTTACATATTCTACAGAAAACTAGTTAAAATAGTTACATTTGCTGCAACTTGTAAGCCTCATGAACGACTGAATGCTGCCGTCGGTTTCACGCTGCTTATATAGGCCTATATCCATAAAATGCTGACGTCTGCAGTTTAAAACTGCCATTTAAACTGTTGTGTTATTAAATAGTTATGTCCACTGCATATTAAGCATAGCTTTTTGCACATCCTTATCTTTTTGCATATTCAATATAGCTAAAGAATTATTATGCATAATGCCATGTTATTACTGTAAACAGTAAATCAGTAAACAGCGTTTTGCGGGAAAACTGGACGTGATGGGAGGAAATGGGTGTGATTTTTGGATTCAGCACACCAAAATACATAAAGATCACATGTTGTCTTCAAGTCAGCAAAATTGATGTAGACCAGTGTAATATATATAATATATATATATATATAGTGTGGGCAATGGGCATAGTTAACAGCACTCAGTTTTGATAATTGAAAAAGTGCGAATCTGGGCGCCGTAGACTCAGCACTTGAACAAAGAGCCAATCGTGGTATCACTCTAGTGCCAGAACATTCCGGTGCCGATTTAGTGCCATAAGAAGAGAGCAACGAAAGCTTCAAATATCCGATGTACAGCCGGACAGTCTCTAAAATCCTTTCGAATCAATACTTTAAAAGTCATCGTCTTCGTCATCATTAACATCATCCTTGTTATCTTCATCGTCAAGAAGAAGAAGAGGAAAAAGAAGAAGAAGATGATGATGACGATGACGACGATGATGATGATGATGTTGTTGATGATGATGATGATGATGTTGTTGATGATGATGATGATGTTGATGATGATGATGATGATGATGATGATGATGATGATGATGATGATGATGATGATGATGATGATGATGATGATGATGATGATGATGATGATGATGATGAAAATAGGGAACATCTGCCTAAACAGGCGAAGCAGAGGGAGGATCGAAGCGACAAATCTGTCGATATAATTATTTATAGTTATATATTCTTCTAAGTGCGTCCTCCACGAACCGATTGTTATCTGTGCATGAGCGTGACTCTAGTGAGGCCTGAGGCCTACAGATGGCGGCTTCGTCGTTTGGTGACAGACTGTCGGCAAGATGAAAAGACCACTTTTGTCAAAGCCGACGTCAAGAGATTCGCCTCAAGAGCAGATTAATCTTAACTATTATTCGTCTAATCTAAGTCAAGATTGTAGTCATCGTCGTCGTCGTCATCATAATATCATCGTCACTGTCGTCATCACAGGTGTATGCACTTGTGTTTTGATCGGTTTTTTTATCAGCTACTCGCTACTACGACAGATAACGATTCCGACTGACTGACTGCGACTGACTGACTGACTGACTGCGACTGACTGAATGACTGAATGACTGAATGAATGAATGAATGAATGAATGAATGAATGAATGAATGAATGAATGAAAGACTTAGCAATCGTTATATCGTGGTCCATGTAAGTTTGTTGTCTGGCAAATGGTTCATGGTATAATTGTTCATTGCTTTTGGGGACAAACCATCCTCACAGAAGGCAAATCCCGTCTGCTACCGAAGGAACTGGGCACCAGTGGCGTAGCCAGGGTTACGGAATGGGGGGAGAGGGGCACCGACGACAAACCCCGACGCCCCGACATTTTCGAGCAAAAAATCAAGCAAAAAGTCATCGTGGAGTTTTTAGGACGTCGTTTATCGTTTCTACTTCGCCGATCATCCCTGAAAAAATTCTCGACGGTCTTGACGCAAATCCAACGACTGATCCCGGCCGCATAGGGGGTTCCACCCCATGCCACCCGCCATCCCACCCGGTAGCTACGCCAACGAATGCAATATACAACATTTGATGCCTTTGCAGGTTGTGCTAGAAACTGGTCGGCATCTCTCGACTCCAATCGAATTGCGGCCTTTGGTCTATCACCTGACTTCACCACCGAAAATCACGTGACCAGCTTCGTCGACTATCACGAGGCTCGTAATCAGCAGCAGCAGCAGCAGCAGCAGCAGATGGGCTGTGATGCGTTTCGACTGAACGAGATGAACCCACGTGCGATCTTCATCGGCTCTTCTTCATCTTCTTCTTCTTCGTGTTCTTCGTCGCTGTCCTCTGGTCCTCCAGGCCCTCTCCCCTCTCCAGCAGCAGCAGCAGCCTCCTGGATGCCGAAGCATCGGCGCTCGGCCGCCGTGACTGCCGGTGCCGCCTCCGTCTTCCATCCCTCCTCCTCCTCCGTCGTTCCGTTCGGAAGCATCCTGTCCTCCGGTCACCGAAGCGAGACGACCGACCGACCCCCGCCGACGTTGCTTCCTCCCTCATCCTCCTCATCCTCCTCTGTCTCAGCAGCCGCCCAGTTAGGCGCCTCCGATTACGATGGTGCGATGTTCCTCAACTCAAGCGATGGCAGATACGGCGCCTTTCCTTCGACTGCCTCCTCAGATGCTTCTCTCCGACCTCAGCACCAGCAGCAGCAGCAGTCTCACCACCTGCGCTCCGCAGTTTCTGCTGTTGCCACTTCGGATTTTATCACCGATTTCGGATCGACCGATGATCGCAGAATGGCCAGAGCAATTCTCGCGCAACAACAACATCATCATCATCATCAGCAGCAGCAGCAGCAGCAACAGCAGCAACAGTCACTCCAGCGACAGCAGCAACAGCTAACAACGACGACGACGACAACCGATCACGACGACACGTCGGCATCACTCAACATGACATCCGACAACAACAACAACAACAACAACAATAACAATAACAACCAGTCGCTGCCAACATCCTCTTCCTCCTTCCATCGCCAGAACTCCTCCTTCTACCATTCGTCTACCATTCCTCCGATCCTCCGGCCTCTTGCCGCCTCTTCCTCCTCATCCTCTCATCTGCACCAGGCGAATGTCTACTCGGCGATGGGAGACGATTACCGATGTGGCTTCGGGTCGCTGCACGGCTTCGAGGGTGCGGGTCCTTCGCTGTCCGGCTGCTACGATCAGCGATTTAACGTCCTTCCCAACGCAATGGCTTCTGCTTCGTCTTCGTCGATCAACTGGGCGAAATTCAGTCAGTGAGAGAAAGCTCAGTGCCTTTTATATGTCGCCATTTTACTTTATTTCGTTGAATTTTTATTATATTATTATTATTTTAAAAACTTAATTATTATCAGAGACTCTCGTTTGCAATGCTCGACAAGCAGGGAAGGTTCGGACGAGTCGACCAATTGGCATCAGGGTTTAATCTAGGCCGTTTCCGGGGGAAATTGCACTTTCCTCCCCGGAAATTTCAAATTCCTCTCGGAAATGTTGGCATAGCCTACTACATCAACTAACAGCAGCCCCCTAGCTGACTTCCCCCCGGCTTTGTCAGTTCCCCCCGGAGTCCAGAGTCTAGATTAAACACTGATTGGCATAAGTAAAATTTTCAACGCTGGAGAACTAACTCGTGGCCAATCGAACACAATTGAATACGCTACAAAGAACTATTAGGCATATACAACAGGATTCGAGTTATTCCTTTGATGATATTGTGCTGATTATCACATCAACGTGACTTCGGCTCTGTATCTCTGCCTATATTGTTTTTGTTTGCTCGTCTGTCTCTGTCTGTCTACTCTTAGACTTAACTATCAATTTCTACGCTGTTGATATAAGACCATCTTAATAGAATGGGTTACTGTACTCCTAATTCGAAGAGTAGTGTCATTCCATGCAATTCTTTCGTGCTGGGTATCTTTGGTGCTCTTGGAAAAAGAGTCCTTCGCCTCAGGAATTTCTTTGGGCAGCTTTCGTCATTTTGCAAACGCATTTCTCCATTTCGTTTTCGTTCGAATTTAAATCGGAGAAATCATTTCAAAAAGAAAATCCTGCTTTATTTTATTTATGAAGAAAATTTAAGAGAAACTACCAGGAAATTAGGAAAGCGAAAAACTGTCTTTATGTTATGTTATTATTATTCATAAAGGCGTATTTACTGCTGATAGGAAAGCCTGACCCGACCCAGGACCCCTCATCAGGGCCATATTAAGGCGGGGGCTGAGGGGGCTGCAGCCCCAGGCCCACCATGAAAATAGGCCCACCGATTTTCGAGATAACCTTTTGTTTTTGCTCGTTAGCACGGTTTGAAAGGGCGATTACCTTTTTTTGCTCGTCAGAGATTATCGGATTAGGTGACGGCCTTTTTTCTCAGCCCCCCCTTCCGGCCCACTCGGACCTTAATCCGGCCCTGTCCCTCATATTTCGATCTGAGGGAGGGTATCTGCAGGGTCCGCTTTGAATTGCTAAGTGCGCATGCCGAGGCAAGTTTCAATTTCATAAGTCTCTTTTCTTTAAGTGTCTTGAACGATGGGGCTTTGTGATTTGAAGTATAGTCTACTGCAAAATCAGTTCAAGTGGGGATTTAGAGTATTCACTGCGTCGTTAAGTTGGCAGATTTTAACTTCAACGTTTGCCACTTTGCTGTGAAGAATTTTGTCCGAATCCATGCGGAGAGATGGCGCATGACATTTGCAATTTTGACTGAAACCATTGGCGCAAACTTGGATGAAAGTGGGGGAACCATACACCCTTATCTGTGGTAGTCTCTCAAAAAGTGGGGTTCAGGCCTTGAGGCCCAATAGAAATATACGCCTATGAGTGAAACTCAACATGCATGATTGAATTTTGTGGTATGCACGCACGATCGTCTCTTACTTTTAGAATTTAACTAGAAAGATGCTCGCTTCGCTCGCGCTCGCTTCGCTCGCGGTGCAGGATAATACTAAAACCCAATCATTGAATTCATGCTGAACAACGTTTCAATGATGTAAATACGCCACCTAGCCAAGCTCTGCGCCACGTAATAATTAGGCCTATGTACGTTAAAATCACGCAACTGTGACCATTTGTGACGCTGTACATGTATTTTTGTGTACGTTAAAATTGCGCAACTTCCTCAAGCTACGCCCACCAACGCATCTCGACGTTGTACACATTATGACTCTGCAATGAACAACTGAACGTACGCTTCGTCAAACGCTTCTTCGACTAAACCGTTTGGTTACCAATAGCAACGTCGTCTTCGAACATCGCCCACCAACGCATCGCGACGTAAGGACTAAGCCGTCTACCAATAGTCAACCAATCAGAACGCTTGAAGGTAACAGACATACAGAATAAGGATCTTAATATTATAGACTAGAAAGAGGCGCTCGCTTCGCTCGCAGTGCAGGATAATACTAATCCAATACCTATACCTAATACCCAATCATTGAATTCATGCTGAACAACATTTCAATGATCGCCACCTAGCCAAGCTCACCACGTAATAATTAGGCCTATGTACGTTAAAATTCAGGCCATTTGTGACGCTGTACACGTATTTTTTGTGTACGCTCAAATGTACGTTAAAATTGCTGCGAACAATTGTTACCAATAGCAACGTCGTCGCACGCCCAGCCCTCTGATGCTGCACTGACTCGACTAAACCGGTTCTACGAACAATTGTTACCAATAGCAACGTCGTCTTCGAACATCGTCCACCAACGCATCGCGACGTAAGGACTAAACGGTCTAAACCGTCTACCAATAGTCAACGCTCGCCCACGAACGCATCGCGACGTAAGGACTAAACGGTCTAAACCGTCTACCAATAGTCAACCAATCAGAACGCTTGAAGGTAACAGACATACAGATAACGATTTTAATATGATAGATTGAGTGACCAGATTTTATTTGTTATTCATTGACTGTGGAAAGTGTTGTCTTTTTAAAAACCTGCTTGCAGACCATAATCTTAGATTGAAATTGTTTAATTTTGTGCTAGAAATTCCCCCAAAATTTTCACGTGCATTTCCCCGAATGTCTCCCAATCGTTTCTGTAAACTGCCTCCAGCGTAAACTTCAAATTTGTTCGCTTAGACTTGTGCCTTTTGCCTTGGATTTCTATTACTTGTATTTAAAATTAAATGGGTGAAAATGTTTGCGTATTATAGGCCTACGTCTTTCTCTTAAAGAAAGAACTTGTTAGCCTATATATATATATATATATATATATATATATATATATATATATATATATATATATATATATAAAATGGCGATAGATATTCCATTGAACTTGCCTCTGTTCATATAAGCGATGAATTGCAACAGTAAGATTCGGACAATCGCGATTAATTTTGCGATATCCAGGATCCTATTTACGTGTAACTGTTTTTTACTCGCCCAGAGTAAACTCATCTTCGTCGTCGTCGTCGTCGTCATCATTAAAATCTCTCTTTACTCTTTTCTGCTCACACGTCCAGTGAATGTGTGTATATTGTTGCTTTTTCAAAGCCGTTCTCTGATTAATAGGTATACATCGTTCTTTATATAAGCTATTTTACTGTGAGATTTTAAAAAATCTGAAATGAATTTCTTCAGATCTAAACGTGACGTTTTAGAAATGACATTTCGTTAAATTTCAAGAATAAAATTTTTGTATTTTGAGTGCCTTTGCAAAAGATCTCGGTTTATATGTAGATAATGGCAGAAAAGCGCGCTACATATTATAATCTATCATTAGCGTCTACATGGACTGTTTGTATTATCGAACTAAATTATTACTGAGTTTTCAATCGGTAACTCTGTATCCTACTGTGCATGATATCTGCTGTGAAATCTGGAATCTGTGGTTATTAATAACTTTCATGCAATGTTGACTCACTTGACTGTTCGATATTACAGCTAAACAGTGGCGTAGCCAAGGGGTTTTGGGAATTAAACCCCCTTGTCTGCCGATGAACAATTTTTGTATGTGCTTTCATACATTTTTAAAATTTTCGGACGCGGTGTTTGGGGGTCAAACTCTCCGTGGCTGGCTGCCGACCCAAAATTTCTAAGCGATATAGAATGTAAAGGTGTAAGGTGACGGCTTTTTGCTTGTGCTTGTCAGTATCTGGATGTATCTAATTAAATGGATTTAAAGGAGGGGTCAAATTAGGAGGAAAAACATTCAACAATTTGAGATATGCTGATGATATAATCTTAATAGCAACATCAGAAGAAGAATTACAGCAACTGGTTGACAGAATAAGTTTGGAAAGCAAAAAATATGGCCTACATCTTAATGAAACTAAAACAAAAGTAATGACAACAAATGGAAAGAAAATTAAGATTACTATTAATGAAAAGAATCTTGAACATATGGACAAATTCACATATCTAGGAGCAATAATCAGCAGTGATGGAAATCTTGAAGAAGAAATAAACTCACGATTAGGAAAAGGCAGAGGAGTAATAGGAGATTAAAAACATCAGCATGAAAAACAAAGGAAGATTAATGGAATGTATGGTCAACTTATGGATGAAAGCTGGACCATCAAAAGAAAATAAGACAAAGACTAGATGCCTTCTGAAATGTTTTCTCTCAGAACAATGCAAAGAATATCATGGACAGAAAAACAAACAAATGAAGAAGTCATGAAAAAAGCAAATACCAAACGAAAATTCTTTAACATCTGCCAAAGACGAAAATTGAGTTATTTTGGTCATGTACAAAGAAACAACAAAGATAGCCTACAGCAAACAATACAACAAGGTATCATGCCAAGAAAAAGAGGTCGGCCGAACAGAAGATGGGTGGACGACATAGAAGAATGGACTGGAATGGCTATAACAACAGCAATAAAAGCATCTAAAGAAAGAACTACCTGGAAATGCCTGATTCATGACGTCACCTCATCTTCAACTAATGAAGGAAAGAGGAAATGATGATGATGATGATGATGTCAGTATCTGCAAAGAGAAAATACTAGAAGGAAAGATGAGGATGGCCTTTTTGTTTGTCGAGATTTTTCGAAGTTGGCTACGATCAAAACTAATTCCCTTCCGGAAATCCACTGTCACTGCAGCTAAACATTGATTTCGTCTAATAAATTATTGAAAGCGGTGTCAGTGACAGGCCAATGGGTGCTTGGGGCCTTGGACCAGTGGCGTCAACCAAATTATTATCGAAAGGGGAATGGAGCATTTCATACTAAAGCCCAACGTCGAATCTTCGGAATCAAAATAATGGTCAGAGACTTTACCACCAATACAATGAGCACAGGAGAGAACTTTGTGGCGAGAAATCGTTACGACCAACAAGGTTACACGCGATGATTGAGATGATCGCAGCAGGGTCCTTGGGTCCGAAGACGTCGTTCCTTGGTATATGGTATTGCCCTCAAAGCCCCACCCCGCTTTTCGTGAATTTCGTGAAGATTTCGAAGACTTTTTAAAAAGAAACCTCTGGTTTTAATAGAAGACAAAGTCAATAGACCGCCAAATCAAGTCAAGAGTCTCTGTCAGCTCAAAGGCAGCAAAGACTCTTAACACTCGCGCGACTAAACTATACTACCTTCAACACTTCAACCGGCAAAATTCTTTCATTAGGTCCCGATACAGCGAAATTTTTGCTATTGTATGCGTTAATTTAGTATTTCGGAATTTTGTGGCTACATAGACTATGTAGTAGCTGTTTACTTTATCAGCGAGTTTTCAAATCAACACCTCAGCATGATCATGACAAGATATAATCAAACAGTGCAACGTTTTGATGAATTTTTGTAAATATTACCAAAGTCAGTTGTTTCTCGATTAAACACGCAATTCTAATTTTTGAGAAATATTTTATACAAACAACTCGATTAAATACGATACTAGGTGCAATCTTAATAATAAATAATAGTAAATAAATAATAAATAATCTAAATAATAGACTATAATAGTAATAATAGCAGCCTACTAGTAATCTTCTTCTTCTTTCTTTCCTTCCTTCTTTCCCTATTGGGTTGGACGATGGGTCTGAATGAGTTCCTTCCACTTTTGTCTGTCTCTTGCTGCTCTGGTCAATTGGATTAAGTTCATTTCCATTTCTCCTGCATCCTCTTTTAAGTTTTCTATCCATGTTTTCTTGGTCTTCCTTTTCTCCTTTTCCTTCAACATAGTTGTATAGTGCTTTCTTTGGTATTCTTTCTTTCTTCATTCTGTCAACATGACCAAACCATTTCAGTCTTCGTTTCTGTATTGATTCGAGTATCGTTTCTTTTTGCTCTGTCTTTTCTCTGATCATTATGTTTCTTATTCTTTGTCTTCTGCTGACTCCTGCTATTCCTCTTATCCAATGGATATAACGTACATTTCTGCAGTCATTAATCTTCTTTCGTCTTTCTTCTTTATGGTCCAGCATTCTGATCCATATAATAGTATTGGTTTGATCAGTGTATTGATATTTGTTTGTCTTTCCATATATTCTGAAGTTATATGGAATTTGAAAGGTTTATCGTAAAAATTCTCTTTATTATGTCTTCTTCGCTTAGTCCATCTTCTGTCAGTACTGATCCTAGATAAACGAATTTTGGTACTTGTTCTATTATTTCCTCCTTTAGTTTTAGATTAACTTTTCCCTTCTTATTCCCCGTGACCATTGCTTTAGTTTTTCTGTTTTCTGCTTATCTCCACTGCTATTCAATATAATACTAGATGTGGTAATGCAAAAGCAATACAAAACACAAAAGAAGAAGATGCTGGAGTAAAAGTATATGGACAAACAATAAAATAATTTAAGGTTTGCAGACGACATAGATGTGATAACAACAAAAGCAGATCATCTACAAACATTCACCAATGAAATAAGCAAGGCCGGAGAAGAAGTGGGGCTAATAAATAAATAAATAAATACACAGAAAACTAAAGTGATGATAATAATATCCGATATATATATATATATATATATATATATATATATATATATATATATATATATATATATATATATATATAAGAGATATATATATACATACTATTATTTATATTTCCTATACAGTATTCAGTGGGGAAATTTGAATCGTTTGTCGTTATCTTGATAAGCAATATTGTCGTCGGCGAAAGAGAACGTTGGACAATCGCCTCTTGGGTCCTTCTTCTTTCGTCTAAAAGGTCTTCCCTCCGACCGTTCAAACGTCCGTCTCCCTCTTCTTCTCCCGACCGATTGATTTGATTGATTGCCTTCTTGGCGATCGGTCGAAGAGATCAAAGAAAGTGCGGCGATACTTACGGAGGACGATCGTCGCTGAAGAGATCTCGACACCACCCGGGGCCCTGCAGCTCTACCGCCGCCGCCGCCGCCTCCCTCCTCCTCCTCCTCCTCCTCCTCCTCCTCCTCCTCCTCCTCCTCCTCCTTATCTACGACCGATCGACTGAAGGGAAGGAGGAAGGACTGCATAACGATACTACGCAGAGAGGGAGGCAGAAGAAGATAGAGAGACCGAGTAACAGACAGATGCTCATACAAATGGACTGTTAGTCAGTCAATATTTATATATTCTCCGCTAAGATGTCACAATGCTGGAGTGCGTTGTTTGCGGTTTACAAGCAATCTCAACGTTATAAGTTCAGTCATCAATTAATTATGAAATAATATATCGCTTGAATACACTGCAATGGTGGTGGTGGTGGTGGATGATGATGATGATGATGATGACGACGACGATGAATCGATGTTGATGACGAATAACTGGGTTTTAAGTGAATCAGTGGGATCTGTACTACGATAGAATCAATACAAAATGTAAGCAATAGGTTCGGCAGCTGCATAAGAACAACGATGAATAGGCCTAACGTGTGCTGGACTGAGTAGGGCCTATACAGAAAGCGCGCGAACATTTAATAGACTAGCATTCACAAAGCCACGGTAACCAAAGTCATTCGTTCTAAGTCAAAATACCGTTAAACGCATCGTTTCAGTGCTAATCTTTAGCATTCGGAAACATCCAACAGCCGCGCAAGAAGTCGGATTAAGAATTCCAAAATGAAAAATCCAACTTTGGTTTTAGCCGCAAGCCACCGACCTGCCTTCAGGTCCTTTGTATTCCGTCGCATTACAACAGTCATCAAAGGAACTGCATTGGGACGCACGCAAGATCCCGCAACAGAAAGAGAAGACGAGAAGAATAGACCCGTCGAACAGACTCTTTGCTCTCGCAAAAGAGAAGAGAACCTTTTTGAACGGTCCTGTTTTTGTTTGGAGAAAGAAGCGACGAAGTTCCGAACGGATTTCTATTCTCCGGTTTCGGTCAAAAGGTAACTTTTCGGGTGCATCAGGTGCAAAGCGCTTGACGTATATAGGAGAGATCCTATTCACTTGAGGACCGATGTAATGAAACGACGTCTGTGTTTACAAAACGCGTCTTCAGATCTCGAAGAACTGAAGCCCCGTATTCTATATTTCTTTTACGCGTTTCCTGACTTTCCTCTAAAGCCAATTGGCAGAGGCAAAACGCCACACAGACATCATTGACAAAACCAATAATTAAATTATAAGAACATGCGCTGTAAGTTAGGAACATATTCATATTAATATGCCACACACACACACACACACACACACACACACACACACACACACACACACACACACACACCTTAAAGATCACTAACCAGCAGACAAGCTAAGTTTGAAGACTAATTTCAAGGTAGAAAAGTTCTAAATTCCTAATCAACCCTCTGTTAATATCAAGATTGAAAACATTCGACTGAAGTAGATAGAATACAATGGGTTTATAACACAAGGAATGATAGGAATCCCCTAATAAATCACTCACGATCCAGTTGTTATTATTATCGTATTATCATCAGTCTTCGAACTGAGTTGGATTGCTGGAACAACGTGTTGAATATGCCTTTCAATATTAATTAATTGGTCTGTACATCGAAGGTGTTTGGTGGGGAAGGTATTATTATCGGGGGCCAGGGGGTAAGTTGCCCCCTATTGAGAGCCTGCCCCCAGGTTCCAGTAGGGACCCTATTTTTAATGCCTTACATACATTAAACAACAAATGGTTGGCCCCTTTTAATTCAAGTTTACGCCGGTGTCGGTCAGTTACGGCGATTACTAGGTCTGCCTGTCGCTGCCGACAAGTCCAACTGTATTATCGGTCGTAATATCATAAGTTTACTCTGGCCTCCAGGTTCCAGACTTTTTGAAAGCGACTTCCATAGTGACAGGCAAAGGGATGTCCTGCCTCCTGTTTAATTCAAGTTTACGCCGGTGTCGATTCTAAACGGCGATTAACAATCTGCCTGTCGCTGCCGACAAGTCCAATGATTGCGACAATGATGATTATTATTCGATTACTCTGGCAGAGATGTACAGACCAATTAATCTGCGACGACGAGTGACAGAATACAGGGATGTCCTGCTCTCCTGTTCCTCTTTCTATTTTCCTTCTCGATTCTAAACGCAACTAACAATCGGTCATTGTCCCCCCTATTCCGGGATGATGATGATGATGACGACGACAATGATGATTATTATTATTTTTATAGCATTATATACTGCAAAGTCTTGTTAGCTATACATTCATTATACATTATTATTATTATTATTATTATTATTATTATTATTATTATTATTATTATTATTATTATTATTATTATTATTATTATTATTATTATTATTATATGACTGACATAAACTATGATGAGAAACAGGGGGCTCAAACATGATAGTCTTTACCTTTCTTGTTCCCTAGCGCAGCATCTCAAAAAGTTAGGGGGGGACTCGAGCCAAGCGGCCTAATAGAGGCTTACGTCTGTGTCATTTTGTCATTCCCAAACGGGAAGCCCTGCTGTCACCGAAACGGATCCTATTGCATAACCTAATGCGTGACACTTAGCTTTGAAACAGGTGTCAGGGATTGACTGTGCACCGTTGGAACTCTTGACGATATCGCTCGACTAAAACATCCTTCGAGAAAGCAACGCTTTACTATCATTGGCGTAGCCACAGGGGGTGGGGAAGGACACGGGGGCCCGGTCTGCCCGGCCTCCCTATTCGCGCTGGGACCGGTCGTGTATCTTGTACCGGTCGTGTGACTCGTGTATCTTGTATTGTAGTCTATTTGTGGGATTTGTGCAAATTCGTCAAGTAGTTTTGGGAGGGCGCTGCATGGAGCATGATGTCAAACGACGTTTTTCGCTCGTCAAGAATTTTTTCACCAGAAAACCTGAAAATGTCGCTGTTCACTCTATTCTGCTGACGATGCTGACGACGACGACGATGATTATTATTTTTAAATTATTATTATTATTATTATTATTATTATTATTATTATTATTATTATTATTACGACACTCGAGATGGGCATTGGACGAGAGGGAAGTACAAAGCAGACGCCCGCCGAACGAGCTCCTATCCTGATCGAGGGAGAGAAGTCGACGGAGAGTGAAAGAAGACGGTGTCACTGCTTTATTTGTCTGTTGTTCCTGTCCGCCAGCGGTGGTCCCTTAGGTCGGTTGGTGTCGAATGGCGCTAATAGGACGATTCTGTCATCGCAGACGGCAGTAAAGACGTCAGCGCCGAAGTCTTTGCCGTTCGTCTGCGGCGCCAACCGATGCCACCTGCTGAATTCCCCGTCAGCAGACGATCGAGGGACTCGCTCCTCACGATAAGACATCGAAACACAAGATCAGGCCTGAGGAGAGTGGGGAGCAGCCGGGATACAGGGGCGTAGCGACGGGGGTATATCGGTATATATACCCCCCCAAATCAGGTACCCTAAAGTTTTTAATGTGTTTTTAAAGATTTTCAACGTTTTAAAAAAATGTATAATCCCCAATCGCATTATACCCCCTCAAATCAAATTCATGGCTACGCCCCTGCCGGGATATTGCTCATGTAGCTCTTGGGGGCCAATGGGGGGGGCACGAAGGGGGACGTTTGAAATTCTCAGAACTTCCAGGAAGCATATATTTTAGTACAGAATCAGTTTGATTTGTGAAGTCTTCTCTCTACTAATAAAAATGCCAAACTATTGGATAGGATTTCAATGTCAACGATAGCTCAACTTGTGCAAATTAGTAAAATCTCGTTCATTTAAACTTAGCATGATTTAAAGTGGCTTATGAGGCATTACTGCCTGTGTGAAAGCCACTAGGGGCGCTGACGGGGCTTGAACCCGCTCCGTCAGCCTGACACTCCAGCACGTAACCCACTCACTCTGCCAGCTTTTTGGTAGTAGTAGTAGACTAGTAGTAGTAGCCTAGTAGTAGTAGTAGTAGTAGTAGTAGCAGCAGCAGCAGTAGTAGCAGTAGCAGTAGCAGCAGCAGCAGCAGCAGTAGCAGCAGCAGCAGCAGCAGCAGCAGCAGCAGTGGCAGCAGCAGCAGCAGCAGCAGCAGCAGCAGCAGTAGCAGCAGCAGCAGCAGCAGCAGCAGCAGCAGTAGCAGTAGCCCACTGCAGTAGTAGTACTGTAGTAGTAGCAGCAGCAGCAGCAGCAGCAGTAGTAGTAGGCTTAGTATGGCGAACATGGCCTATGGTAGGCCTAATATCTCCCCATATCAGATACAATCAAACTGGTCCGTGCGCTGGTATTGTCGCGCATTGATTATTGCAATAGCGTCTTACTGGGACTGCCTATGCTGAGACTCAATTGCCTTCAATCGGTGATCAATGTTGTGGTGCGACTGATATTTGGTCTGAAGTGGAATGCTCATGTGTCGCAGCCACTGAAAGACCAACTTCATTGGCTTAAGATTCCTGAGCGGATTGTTCTGAAACGGTGCTGGCTCACGTTTCGGACTCTGTACGACCCGCACTGCCCCACCTATCTACGTGACCTGATACAACCTGCTCCATCAGCGCAACGGTGCTCACAGCTTCGGTCGAGGATTCGCAATCCGCTGCTGGTCCCTCCTCCGGCAAAGGCTGTAGTCTTCTGGGACAGATCCTTTCGGAGAGGCAATCCAGTGCTGTGGAACACCTTACCGAAGGAGGTCACTATGGAGACCACGTCCGGAGCGTTCCTAAAGAGCATTAAGACGCATCTGTTCAGAGTTTCTTTTTGTTGTTAGGTGTCTTTGACTTTAGCCTTAGTTATGCCTACGGCGCCGAATAAATTGTCCAGTATAAATAAATAAATAAATAAATAAATGGTTCTAACGTAGGCCTATTTATTCTTTCCCCATTATGGAAATGGCCTAGTTTGCTACACGGGTTTAACTTAATTCAAGGCGCGTGTGCATCCGTCCTAGCTTTTTGGCTAGGAATGCTTCTGTAGCGAGTGTCGGAGTGAGAGAAGAATCAGCACCGTTACTCCTATACTTCCAGCACACAATGTGTCCACCTGCACCTATGGGCCTTTTCAGATGTGCATGGGCGTCCGGAGGGGATGCAAGGGGTGCAGTTGCACCCCTGGAAAAATTGTGGAGTTATGAAAAAAGTAAAAATTACTTTTCTGTCGTTACAAAACCTTGTTTTGCACCTCTATGGAAAACATTTTCATTTCTTTCTTCACAAAGAAGCGCTCTCGACTTAGGCATAACAAGACCCTGTTTTGCACCCCTGGAAATATTTCTGCGGACGCCCATGCAGATGTGCTTTCTCTAAGAATGTGCCTCAGCGATCCTTATCTCAGGTGCCCTTTGTCCTTCTCATCTCCAAGTGCACGATGCTACTATCATTCAGGTGCCCTTTTCAGGTGCACCTAGCTGTAACTCGTCTTACTCGTGCACCTTTTGATACTCCCTTTCCTATGCACCTTACGTGGACCTAATTAATGTGCTCCTTATCTATGCACCTTTACTATGCACCTCCAGTACACCTTAACTATGCACCTTTAATTAATTAGTGCACCTCAGCTATGCACCTTTTGTGCTCCTTCCTACAAACGTCTTTCCACACTCGTCTGCTCCACACCCACTTCTGCATCAGAGGCGTAGCCAGGAATTTGATTTGGGGGGTATAAATATTTTGGGTGGGTATAAATCTTATCTATAAACCACATAAACCATATAAACCACATATAACCACATGTAAATCACATTTAAAAACTTTAAGGTAGACTGATTTGGGACTTTAAGGTAGACTGATATTTGGGGGGTATATATACCTATATACCCCCCCGTCGCTACGCCACTGTTCTGCATTTATTACTTTTGTTGGTCCTCAGATTTAATTGTATTAAATTATTATTTCTTTTTATTAACATTTTGTGATTTAGCCACACTACCCCGCTGGGATAGCTGGGATGGATATCAGTCTTCATTTATTAATGGCAACACGTGTCTGTGTGTTTGTGTGTTTGTGTGGGGTGGCGTGTGAACATTCGGCATCAATTAATTTAAATATTAACAGTACAATAACAGCGCTTTACAAGTAGCGTCAATTATAAACTAAGCTTATATACAGGATTTTAGCAGCACAATTCATAATTAAATAATTGATTGTTTGATTGAAGATTATTTTATTTCAACTCATCTCAAAACAGGTGCATATACAAACTAAGAGTACATATAAGTAACAAACAAGATACGACCCTAATTAATATAGTAAAAAAGAAATGTAATACAATAAAAAGTAACATAATTGGATCATAACTGACAAGTGATATAAGAATTCCAATAATTAAGGTAATGTCAAATGATACAAGTAAACCAGTATGTCATTGGTAATGCAAAGAACCTATGTAATAATCGTTAAATTATCAAGTAACATTAACCATTAAAATTAGCACAATGAATAACAATCAGATAGTCTCTTATAATTAAAACAAAAGCTGACAATGCTTCAATCCAATCATTGAATAATTGACTTTTATTCCGGTGGCAGACTGGACTCTGCACAGAAAAAGCACAAATTAATTAATAGCTCAATGTCTTTCTTTGACAAAACTTTCATTCGTTGAATCTGACCGACCTTCTTATTTCTTTTCTCGGTTTCAGTCGTCGAGTCGGCACTTCGTCGGATTCGTGGCGATTGTCCGGGCTATCTGTCCTTGATTCCACTTGTTCGTCATTGACGATGTTTCTTTCTTCCTCTTCTATAGGAGTTCTTTCCCTCTCCTGACGGTCTTCGTTTTCTCGCGGTACATCTTGCTCTTCACAAGACTTGCACGATAGCATCGTATCCATGAGAGCTACGAATATTCTTCCTCGTGGCTTCTTTTCAACATGATAGTTTAGTGGTCCCGTGCGTTCCAAAACGACACACGAACCTTCGTAATATCTCTGCCACTTGGGGTAGCGACCTCTTCTTCTTCTTCTTCTTCTTCTTCTTCTTCTTCTTCTTCTTCTTCTTCTTCTTCTTCTTCTTCGTGGTACAAATATCCACACTTCATCTCCCGCTTGAAATTTCTTCTGTCGTACTTTTAGATCGTACTTGTCTTTGCGTCTTTTGGCTATTTTCGCTGCTGTCTTTAAATTCTTTCCCACTGTTGCATACGCATCGGTGAACTTCACTTTCAAGTCTTCTATGTAATCGACGTACGGAGCCTGATCGTTCCGCGGCACAGGGCCATACACCAGATCTATTGGCAGTCTGTCGTCAGGTCCCTCTGCTTCGGTTTCGTCCAGCATTTCTTCTACTGCCTTCGTCGCTTTGGACACCTGGGTGTTTTCGTCTTCTGCAGGTTTTCGATTCCTCAACACTTCAACCGGATGAACAACACTAAGTCCATTGTTCTGATGCAGCACAGTGGGTGCATCATTAAGATTTATCGCTCTTACTGTGGCTGTCGCTGATTGTCCCAATACAACTCTAGCAGCGTGCACCCAGGACTTAAACTCCTTGTGCTCCGTCATCCACGCAGCGGATGTGTCCTGTTTAGTTCCACGGATTACCCTTATCGGCACATCCATCTCAAATCTAGGAGGAACTACTACCTTTTCGGCCACTTGCACTCGCCGACACTGAAGTGGACCTTCATGGGCAATCGAAGGTTTTCCTCTCTTTCCGATGTACACTGCGGCGGTTGCGAAATTAATCCAACACCTATTCTCTGTAAGGAAATCCATTCCCAATAGTACTTCTGTGATCTGCTCGCACACGATAAAATTCACGTTCCGCCGGCACTTCAGGGCGAACCTAACTGGTGTAGTTACCTGCCCGACCACGGTTATCTCACTCCCGTTCGCTGCACGCAGCATCTCAGGTGCTGGACCCAGTATCAATCCTTCAGCCATGCTGATCGGCAACAAGCTTACTTCCGAGCCAGTGTCAATTATGCACTTGTGCTCTTGCTCATTAATCAGGCCCCTTATGTGAAGTGCTCTCCGTTTGCTTTTTCCGCACGTTGACATCACTACACTTCGATTCTCGATGACACTTCTAGGTGCTGAACTTCCAATTCTTCTGAAATCTCGAGATAAGTGCTCTATTCCTTGGCACTTGAAACACTGCGCTTTAAGCTCCCGTGCGATTTGCTCTTCCACTACTACTCTACTCTGTTTTCAGCCTCGTCGTCGCGGCGTTACTCGCCGTCGGTGCTCTTACTTCCGCTCGTTTAGGCATCCACTTATTTCTTCAAAAGACGCCATTTCGTGTGTGCCTGCCATTCCTCAAGACTACGTATTTGTTCGGCTATGAAGTCGGTCTTCTGTTTGACAGTTCGCCCTATTTCGTCGTCTTCATTTGTCGCTCGCGCCTGCCGACAGTACCTTTTTCTGACCTTAATTATGCACTATATTCTATGCACCTTTTGGGCTCCTTCCTACAGACGTCTTTCCACACTCGTTCGCTCCACACTCACTTAGCGCCGCGATTTTAACATTGGGGGCTGTCCACCCCTTAGTAACCGATAATGCGGTGCTTAAGCACTTCTCTAATAGAAGGTGCGGTCACCTATAAATCTGGCAATCCAAGTTTTACCTCAGTTTACCGACACTCCATTATTGCAAGGACCTCACTATATGATACTCCTTGTCAGCAAATAAAGGTGTACTAAACTCGCCTTCGTATATCTCTTATTACTTAGTAACGCCTAATGCCACCCATTGATTACTTGGTACTTTAACTCTACTAACTATTTAGGAATTTACCATGCATTTATTATTTTAATTGGTCCTCAGATTTAATTGTATTAAATTATTATTTATTTTATTAACATTTTGTAAATTCGCCGTAGTTATAGTAGTAGTAGTAGTAGTAGTAGTAGTAGTAGTAGTAGTAGTAGTAGTAGTAGTAGTAGTAGCAGCAGCAGCAGCAGCAGCAGCATCAGCAGCAGCAACAACAACAGCAGCAGCAGCAGCAACAGCAGCAACAACAGCAGTAGTACAGCAGCAGCGCAGTAGCTGCTGCGTATTCTTCTTAGCGGTTGACAACACAGTTCAACTCACTGTCATCTGACGAATGATCGTGAAACAGACTTCAATCGATTCATTGCGGAGTGAATCTGCCCCTAGACTCCCTTCCCCATCGCGAGACGCCACCTGACCGCTGCTGCTGTGCCCGATCGCTAGGTGGCAGCAGCAGCGGCAGCCCAGGTACACACGCACACACATCGACCGTCAGTCCAGCCGCCCTTCCTGCGACGAAGGCGAAAGCAGCAGCGGCGGCGGCGGCGTATACGGTCCATCCCTTTGTCTGCTGCAGCAGCGACTGACCGACCGACTGACGGCGATGACGGCCCCGCAGCGTGGCGACGATCAGGGGGCGCTGTTTCGAAGGAGAGAAGGAGGCTGATTTAGGGTTTGACATGACGGATAGACTGCGTGCTGAGGACAGCGTGTAGACAATGGAGATAAACACGGAGATAAACGTGGGTTTCGGGTATTAATTAATCTGTTGTTTGATTCGTTTCTTGACGATGAATGCAATGCTGATGAACCGAGCGACCGTCTCTTATTATTGCTGTTGCGCTGCGTTGACTTTCTTCACGTGCTTTTTAGGCCCGACCTTTTCCACATCCGAAGGTAAAAAGCTTTTGAGTCATTAAACGATTGTATTGTTATAATGTTTAAATGTCTGGAGATACTCTGAATTTGAAGTCCTGGCGATATTTGTTCTTCATTGAAATATATTGGTGCGTTTATTTGTATTTTGTAAATGATAATTAGGCCTAGTCTTATGTCATTCTTGATGGTTGAGTAAATTGTTTCACAGTGTAGGTCTCTCTTTAGGCCTACCATAAGGCCTATTATTATTATTATTATTATTATTATTATTATTATTATTATTATTATTATTATTATTAAGAGCATTTCTAGAGCGCAAATATACTCAAAGCAGCAAATGCGCTAATGTCAGTTGCGAACTGGATCAAACAACAATTTCTTCAGCTGTTTTACAAAAGAGAACAGTGTCATGCTGGAATCAGAGGAACGCAATGTTGCTGGCAGACTGTTCCAAACAACCGGTCCAGCAACGGCCAGGTTGCGGTCACCAAAGCCTGTCTGAGTTCGAGGCACTGCAAGTGTGCTGGTCAAGGTGGAGTGCAGATGCGACCGACCAGGCAACTTAGCCGTCAAGCAGAACATATCAGTTAAGTATGGCGGAGTAAGTTTGTGTTGAGCCTTGAACAGGATGGTCCTGAGTTTAAAAGTCATGTGTTGACTGACCGGGAGCCAGTGGAGCTCCCGTAGGACTGGCGTAATATGGTCAAACTTGCCTCTCTGAGACACCAAGCGTGCAGCAGCTGCATTCTGAACAAGTTGAAGTCTCTGTAGCAGATGGTCGCTGATGCCATAAAGGATGCTGTTGCAGTAGTCGAGTCTGCTGCTGATGAATGCTTGAGCCAGCATCCTAGTTGCATCAGGGGTCAGCGAGTTCCTCACTGCCCGCAGCTGGTGAAGCTGGAAGAACGACTTCCTGCAGACTGAGGCAACGTGGTCGGCCATTGTCAGTTGGCTATCAATTAGCACCCCAAATTATTAGGCATATTTGTCAGTCTTAAGATATGCTTCAAGACTTAACCTTTGTGAATTGATGTGAATGTATGTGAATTGATGTGGATTTGATGTAACATTGTAAATGTGAATGGATGTGAATTGATGTGTATTTAATATAACATTGTAATGTTCTAATACATAATTTAATTTAACCATTTTATGATCATTTCTCATTTCATAATTTTTAGGGCTTTGGGTTTTTGTTGATCTTTCTTTCTTCTGCTGTGATTAAGCACTTTAGGTTGAACCAAATTGCACAGATCTGTGTGATGAGGTTGATGTCAAATTGTGTATGTTCTAACCAAGAAGGCTTCACTAACACAGTACATTGATAATAATTAATATAACCAATTTCGACAATCAGCATTTGAAGAGAATATCTATGAAGCTTATCAGGTGGTTAAGAGCTATAGATTGTACATGTCATATATATCCAAGGGAAAATTCTGAAATTTATTAGATGAAATCTTCTTTCTTTTGGAATTGGTTTAAATTGGCTAATTAGCTAATTATTAATATAAGTTCAAGTTAGATAATAATTATCTCTGGATTGATAGCTAGTGTGATTCACACTGAGTTGGCTTTTAGAATTTGCAGTGTTAGTTGAAGTAATTTTCAGAATTTATTATTTCACTCTTACATTATGTAGCATTTTTTTATGACATGGCCCAAGGCTAGGAGGCCATACTTGTGTTTTTCCTAAATTAAAGTAAAACATCCTGTGGACAACTCCTGTGCATGTCCTGTGCTTGACTGCCTGTTCTCAGTGGCAGAGTTTTTTCACTAAATTTATTGCCTCCGGAAGTTGCCACCCAGTTTCTCTCCCACTAAGAGCCAACCATGCTGTTATTTAACTTCCAGCAGGGGTCCTTTAACCTTTGTTGAGGAGTTGAGCTTGACTTAAGGGCGTGTGACTATCAGGCTTTCTTCAGTCTAATGAGAGTAATATTTCTTTTCTTGCTGTCAAAATAGGAGTTTTGAGGCACATTGTATTCATGATATATTATTTAGTTAATTGAATTCTGTATTCCATTATGCTACATTTTGAACAGTATTTGTATTTGCACGCTTCTGCTTGGATTTCTTTGCAAACCATTCGAAACAATAATGTTGGCATGGTGTTGAACATATGAAACGGTTGTTTAAAACGTTTCAGACAGGGTTTTAACTCAGAAATATGCATGCTATGCTTTTAAATATTTAAAATAGAATCAGATCTATCTGATCTCATCCTAAACTTCTATAGCGCCACTTTGTAATGCATTGAGGCATCAGCCGATGGCACACCAAATCAAGGATCCAGGTCAAATCCAGGATATCATTCCGGACAACCAGATGGCAGTGCGTGTGGTGGATAGGCCAGGTGAAGAGCTGAGTTGGAAGTGAGCATGTTCAGGACAGCAGTTTCTCGGTTGTTTGTGTTTTCAGCTGGACTGTTTTGTCTCTGCTGTTGTCCCAGTGTATATTCTTGCATCTGTTGATGACAATGATCTGGTTGAAAACTGAAGGCTCTGTCATCAAAGGCAACTGAAATAGACCATTTGTTTCGTGTTTGCTTAGTGTGTGTCCTTGTGCCCTGTTGTTGCTCTCCATCTCCGGGTTCTCTTCAGTGCAAACATTCCACAAACAGAGGAACATGTGATTGATGAAAGGAAAGCATTTGAGTGATCTTGATATGGGTGCGTTTTCACCTGCTGAGTAGAACTGCTGTTGATTTTTTTGTCCCATCAACACCAAATAAAAGGATTTGAATTAGATTTGGATTGTTTGGGCATCTCACCTGTCCTGGATGGATTCATTTAAAGAAGTTGACTGAGCTCTGCTACGGAAGAATGTGCAAGATATTAAATTTATTAATAATTTATGTGGAAGATGCAGTGTAGCAAAGTTTTCTGAACAAACTGTCGATGGACTGTTTGAATATTGACGAATGAGAAATCCTTGCATTAGAAATAATGTGGCCCAGCTTCAATGATATAGGAGTTATTCATGAGATTTTACTTACTCGCTTACTTACTTGTTTCAAAATGCCACATATTACACAGGATTTTATTGTCAAAATGTTTTGAAATGGTCCTTTAGTTTTTTTTCAATTTTCAGAGGCATGCCATTTGTGAGAAAATTTCTGAAAATTAAATATTATTTTAATAAGAGAACTTGAAGCATGGCATGGTGTTTGCATTTCATGTACATAGATTTTACAAACCGTTTTTGAGTGCTGTTGATTTACAATGGGCTGCATGTAGTGCATATCGTATATTACAACATGAAATAATTATGGTTTCAATATTTGTTTGCACTCTGTAGTACCTGTAGTTTTTCAGGTAACTGCTGTGTTACCATTCTGAGCTTTGAACAGGTGTGTCTGATTACCAGTATATTCCATTAGTTTTTTATCATGAAAATTTTATTTCATAGTATAAAGGGATACTATATCGGATGTTAGATGGGGAAGGACTGAAGCTACCATTGTGAGTTATTTCAAATTTGACATAATTTGACTTTGAAATTAAAGCTGATGCAGCATCTTTGGAGAATATAGAGAATCTGTAGTAAAATAATATGAAGGTGATGCAGTTTGCGGTTAAGTTACGATAAAAATGCCACAAGTTTTAATTTCAGAAACAGGCCCGTAGGAAGTGGGAGTGCAGGGATTGTAGGTGCACCCCTGGAAAAAATTATGGGTGCACTGCACCCCTGGAAGATGAGGCTTTTTTGCTTGTCAGGATTTTTGAAAAAAAGATTAAGGAAGGGTGATTACCTTTTTTCCTTGTCAGGAGTTTTAAGACATGACAAAGGAAGGGTGATGACTTCTTTTTTCCTTGTCAGGTTTAGTTTTTTTAATGGTAAATGGTCATTTTTAGCTATGCCCTTGAAAATCTGCACCCCTCTGCTAAAAAATTGTTCCAACGTGCCTGTTCAGAAATGGTTCAGGTTAAAAAGTGCAGTGCAGTATCCATTATATTCTTGAAGTCATCATCATCATCATCATAATTCCTCTCTGCCAACTCATTTGTGGCAATAGCTAGTCAGAAAACATTTCCAGGTCTTTTTTCCGATGTTAGTTTTCTTCCTTCTACAACTGTCAGTTGTTTTTCTTTCTGATCTTCTCTTATCTTGTCTACCCATTTTTTCTGGGCCTGCCTCTTACTTTTTTTACCTTCCTTGTATGTGTAGAGTGCTTTTTTGGGAAGTCTCAAGCCTTCCATCCTGTCTACATGTCCATACCATGTTAGCCTTCCTTTTCTGAGTTTGTCCATGTTGGCATTCTTCAGCCCAATCCGCTGCGTATATCTTCATTTCTAAGTTTTTGAAGTCTGCTAACTCCAAGAATTCTTCTTAGGCAGCTCATTTCTTAATAAGCAAGTAGTCTTTTTTCATCATCTCTTTTTCTGATCCCGGTTTCAGATCCATAATTATAGTATCTGTGGAATGACAACAGTGTTGTAGATTTGGATTTTGGTGCTTATTTTAATTTCTTTAGAGTTCCAGATGCGTTTCAGTCTTCCCATTGTTTTTGTAGTCCTTCTGCTATTCAGATGCAGAACTCCTTACTTGCTGCTGATCTCTTTACTTATAGCATTCAACTTTTGAACTTATTTCAAATTGAAACCAAGTAACATTACGGTAGTTATGTTTACATGAATCAGCCATATTTGTGTGCATAAATATTGGAAATTAGGATATGTTGTTTCACTATAAGTGGATCAGAGAGAAGAATGCAGCATTAAATAGTTTTAATTTTTTAAATGTAGGACTCATTGAATAGCAATAAATTTTATATAATTTTGGATGACTTAGTCTGAATTTGCCTCATAGTTGAAACCGTCTGGACTGCGGTGGGTCATGGATTCAGTGTTTCTTGGCAAGTTGGATGAAGAAATAGATGGAAAGTGTGATGAAAGGAGATATGATTGAAATAATTCAGTACAACCATCACGTACTCTAATGAAATTTGCCGGGTTTGTTGATGTTGGTAGCCTTCCAGCTTTTGTTCTTGTCTGCCTGCAGCTGATCCTCTTGATACTCCAGGCACTGGCCGCCGGGCCGTTCAATGCCTCGGGTTGCTTCATTCCTGGGCCGTGATCCTAGTCTAGTCATGAGGCCACTGTGATTCACCGCAAGAGAGAGACAGAGACAGGCAGACTGACAGACAGACAGGGAGACAGACAGACAGACTGAGAGACAGACTGACAGAGAGAGGTTTTAATACTGTTATGTCTGTATTGACTATTTATGTCTTGTAGGCCTATGTATATAATTATTTGTATATTATTTGTCTATTTATTTATCTAAAAATGCATGATAGAGAGAAAGTGATTTTGAATAAAAATTGTTATGAAAAAGTGGTTGGGTTTAATAGCTGCATGAAGTGTTGACGATTAGAAATTAGATCTTGAACAATTATAAACTTCTCATGAAAATACAGATTTACCGGTACTCCAAATTAATTACAGATAATTTGCTATTTCAGAGAGATACTTTTCACTTTATAATAATTTTGCCACAGTGATTTCAGCAATTACAAATCTGCTTCTGTAGGATATGTTCTGCATATTGTTAACATATTTGTTGTGATGGCAGACAACACATTAATGTTTCATCTTAGATATATATATATATATATATACATATATATATATATATAATGTATATATGTATACATAATAAACATGTTTTCTAATTATAATTATAATCATGTTTCAGGCTAATGTGTAAATGAGTTCAGTGTTTCTGGCCATAGAAAGCATCATTGAAGATTTGAAGATCTCTAAGACATATATATATATACATATATATGCCGTATATTCTACAGCCAAGTAACCATGTAATTTTGCCATTCAATAGGCCTAAATGCAAAAATTTGAAATTGTTGAAGTTTTACGAGGTGGATGGCTATGTTTGACGGGTAATAATTGTACAAGGGGAGCGAAATCAACAGCCTGAAGCACCTGTTCTGAGCTATTTTTGAATGCAAAATCCAACAGTAATACAGTATATATCAATATACAATTTCCAGAGGCTTGGCTGAGTAAATAGGGGCTGTAGTATCTGCCACCTGGCAGAAGACTTGCAAAAAAGCCAAACAGTGCAAGGGTTAATGTTCAATCAGGATTGAAATGCTTCACTCAGGCAAACTGGTGCTTATCTAATAATGTAAATAGGCATAATGGTTCTTATTTAGCAATGTAAATTGGTGAAATAATACCTATTTTGAAATGTAGAAAGGTAATTGGATACTTAATTTAACATTGTCACTGTCACTTAAAATATCAATCATTGTGGACAGGCAAGTTCAAATCTATTAACAATGTCTGATCCATTCTACACTTTGAAAAAAGTATTCCTCTGGAGTGGAGTTTCAGAGCGAAATGGTTGGAATACATGTTAACATCTTTTATTTTTATAAGAGGATTCAAGAAACAAATTAGGTAATAAATTTTAAGAATTTCTGACATTCTGGATAGACTGTGAATGTACCAGTTAGGTATAGAAACCAGACTACAATGATGATGGTAATACCTTTAATGAATGTTTGATTCGACCTCTTGTCACAGACAGCCCTCGACCAGGGCAGGGACATCTGTATATAGATGTACCTGACTAGGGCTGAGCAGATCCCATTTGCTAAGTTGTGGCACATAACTTGTATTACATTAGTTGTATGATAGATTTGTGAAATCCTTGCATCACTGTTAGCTTATTGTTTTATTGTTATGTAGCATGGATAGTAATTGTAGTACTGTAAAAGTGTAAATATAGGAGATCTGCAGCAGAAGTGAGACATTTGTGATAGTGTAGCAGGAAGTTTGACCCAAAAACTGGGGGAGTTGCTGTCCATGCTGTCTGACAGAAGCCCTGGAAGTTGTCAGTGGAAGGTCACTTGGTTTCAAACTTTCAAGAATCTTGACATTTTCTAGGTTTAGTATGCATAGACTTGTGTCCAGCTTAACTCAGATCTCATTTAGAGAGCACAATGTTAGCAAATTTACACTGAAAGCCCAAAGTCGTAACCTTTCTGATGCCCTCAACCTCTTCCGTGAGGTCAGTTGTTCTGATTGGGTCTGAGTCTGCAGAAAGTTTCATGAATCCTGGAGATTTGATACAGATAGCCTTATCTCAAATCCTTATCTGTCAGTGCAGCATTGATTACTATAGGCAGCGGTGTCTGTTGCCTCTTGTGCCAGATTGCCAACACTTGCAACAGAAGATGTGATGGTTGAGTCTTGCAATCTGCAGGTATTTATTATATTTATCAAGCGATGTTTAAACTTGTATTGCAGAAAAAAATACCTTAGCGGCAGACGATATAATAAATCTTGCTTTTACCAGATTGAAGGCGAGTTATTAGAATTCGAAGTGCAGTTGAAGATTGAAGTGCAAATGGAAGTGAAGGAAATTGCTTCTGCGGCAGTAGAAGGCAATGTGCTGCTGGTCTTTAGGGTGTTTGGCTTCAGCGGTTGATGAATCGAAGAGTCTAATGGAATGAATCTTGAGACAAGACACGCCTCAGCATTTGCATTATTGATCCAATCCAGACGCGGATGTTACAAATGCTGCCTGTGAGATAATAATATATGAGATGGAAAGGGTTGCTGCTTCTTACAGAGTCCTTGTTTAAAGATGTGTTATTGTAAGTAAGATCTATAGTGGTTTTTAAATAGCACCCTTTGTTTATCTTTTGCACTGCTTTGATAGATGTTCTTTGCTAAACAGCTTCCTAAGCCTTTTTCTGATGTAGTTAACACACAGTTTCGGTCTTTGTTCAATGTTCAATACCTCAGTGCAAAATTATTCTTAATGTCTGTACACGATCACTTTCAAAAGAGTAATATTGTGTTTTATTTGTGGGGAGGGGGAACTAGAAGGGCTTTAACCTGACACTGGTCAAGGCCAATTATCCAGTAGAGATAAAAAAATGTGGTGTTTAGCTGTCTGACCTTCAATGGAAGAAAAATTTGTTGCGTTGGGAGTAGTCAGGCCCCATTTGTTTTTTTTTTGAACGATTGGCCACTGTAGTAGTCTACAATCTTTGTAAACGCCTGTGGAAAATGATGCAAAATTAGCTTAATGAGAATTAATTGGATAATATTTCTGTGATTATTGAAGTTAGCATATTGATCTGACAGACCATTTCAGAATGGGAGAATGTTGTCTTGATTTCATTTTGTGTAATAATGATGAAGCTAGGTGTGATGATATGATACAAGATGATACAAGTAGATGAGAATGTTCTGATATTTAGAATTGTCGTTAAGACATTCAGAAAGCATTCAAACAGCTACTTCCAGTACATTTATAGCAGTTCTTTTGAAAAAGGAAGAAGATTTTTATTGGGTTGAAAGTCATCTGAAATACACGCAGATAAACAGATTCTTCAGGTTTTTAAAATCTCAGACGGAGATTTGATTCTAATTTGACGCATCACATCTCCACTGTCTGGTGATTGATTGAAAGTTATTTACGGGATTTGATGTGTCTTATTAAATGTAAAGTTTAAAAAGTAAGTAAGTACTTTTAAAACTTTATTAAACATAAAGTGGCACGCCTCAAAAGTGAAACCAAATGATGATTTTAATGGCATCTGGTGGTCGAGTTTGTTTTTGTATTTCTCTGTTCTCTATTGCCTATCCTCCATAACCAGGACCGTTGGATTGACTTGTTGGATTTGATGATGGGGGATTATGATTCAAATCCGGAATGACTACCACCAACTGATGCCAAATGTATTACTAAAGTGGCACCATAGAAGTTAAATACTACTACTACGACTACTACTACTACTACTAATAATAATTATTATAATAATAATTTCTGCAGCTGTAGTTACTAAGCTTTAAATACAGCATATGTTTCAGATTCAGTTGGGTCGACCGGGTCCGACCCAAGGATCATCGAGCATCCGGAGAATCAGTTCGTCGCAAAAAACGAACCGGCGACGCTGAACTGCAAGGCCGAAGGCAACCCGCCACCGGTCATAACGTGGTACCGGGACGGTCAGCCGGTCGTCACCGCGAACGAGAATCCGTCGTCGCACCGCATGCTCCTGCCGAGCGGCCAGCTCTTCTTCCTCCGGATCATCTCGAACAAGAACACGAAGCCGGACCTCGGGGTCTACTACTGCAACGCCACGAACCCGGAGACGCGCGTCAGTGTCGTCAGCCGCAGCGCGACGCTCGAACTCGCAGGCAAGATCTTCTTTGCACTTTGCGTTCGTAAAACGGACCGGTCTTCGCACTTGGTGTTCATAAAATGGGCCAGCATTTAGCAACCCAGTGAAATGACAAATGAAATTCTGTGGGGCCAATTCAGTTACTGCACTGCTGGAAAATGCTTGCATCGGGGGGGGGGGGCGGGAGGAAGTGGCGGATTGCGTCAGGTGGAGGAAGGGGATATTGAGAATGATTCAGAATGTCACTTGACCAATTGTATTCATTAGTGCATTGTGGGTGTGGTGAAATCTTGCCTGGATCTGGTGGAAGCATTATAATTCATCTTGCTCTTTCTCTGCCACAAATGTACTCCTGATGGTGTCATTATGGACATTGCCTGGGGCCGGTCTTCAAAGCGCATTCAAGTTCTTCTGTTGGTCTTACTTTGCAGATCTTTGCTGCTGCTGCTGCTGCTGCCGCCGCCGCTGCCGCCTCTTCTTTACCTACTTTTTCATCCTTTCAGCATCTTCTCTGACACTTCTGTTATTTGAGTTTGTGGCTTTTGTCTTCAGTCTCGCTTTCTACTCTGTCTGTCTCTATCTATCTGGCTGTCTGTCTCTGTCTCTCTCTGTCTCTGTGTCTCTGTCTCTGTCTCTCTCTCTCTCTCTCTCTGTCTGTCTGTCTCTGTCTCTGTCTCTGTCTCTCTCTCTCTCTCTCTCTATATATATATATATATATATATATATATATATATATATACACACACACATGCTCATACTATACATGTATATACTGTATAAGAATAATCTCAAATTTGCAGATGGCATTGACCTAATCAGGGAAAGAATTTGGGATTTCCTGGAGATGACAGATGCTGTTAGTAATACAGAGAATTTGGTTTACATATAAATGAAACGAAAACAGGGGTGACGGAAATACAAAACACATGCATATTAAAGTGAATGGACAAAATTTGGAACAAGTTGCTGGTAGGTCATTCAGATATGTTTGAGGAGCGATTGAGAGCTATAGCAGTCAACAAGAAGATATAAAATCAAGAATATCGAAAGGGCTTGAAACAATGGGTAAGATAAAAGCACTAGGGAGAAGAAACAATTTAACAACAATTGGAACCATAATGGAAATATACAACACAATAGTAGTACCTCAACACTATATGGCTCAGAGACAAGGGCGCTGAAAGAGCCGATGAAAATGACTACTGGTACTGGTGGCAGAAATGTACTGTTTAAGGCAAATACTGGAGGCAAGCAGATTGTAAAAGATATCAGATGAAGATATCACTGAAGATATCATATAAAAGATAACATAGTAGAAAAGATAAGAAGATTAACTTGGTTTGGACACGTGTGCAGGCTGGAAATACAAAGTCCTATACGCAAAGATACAGGAAAAGAGAAGCAAAGATACAGGAAAAGAGAAGAAAATAAAGACCAAAGAAACCGTGCATCGACAACATCAAGGGAAACCTCAAACTCAGACAAATCAACATCTCAGAAGCTGAAAGACAAGTCAATGTCCAATATATGATAACCTTAATGAAGAAGCCAGATGTCACTGGCCATTCTTCTAAATGAACTCCAACCTTCTGGTGTTTTGTCCGTTTTGTCTCTGACTTAACTAGGCTTGGTCAAATCTTTGTTTCATTTACACAGAAACACAATTTTAGGATATAATAAAAACAAGAAGCCAACTTATTTTGGACATTAGGGGAATTGTATACTGTAGATTGTAGTGAAAAAAATAAAGTTGTACGAGAACAACAATATCTTGAAGAAGAAGGAAAGGCATGCATCGTATGGCATGGATAGAGAACATCCAGTGGAATTACTGTAACATTGGAAACAGCAGCAAGATTGACAAATGAAAGGATTACATGGAGAAGAGCAAGTAAGTAAGTAGATAAGTACTGTCCCATTTGAGGATTGGAGAATTTAATCTCCTACTGGTCAGGGATGACCCAAGTGGTGGTCAAAAAGTTTAGTCATTACATGTCTGACCCCATTGGCGTTTGAAAAGCTAATTTGCTTAACTTTGAATTTTTTTTTTTGACATTTTTATGTGTTTTTAAGAATTGAGTACCGGTATTTCTGTGTAAATAAATGTATTAAAAATTATATGCTCGCATTGTTTTGATACAATATGTGTTAAATTAGTTATCAATCAGTCATGAAATAATAGGGAGCCAGATGAATTTCTGAGTGGTTTAAAAATATTTCAGTGTGTGTGTGTGTGTGTGTGTGTGCATGCGCATGTTCTTCTGTCAATGAATATGTGAATATAGCTTAATTCTTTCTGTGGTCTGTCTGGCTGTATGAATGTTGAATTTAAGGTTTTTAATATTAGGCCCTATTTAAATAACCGTGGGAACAATAGTCGGGACCCTTTGTTTGACCGTGAGAAAGTAATTGTGTTCAAAGCCTTCTATCTATAAATTTGAAATTTGTGCGTACGTACAAATTCAGTCGTGACCCCCTCCGTACGCTTCCGTACGCAAAATCGCCTAAATCTCAAACCCCCTCCCGGGCCTCCCCCTCGGTGCGTACGTACTATATGGACGGCCCCTTAGTAAATGTTTCACAATTGGGGACATTTTGTGAACAGGTGCATTCTAAAGGTGAACCGTTGCAGATTCCTACAAGTATAGTGCCATACTCTGCTGGGAAAGCGCTTCCAAGAATCCTCTGTCATCATGCTTCCACTTGAGATCCCCTTACCCCTCGCCTCTGTCACTCTACCCCTACCCCCATCGAGTTTCCCCACTCGTGGTTAGCTGATGTTTAGGTTTTTCAGTGGCTGACATGTTTGCATTTATATCGGAAAGTACATCTGTTTTAAACGGACATTTCTGGTTGCGGCGATTTTAAGGATGTATTTATATTTATTCGAACCGCGGTTTTTCATCCGCCGAGATCGGTTTCTGCTCTTCATAGGTTACCCAGTGCATCGCTTCCCTCTCGTTCGTCCCGTGGGAGCGGCGTGCTCCCCCCCGGACCGCCGATGCTGCTAGGACACAGACAGCATCTGAAAGTTAAGACTATTGCTGCAAGCGGCGAAGGCAGAAAGTCTCCCGGAGGCCGGAACGAAATGAAACGATAATCAGTTGTAATATTCGAAAACGTCCTTTCACCCGCAGCGCACATCAATCAAATCTGTTGCAGACGACGTCGACGGTGACCGGCCACTCGGTCACCCATTCATCCGCGGCCGGCCTCCGCTGCTGCCGCCGCCGATGCGTCCGGCCCGGTTGCCTTGTTCGTTCTTTTCCCTCGGTTTCCAAAGAGCCGTGAGTCATTCGCCGATATCGATTGCTTTTCTATGGATCCATTTCTTTGTCCTCCGTCGTCTCCTTCTTAAATCTGCAGCGGCGGCGTCATTTGGCCACGCCTCAAACAGCCCTCTGCCGGCAGTCCCGCTTTCCCCTATATCCTTCTAATAGCTATAAAAACTGTTGTCTCTGTCCGCTATCACAGCCAGGCCTATGTATAACCAATAATTATTGCCAGTTTTTTTGCCTCTAGCGCTGTTTTTTTGATATATAACAGATTGTGTACAGAAGCTGTACATGATGTTGTGCACTTGCCCACCGTGAATTTTAGAATGATGAATCAGTGGACAGGCATAATTACTGCTATTAGATAATTGTACAGTGCTTTTATGAGGTGTCAAGGTAGATATTATTAATCAATTGATGGCGTTTGTCAGTTGTTAGTCTTTTGCCAATGACCTGTTGACAAATCACTGGTTGTACAAGAAGGTTTTGCCATATAAGTGACAGTTATATCCCAGTTTCATTTGTTGCCTAATGTGTGTTTATACAATCCTTTTGTAGCAATCTGTGTTGAGTATAATTTATGAGCAGGCGTGGTTTTAAGGGTTTATCTGGTGTGGTAAAAGCAAATAGGTTGTCTACCGGAAATGACAGATTTTGATGCACTCACAGCATTGAGCTTTGTCTCTCTGAAATAACAATGGATATGCAACTCATCACAATGCAAAACACCAGCTCTTTCATCTTTCATTTTTACTGACTCAACTAATTGCTGCAATAAATATCATGACTCAACTCCAGATATATTGGAGTTTAGCTGCATTGTCACAAGTTATTCTTTTTGTTCACTATATGTGTATAAGTAAGTAAGTAAAATCTCATGAACTTATATAGTGCTTTGAAAAGTAGTAACACAGCAGCTGCTTATTCGAAGGCACAGTCAAAATTTTAGATAGCCATTGCCTCTTCAAAAGTGGGTGGGGGCTTGAGTCTAGATACCTGATAGAAGTTTAGGCCTATGTATATAGCCAGAAGATGGGGGTTAGTCAGGCAGGGTCATTTCATCTAAAAGATCATCTTGGGTTGATGATGTATTCATATATTCAGGGTCTTTTTTGGTTTTCAGATTATCTATAATAATATGTAGGGTTACCATACATCCAGATTTCCCCAGACAAGTCCTCTTATTGAGCCCCTGTCCGGCGGCTTTCCAAAAATGAGCTATAGTCCGGGTTTTTCTCTGTCCCAGACAGGGGACAAATGACCAGGGGTCTGGCGATATGTAATACATGGAATATTATACATTAATACCATGAAATGCCAGTTTTTCACACTTGACCACATTGCAATTATCGAAAAAGTCTGACAAGCAAAAAAAGGTCATTGTCACTTTTTCACACCACCGAAAAACACCGAAGAAAAAGTCTGGAAAAAGGTCATCGTCAGTTTTGCACACCGAAAAATTCTGGAGATAAGGTTATTGTCAGTTTTTCACACTTGACCACATTACAATTACTGAAAAGTCTGCATGTCCTCTTTTCCTATCTATTAATTAATTATGGTAGCTATATATATATATATATATATATATATATATATATATATATATATATATATATATATATGGCAAGAATTTTGTATAATTTTCTTATAAGTTTCAGACGTAAAGTGTAATCAGACAAGCTTGTGTGTGTTGAACTGTGTTCTTTAGTTAGGCCCTACAATCCTACATGTCACTGCTTCTTGTGATTTCTTAGTTACCGGTATATTGAGGTAGTGGTTTCAGTAAATTTTCCAAATTTGTGGTAACTTGAAATCGATCCATCTAGTTTTAGAAATGGAATGACATGGATTTATGAACAGTCACTTCAAATCTCTTTAAAACGTCCACCTACGGAATATGTGTCTTGCACATAAAAGTATATATATATATATATATATATATATATATATCTGATGGCGGCCATTTTATTGATGGCTTTTTATGATCTTTATGGGATATCTTCAGAGTGGCACTTTAAATTTCTGTAGTACCGGTAGATTTGTTTGGCATAGTATTCAGTTCCATTTGCACATTGTCACATCAATGGTCACTCATTTTGTTCACGTTTGATTGATTGGAATTAAGTGAGTGATATTTGCAATCCAAAGTGCCACATGCATTTCATCCTCCTGAAGCTAGGCACTGCTTACTTGAAAGACTTCAAATTGAAACAGAAATATCTGAGAGGGCTAGGGTGTAATCTCCTCCCAGGAATTTTGATGAGCAGAAACATCTTTCATGAAACAGAATAATGACGAAATTTGGCAATGGTCCATTTTTTTCATAATTGTTTTCAACGGGTAAGTGAATGAAAATCTCTCTTTTTGGACTTTATCCCACCCTTAAACTTAAAGCATTTCTGTTCAAAAAATCATTTCCTCCATGACCCTATTCATTCATCCCGACCATGGTGACCCTTTAGTTAAAATGATCATGCCTGAATAACCCCCACCTTTAGACTAGAGCTATTTCAGATTTAGACTAAGCACCTAAGAATCTATATAAGCCACTGCTTTACTACTCTTGAAAGTGCTATATAAAATTCATGAGATTTTACTTACTTAGCTACCTTTAAACCCCCCTCCCCCACCCTGCCATGAAATATGGCATTGGGCTTTTGACCACTTTGACCCACAGTTGGTTGGTTATCTGCATATTTTTATCTTTCAGAATTCAGCTTAAGAACAGGTATATATTATATACAGTATGCTCATGATAATGTTGTCCAAAATTGTCCTATGCTTTCTGTACTCAAGAGATCATCAATGCTGTCTTCTGATCTTGATTTTGATATGAATAGTAATGTGCAGGGCGGGGATGGAGGGTAAAGGAGGGAGGGCAGGGGAGGGAGGGCAGATGGAGGGAAGAGCCATAAATTTCAAAAGGAGGTCCTGGAATGAGAACTCTGGTGCACCTGTTGGGAATATCATGCATCTGTGGGCTCCTTAATCATAATTAAAAGATGAAGTCGGTTGTTGTCATGCAGCTCTGGTCACTGCTGGTTTGAGTGACTAGGGAGTGACTAAGACTGACCCACACATGTCCCAAGAGCAAAGCACTTTATGCATTAGCTAGTTAAAGTGGTAAAATATTACTAGTTATGGGCTCAACTGTAGAAGCAAAGTTAGCCAACATCAAATATCTATAGCACAAAGCATTGGCTTAAACTTCTATTAGGCTTATAGACTCAAGGCACCCCCCACTTTTTGAGAGGTTACCATAGGAAGGGGAATGTATAGGGGAATGTATACTTTTTCATCCAAGTCTACACCAATGGGCCACAAAGCAGGGCTATTTCTAGGATTATAATTATCAATTCAATTTGGGGGGTGTTTGTATATTCTGGGGTTCAGTCCTGCTGAAAAAGTCTGACAAGCAAAAAGTTCATTCCTGGCTCAGATTGGGGGTTTGGGGGGGTGTCGGTCTCAAGTTGGGGGTGTTAGGGGTTGTAAAAATATCTCTGCCACAAAGGCATGAACAGGCTGAGTTGTCCATGATGTGGAGATATATATGTGCCACAGAAATGTTGCTTTGTGGAGATAATAATATACTGTCACTAAAAGTCTTGCACTATGGAAATTTTGTCCTGTGGTGATATATTACCATATGTTCTATGTGGCAGAAGCTGGTTCGAACCACCTGGTTAGCTTAATTGCAAGATGATCGAAAAGGCTGTCTACCTCGGTATACACTCCGTGTCAAGTGAAATGAGTGTATGAGTGAAGAGGCGCTTTTTCTGTTTATAAGTCTACAACACAGAGGCTTGGTGTAGGTGGAATTTGAGCATGGGTCAGAGTTGTATGACTTACAGTCATTGTCTGTGGCACATTCAGTGTAGTAGTTCTAGTTGAAATTGCCTTATGAGGGAAACAGGAAGAACAGATTTGACAAATTGTTGCCTAGAAGTGAGATTTCAAGCCCGAGCTGTGACATCCGGAAGATTTCACAGCCCTTAGTCATGCTAAGTGCAAGGAATGAACCTTGGGGGACTCCATTTGAGGCACTAATTGGAAATGACCTCAGACCTTCAACACTAATGAGTCTACATCTTACCAGCATCGTAACAAGCATCCAGAGGACTTAACCACAGTTACTTATGAGGTCAATAAGGCCCAGGTCTTCTAAGGCCAAGGTAGTTGGCCTTCTGCAATATTGTACCAATGCTCCACAGCTGTTTATGAATTTTTCCTTGTTTAGATAGAATATTTTCATAGAGATGTGTGTAATGCTGAAATGGTACAGCAATGGTTTCGTAATGTTCACACTAACTTATATTGAGGTTTTGTAAGTATGTACAGTGGTAATATGCATTTATGCACGTGTACAAACATATACACACACAGCCATGATAACTCTTTGGATAAAATGGCCCTACCTGACTGGCCCCCACCTTTTGGTGATAGCTATTTCAAATTCAGACTAAGCGCCTAAGAATGGGTAGCCGCTGTGGTACTACTTTCTACTGCTGAATATAAATTCACAAGATTCTATGGTACTTACTTATACATGCACAAGATGTGTGTATGTGTATGTATGTGTATGTGTGTGTGTATATATATATATATATATATATATATATATATATATATGAGCAGAAACATCATTCATGAGACATAATAATTATATATGTGTATATATATATATAAAAAATATATGTATATATATATATGCACATCCTTTGGAAGATAAGTACTGAGTGCATAGTAAGTGTATATATATATATGTAATATATATATATATGTGTGTGTATATATGTATATATACATATATATATTGTACATATAGACATAGGGTTTGTTTCAATATTTTTGCATGATATCTTCTCAATGCAGTCTGTTGGAGCATTATTATTAGCCTTGGGGCAAATATCCTAGGTCCTGGAACAAAACTCCTGATATATAGACTTCCGTTTTTTATTTGGGCGTATGAGGTGGAAATGACGTGTGCATTTGCATCTGTAGTGATGGCTTGACAGTCTCTTCCGAGGCACTTTAGGCCGTAAAGCTTCTTCTTTGTTTTCGGATGCACCTGATGCTTGATTTTGAAACCAGAGAAAGACAACAGACCGCTTCCAGATGGTTGAAGTGCGGGCGGAAACAGGTCACTCCTTGGAGTGCTTGGTGCTTTTGATTTGATAAAGAATGGAAAGACTAAAGATGAATGATTGCTGCTGTTATTTTTAATATGGCTTCATAGGATCAGATGTCATTTTGCAGTTGTATACGAGTGCACCTGTGCTTACTGAGTGTCTGCTTGTGTTTCTGTTGTCTGTTATTAGGTATACATGTGCTGGCTTATGTGACTGTAAAATGTGATAAATTATGAAACAGACAGACAGACAGACAGACAGACAGACAGACAGACAGACAGACAGACAGAGGAACAGACAGTGATGCATAAAAGAAACTATGATATAGTTTTACTATTTTAAAATAATATTAATAAATTCGACGTTATATCGCTTTGCAGTTCTTGGCAGTGAATTCCGTGATCAGCCGCGTAATCTTGAGGTTGCCATGGGATTGGACGCTCTCCTTGACTGCAAAGCGCCGAAAGGGGAACCGGAACCTCGGATCCGATGGAAAAAGGACGGCGAGGCGCTGAAGCCGACCGAGAGAATTTCCATCACGGAGACGGGGAGTCTGAAGATACAGGACAGCAGGAGAGAGGACTCCGGTGTCTACGTCTGTGTCGCCTACAACGTTGCCGGAGAGAAAGAGTCGGCTTCAGCGAGGCTGTCCGTGAGAGGTGCGTTCAATCGACCCGGGAATTGCACCAAATCGGTTTGCAAAATTAAAGCTAGACTAACATTTCTAAATGGTTATGTCGTAGTTTGGAATATTTGTTGTGAATTGTCTAGAGCAGGAGTGGTCAAATGGCGGCCCACGGGCCATATCCGGCCCGCCAAGAGTGTGAAAGAAATGGCCCGCGATGATATTGAAGAAATATGACATACGCTCAACTTAAACACTTGTAGTTTGTATTCAGTTTGTGACTGTAGTGTAGTTATTAAGTTACCCTTACTTCACAAAATGTATAATACCTGTTAAATTTAACGATAACAATTTAAGCAACCTGAGTACAAGAAACCGAGAGATAGTGTGTGCATGCGCACACGCATATGTGTGTGCCATATTGATACATGGCAGCTACCAATTTCAAAACATCTGGCCCTCGGACACCAGTTATACAAAACTTTTCCTTTCAGAACATTTAATTGGGTACCCCGGTGTAGGATTTGCCCTCTAGAATTTCCTTGCATCTACGGCGATGCTTGATTTGAATTCTTCAGAACGACCGAGAATCATCGAAGGTCCGAAGGACGTGACCGTCATCGAAAACTCTGACGTTTCCTTTCATTGCACCGCGACTGGCGACCCAAAACCAGCGATCATCTGGAAACGGACAGAAGAACAAATGCCACAAGGAAGGCAAGCAATTCAAGAAGTCTCAGTGTTATTAGAGATTATTTTACCTTCATTCATTCGATAACTTCTCTGCACCACTCATTCGATCAATGTTTGAGACCTTGATACTTTCTAACTTTCTAATTTCTTCAGAAGATGGAGAGTTTATATTTCTTGTCATGAACTATAAAAAATTTAGTGACGATAAATAGGCCCTTCTAATCCGGTTCTTTTATTAATTTGCTGGCAAGTCACATCAACTAAAAGACTGATTTCAAGGCTGGTTTATTTGAATTCAGCTTTCCGCAGAAGTGTTCTTTGTTATTATTTAAAATGCAAACTAAAAATGTATTGCACGTTTTGAACCCAGATTGGTTGAAGTACATGTGTTTGATATAGCTTCATTGTTTCGTTGCATGAATACATTAAGTGAGATATTTAAAGTACTGTAAGTTGTGTGCTGCTGTGTATTTATATTTTAATTATAATTAATTATAATTATGTTTATGGTTTAGCTTAGTTTAGTTTGATGCTGCTGCTGCTGCTATTTAAATTTATTTACGAAAATCTTGATATTTGCAATTTGCAACTGAAGAATAAGGGTTTTCCCTTGTTGCATTTATCTTAGCTGCAATCTCTTCTCTAATTTTTGTCTGTCATGACACTAGCTTTTGTCATAGTCATCTGTTGGAGGTGTTTATGAACGGCGCATATTGTTATTGTGTTTGCGTTCAGATTGCACATTTTGGAAGACAGGAGTTTGAAGATTGAACGCGTTCGTCTCATGGACGAAGGCGTTTACGTATGCCGTGCCGAGAATACCATCGGCTTCCAAGAGGCAGAGGCGAAACTTATCGTTCACTGTACGTTGCGCTTGTCTCTCGTGTTTTCATTGCTACCATTTTCTTATTTCAGTAATTACTACATGTTGAAACCAGAACATCACTGCTGTCTCCTCTGCTTCGAAACTGATTATGGGAGTTCTTCTTGTGTCTTGCTCTGTTGTGTTGGCGACCTTGGACTTCCACTTTGCTATGTCTCTGGTGATCTTCAGAAGCTCGTTACTGTTGTCTACTTCCATCCAGTCTCGTAGTTTGTCTATGAATTTGTATCTCAGTTTTCCTTTTGATTTTTCTTCCTTCCAACATGCCAGTCACTGCCAAGCTCTCCAGTCCCTCTTTTTTCATTATATGTGCCCAAAGAATTTCAAATACCTTTCCTTTATGATTGCCATTAATCTTGTATTTCATAAACGCATCATTGTATTTCACAAACAATAGTGCTACAGCTTCACTTGAATTTGGTGTTACGGTGTCCGTACAGTTGAGTTGTGAACATTACATTAACAAGACACGATTGTTTACTAGTTTATTACGGTTTTGATTGGATGCCAACTGGTTATTATTTTGAAATTTACAAATATTTACACGTGGCAGTTATTTATTGTGCAGAGAAAGTCGTTTTTTTATTACCGGTAACTTTCATGTGCCGATATAACTAACTGACTTCCCAGCTGTTTTGAAGTCGAGATGGAAGTGAAAGATATTGGTTACACTGACGTGAGTTTGCAATTTACTTGTCTTCGTGTGTGTTTGAATGTGAATATATTCCGTTGTCAGCGCAACCGTCCTTTCTTGCCACTCCTCGTGACAAAGTCGCAGGAATTGGTCGGAAGGCGATCTTCCGCTGTGAGGTCACTGGAAATCCGATTCCTGCGGTCTTCTGGAACAAGGAGGGGAGTCAGGTCGGCACGAGTTCCTTCAAGTGCTTCCGTAGTAGTTGACGTGCCTAGAAAGATCTATCTTGACATTGGGCAGTTGCAGGATGCATTTCTGTTCGGCATTAAAGCGGGAAGACTGCTCTAGAGCAGTGAATGGAGGACAGAGAAATAAGATTCAGAATTTCAGAGAATAGATAGGACTAGGATCTGCAGCAGATTGTCTATAGTGTGAATGCAATGTAAAATGTACATGGCAGTTAATGCCCTATGCTAAATATGTAATTGCCACTGTCTTATATACCTGTATGCATTATGATGATGATGGTGGTGGTGGTGGTGGTGGTGGTGGTGGTGTGGTGTGGTGTGGTGTGGTGATGATGATGATAACAGCAGCATTGTCGACGACGATGTTGATGAAGGTGTAGTTGATGACATATTTAGTTGAGTTATTTTTAAGTTATCTGCTTAGTGCAGAGATCCTTTGAGTATTGAGTTGAACAATGATGTTGATGTTTGTGCTGATACTCTGTTTATTTTTTGTCATTAACTGATTGATTTTTTAAAGTGTTTTCTAGTAACTGTTTGTGCAATTGTATATTTGCTTCTGATTTTTATCGGTCTCTTTCCAGAACCTGATCTTTCCGAACCAGGATAACGGCCGATTGTCCGTGTCTGACGACGGAACTCTGACAATCGAATCTGTGGAAAAGGAGGACGCCGGGGAATACGTCTGCAAAGGATTAAGCATTGCCGGAAGTGCCTTTGCCAAAGCGAGGCTTGAGGTCAAAGGTCAGCCAATGACCAGACTCTGTCATCAATCTTTGTAGAGATACTCTGACCGACCCCCTCCTCCTTCCAAGAGCTCCCACTGTAGCAGACACTCGTGATTAATGGAAAAGTAGATGAGTTAAGGCGTCTGAAGATTGCCTCCACTGTATATTTATAGTGTGGAGGAGATGATATCATCAGCATCATCATCACCGCCATAATCACCATAATCATTACAGGGTAGTAGTAGTGGCAGTGATATTATTATGGTAGTGCTAGTGGTGACGGTGGCAGAAATATTATTATATTATTTTTGTAATATTTTTTTTATTATGTATGGAAGAAATTTTTCAGGTACTTCATTTGGGCAATAGCCGTGTCATACAGTGCATTCACTTTGGTGCTCCATTTAGTAAGACTTAGCAATTTCAAGTGCAGAATGTTTGCATCTAAAGTTGTGGCATACAGGGCTTCAGTTAAAAATGCTGATAGCTAGTTATTCCCTTTATAAGTTTATATGATCCTAGGCAGATGGATTTTGGGTTCCTTCATGTATTAAAATGGATGCCATAACATTTATTATTTTTATTATATTATTATTTTTGTTGTTATTGTACTCACAGTTAAGGTCACTTCATATATAATATAATAATAATTATAATAATAATAATAATAATAATAATAATAATAATAATAGTAACAACGTGATTTCAAGTTGTTTAGGTGCCTGTGTGAAAGCCAATATAAATTAACTAAACTTTTGTGGCAACACACATCAATTGATTATAATATGAAGGGTACTTCCATTTAAAATCTAATAGCTAAAATATGAATTTGCCGGCTTGAAAGTAATTTGATTTTCTGGATTTGCAACAGTTATGTTTATCTAGCTTCCAGTAATAGCGAGTTGAGACTTTTCTAGTCATGATCATGAGATAGTACACCCTTGTGAAACAGCTTCCAGGTTAAATGCTTTGGGTTAATTTTTGTAGAAGCTAAGGTCTTTGCAGAAGCAAAAATGAAAAGTGAATCAATGCCAACATAATATGTTTTGATTATGCAGTTGCAAATGTAGCAATTTATTCTCATTTGCAAATGCAGGCAATGGCTTGAGGCTTAGCATTAACCAGCAGTCTGTTTTCTGCAGAAGTGCCTTCAATTTGCGATAATTTCCCAGAATTCTTCGGTCGCTGTTTGTGGGTGCGTTATTTTCTTCATTGCGTTTCTTTCTTCAGATGTTGACTCGAGGCCGCCACCAATAATTCACCAGGGACCCCAGAACCAGACGCTGCCGGTGAGCAGCATAGCGATGCTGCCTTGCCTGGCCAGCGGGGAACCAGTGCCTGTCATACGATGGCATAGAAATGGACGCGTTATATCGCTGCGAGATCCTCGCATTACGATCCTCGATTCGGGAACATTGCAGATTTCAGGTGCTGAGTTGTGTCAGCATTGGATTTGAAGGGGGATCAACAAACCTTTGTCTATTGTTTTAAACTAAACTCAGAACCTATCTATCAATAATTTTATTTTTGATCTTATATTTTTAACACATGTACATTTCTCTTTTGCTGTACCATTACTAAAACTTTTTTTATTTTTGTTATTCTAATAATTGCAGTAAGAAGGGAGAAACAGTTGAAAAATCTAGAGTTGTTTTATTTATGCAGTGTTCAAAGAAAATTGTTTAATTTTTAAATTATTTTACATTTTATGCTTTTGTCAAAATAGCAGCTGAAGCTTGTGAACCCAGTCATTGGGACAAGAGGAGCATACCTGTCCCCTGGAAAATGCAAATCTATTTTTATGAGTAGCAATATTTTGACTTTTAACCAATATTTTCACACTAAAACATTACTGATACACAAATGGACAGTGATAAACTTAAATTAAGAACTTTGGAATTGAATATCTTGAAATCTATATTAACCGTGACCATTGTTTTGCCTCCTGGAAAACTTTTGTGGGTGCGCATCACTGAGCTGAAGCACAGTTATTTTTAAAATATCTTTTTTATTGAGCACCCTCCTTTGGTAATTGATTTCTCTGCTAACCAAGGGTTGGAATCCAGGCAGTTGTTGAAAAAATTGAGATATTTATCGCCTGCTGTGATTGCCGCATTTGATTTTCGCAGATCTTCGTAAGACGGACTCTGGCCTCTACACATGCAAGGCGACCAGTGAGACCGGAGAGACCGGATGGAGTGCAGCACTGATGGTTGAAATGCCGACCAATCCCACGATCATCTTCCATCGCACTCCCGAGCCTTCCACCTTCCCCGGTCCGCCGTCGAAGCCTGCCATTTCCGACGTGACGGAGACGAGCGTTCGACTGACGTGGAGGAACAACGCAAATCCTGGAGCGTCCGCGGTTCTTTCCTACACAGTGGAGTACTTTAGCCATGAGACTGGGCGGGTCAGTTTTGAGACGGAGATATTTTTACTTAGTGATTTCAAACTGTTCAAGCTCTCGGCGCATTCATTAACGCCAGAATGCGTAAATATTATCCAAAATAAATTAGATTTTATCTTAGTTATATGGGAAACGTTACAATCTCCATCAATGGATGCTGTATTTTTCATACAGTAATAACAGAAACATAAGTCACTGAGTGTACAGTTGGAAATCAATATTAACAGAGAGAGATACTAAATGGAGAGGCAGAGGAAGAGAATTAATTCTCTCTAATAAATCTGCCTTTCACTATAATGACATTGGCATAATTGTTTTAGTTCAAATATTACAATGACTTATAAATCTGAAAATCACATTTGAGTAAGTAGTGATGGGAATGAGTAGGTTGATGGGTAGAGAAAAATTACTGTAAAAAACTAACAGTTAGTATGAAAAATGACAATAAAAAATACCAGTGCCCAGTGATTACCGTAAAGTCTCAAGTATAATGTGCACAGAAATATAATGCACACGGCTTTCTGGGGGGGCAGATCAAAAGGTAAATTCGATTTTCATGAATATAACTTGTGCACTCTTAGATCTCTGCACTCAGCAACATAGCTTAATTATTGGTGACAGAACTGTGAATGTGGTAGAAGTTCCTGAGCCTGTGTTTACTGTAATGAAAGGGAGAATGTTTAGTTTGGTTTAGTTTAAATGACAATTTATATAGCGCAGTAACAAAGTCAGAGGCTTAAGGCAAAAGTGCTTTATACATTGCACTTGTATGAGATGTGTACCGTGGTATCATATTAAGCAGAGACTCCACTGTTAAACTGTCATTAATTACACAGGTTTACAAAAAAAAAATGTTTTTGAAAATTGTCTAAGTTTTTAAAACTGATTTATGACAATTAGGTACTGCTAAAACTGAAAATGACACTGGTTTCTTTGAATCAGGTCAGGTTTTTTTGCTAAAGTGTTTAAAAAAAATCTAGTCTTATAACTAAATCGACTGCATTTTGTAACATTAGAGGGCAACCAACAAATTTTTTTGTCAGTTCTCTCAGAAGTTAGACTTCTTTTTGGGTATATTTAGGGTGCTGATTCCAAATATGGCATCAGATTTTTTCTATCGGCTCTAGTTTGTGAGATTCGGCCATATATTCTAGACCGGACATGCATGATAATTGCCTATATCACATGGCAACAAAAAAAATTTGTGTTACCCTGTTGCCTTAGAAGTAAGACCTGTTTATGAGTATATTTATGGGTCCTGATTCCAAATATGGCATCAAGTTGTTTCTATCAGCTCTAGTTTTGAGATACGGTCATATAACCATACTGCAAGTGCATGATAGTTGCCTATATCACATTGCAACAAAAAAATTGTGTTGCCCTGTTGCCTTAGAAGTAAGACCTGTTTCTTAATATACTTATGGGTCCTGATTCCAAATATGGCATCAGATTTCCTCTATTAGCTCTAGTTTTTTAGATATGGCCATATATCCTATATTGGAAGTGCATGATGATTACATATATTTGCTCTATGTAGCTTTTGATTGCTCTCACCTAAAGGTCTTTGTTATTAACATTAAAGGTTTTATATTTCCAGAAGAAATCAATTGAAATATGTGCAGTATCATAAATTATATTATTTAATTAAATAAACATGATTCATGACAACTGTTTTGAGGTAATTGTGGATGCAGGAGCAGCAACATACCTCCAGGACACATTTAGAAATACAATTGCATGTTAAATGCTTGAAGTGTCATTTTTTTCTGATTTCTAGTGTGACAAAATGAATGACAACTAATTCACTCGTTAATATAGTTGTATCTAAATATGTAATAGTTGTTGCTTTGAAGATTTTTGCTGTTCAATTATAGAATTTGAATAGATTAAGGATTCTGCAGTTAACGCACTTTAGTAGAACCAAAATACAAGGACGACTAAGCCGTATCTCAAAAACTAGAGCTGATGGGGCAAAACGGTTAACATTTTTGGAATCAGGACACCAAAATTAATCAAGAACAGGTCTTACTTTGCAGGTAACAAACTGTGTGTTGACCATTTCATTATAATGAAATCTGCATGGCGTTAATAGAAAAACATGTATACATGAAAAATCATAAAGTAGCGATATATCAAAAAGTTGACCTGATTGAGCAAAACCAATGTTATATTTGGATTTAGGACATTGAAATTGTCCTTAATCTGTTAAGAAAACTTAGACAATAAATTTGATGTAAACCAGTGTTATAGGCAGGGCTACAGTGGCATCTGGCTTTGTTTAACTGAGCTAGTAGCCAGCAATAAAGTCATTAATACCAAGTCGTTGTCTCCCTCTACTCTCCCTCTCCCTGCAAATTGTCTCTCTCCACCTCTCTCAGAAACCTGTGCACATTATACTCAAGACTTTATGGTACTGTTAAGAGAATGTCGACATGTCTTTGAAATTGTTAGGGCTGGATCGTTGCTTCTGATGTCGTGGTTGAACAGACGTATACGGTACGTGGCTTACAGCCAGACACGGCGTACATGTTTCTGGTACGGGCGCAGAATTCGCACGGACTGAGTCTTCCTAGTCAAGTGACGGCACCCATAAGGACTAAAGGTGTTACTTGTTCTTTGTAATTAAGAGTCACAGCTTAACATGGAAAAGTCTGGATTCAATTTGTCTCATAAGTGGTGATTTTAAGCACTGAATTGTCTGACTGTTCTAATTTTACAATGCCCGTCTTACTTGGAAGCTGACATTTCTGGAACATTTTCCTGTATTTTAGATATAATATGGTCTTAAGATGTACTTGTCGTATCTTTGTGGCTTGGCTTATTCTCTTATATTGCTCCATCGCTTATTGGACTGACCTTTCTGGCTTGACCTGTTTCTATTCTATTCTATTCTTTATGACAATTCGTATAGCACAGTAACATAGCAAGGGCCAAAGTCAAGAGCGCTTTACATGGAACAATCGAACAAGATATTAAAAAGGTGCGTCTTTAGTTTAATTGCAAACGACTCGAAGGAGGTGACCACCGAGTCCGGGAGCGGACTCCAATTCGGGTTGGATTTGGTGTGCACCATTGGGAGATCCCCTAAGCATTATGATAATGGCACCATAGAAGTTTATCGATTGGTTGTATTTTATTGTCAGAGCTATTTTTGTGGTTATTTAGAAATTTGCTTTCATCCATTTTGAGGATGCATGCCAGGAACCCCCTTTGGAAGGCTGGTTTCAGTTCAGTAATAACGGGAATATCTTTTGATTCAGGAGTTGGAATTTCACAGTCGCGGCCGACCATTCCGTCTTACGAACTCGCTCTGGTCGCCGAGAAACTGTCGAGTCAGGTCGTGACGCTGCTGTCTGGCGAGGTCATGAGTTCGACCGCCGTCAAGGTCACGTGGGAGATTCGCAAGAACGGCCGGTTCATCGAAGGTTTTCACATTCACTACCGCACCATCATGGAACTCGAAGGCCAGTCTGGCGGCGCCTCGCACGGCGCCAAGTCATTCCTCACGGAAACATTGCAGAGCAGCAGTGCCACGATGTACACTCTTCACAACCTCGATAAGGACTCGTGGTACGAGATCCACGTCCAACCGTTCTACCAGAGTGTCATCGGACAGGCAAGCAACACCATCCGTGTGAAAACGCTGGAAGACAGTGAGTCTGCAGAAAATCTTTCCTATCATATTTATCCATAAGTTAGATATACAGTAGGACTTCATTATAACATACTTAGCAGGTCTGTAAAATTTAGTACGTTATATCCAAGTTGCATTATATCTAGTGCAGTAGTGCATCGCTCATGACCGTACATTGGGGTACTTTGTAACTGAGTACCGGTATACGTTATAACCGAGTCCATTATAGCAAAGTTCTACTGTATTTTAATTAAATGTTTTACACCCTAAACATTATTGTCAAAGCTTTTTTCACTTAGGCCATAGTCTTTCTCCCTGCTTTGACAAATTGTAGCTCCTTCGGCGGCGCCACAAAATGTTCATGCAAGAATGGTCGACAACAACACTTTGCACATCACCTGGGACACTCCACCAAGACAGCACTTCAACGGCGCACTACGTGGATACAAGGTTAGCGCCATAACCATCTCAACAACTGCACCATCTCAAATTTACTATTTCTGTTAATTTTTATATGTTTTCTTTGTGCCTGAATAGACTTAAAGTTTTATTTTCATGCAATTACAGTCAGTTGATGTAACTGCTTTTGAACAGTTCAAAGAATGCGATGTCGATCAAAATTACTTTCCTTGAAACCGAGTTTGAACAATCTGTTGTCGTTTGTGGTGTTTAATAAGTTTCAGGATCATGATTGGATTTTTGATTTTTTCAAAATCCATTTTAGATTTACATTTATGGCAACGAAACAAGATTTGACCGCGAAATCCAGATAAACTCTTCCCTTGATTCGATTTACATCCACGGAATGATTAAGGACATGAATTATAAGATTCAAATGTCTGCCTGGAATAAAATGGGAGAAGGATTAAGAAGTGAAGCAATTCAAATTGGTAAGTTCATCTTATTGACAAGATCGGTGATTTAAAAAAATTGCATTCACTACGATTGTAATGACCTTGCATCATTATGGTGCATGAGTCAATCAATCAATCAAATTCTGTAGTGCCATCATCATCACCACTGCCGCCGCCGCCGCCATCATCACCTTCATATTCACCTTCTGCTGTTGGTGTGTGATGCCTTCTTTCCTGGGCACTTCTGCTGTTTCTGTTTATGGCTTGGTGAGGTTGAGTTCCTGTAGACTGCACCAACACCATTCCCTTATGTCATCTCAGCATTACTGATGCTAAGTGGGAATTTTAAAATCAACTAAAGACATAACCAATTAATATCAGTTCTACATAGGATATATATAAAGAAGTCGATGCTAATGATGACAGATTTATAATTAACATCTCAAAAGAATTCATCAATGACTGAATCTGCTACAAGGAAAGCACTGAATAAGCATACTTGTTGAAATTAGAAAACCACACAGTAATGGATTGATTTGCTGAATGAAGAGAATTATTTTAATTATCAGCAGACAATCTATTCTACAATCCTGCACTTGATCCTTATTGACACACTTGACTCCTGTTGACAGCATTTGACAGATTTCTTTTAATGAGCACCGTCTTCACTCTTACCTTTGCTCATACTTCTGGAATTTACTTCTGAACAGAAGTTGGAAGGGCTGTACGAGCAACAGTGGTTTCCAATACAGTAGAAATCCTTCTAAAGCATTTAAAATCTAGTTATTATTAATTATTTTATTTTATTATTATTATTATTATTATTATTATTATTATTATTATTATTATTATTGTTATTTGACTTAAATAATTCTTGTAGAACCACAGTTCACTTTTGATTGACTTGCAATCTGTTTAGCTTCTTGCAGTTTATTTGACAAACAGCAACGCTACAGTTTTAGCAATTCTGAAATGGTGTTTCTGCTTTGTTTAGGGCCAATGATGAGCAGTCTGAGGCAAAACCTCTTCCAGGAGCCGTGGTTCATTGCCACATTGATCGTTTCCATCGGCGGAATCCTCTGGCTGAGTCTCTGTCTGTTCAGCATCTGGGTGTACAAAAAGCGGAAAGCGTGCAAAAAGATACCGAAAAGTGGTATGCAGTCGTTTGTGTTGGCGTTGAGAGAAATTTATGCATTTGAAGATATTATATCATATATCAGAACCACTTCTGATATTATGTGTCAGAAGTATTTCTGAAACATTTAGTTGATAACTGCCACAATTGACAATACATGTTTACACTGGGTAGACTCTAATGTGTAAATTGGCCTTTAAGATAATTTTCTAGGTTTTATTTAGTAGTTTTCTAGGTTTTATTTAGTAGATTTCTAGGTTTTATTTTGTAGTTTGTGCTAGGTTTTGTCCATAATTGAAATTGTTGAATGCTTGGGATTGTTTAAACTTATCTTTCTTGGGTAATAGTGTTTTGGAACTTCGAAAGTGTAGAGTTTTCGGATTATCCATAAAGCTTATTGTCTTCACAGCATCTGTATAGCAGTAGAAAGTGGAATTAACATTGAAATTGTCTCCTGATATTTTTTCAGTTCACCCAAACAAAGTTGCAGTTGATTGTCCAAGGTAAATATTGTGGCAAGTCGAACTTTTTATTCTCAGTAATTCTTTTTTAAATACCACAAGGGATGTGAAGTGCTTAATGTTTCCACATTTTCTGATGCAGGTTTGATTGTTAGAGGTAATGATTTCAAGTTGACTGCTTCACTAAAGACATTTTATGACAAATTGCACCGATGACCTATTATGACAAATTGCAATAGAACGAGAAATAAATACGCCTTTAATATCTAGCTATTTTCATTATAGGTGCAAAATAATTATCAAAAAGACTTGGACAGCATAACCTCTAATAGCTTATTTAATTATCTTTCTATTAAGTAAGTAAGTAAGATCTATTCTACATATAGTGCTTTTGAAAGTAGCTCTACACAGTAGCTGCTTATTTTGAGGTGCTTAAAATATTTATGTTCAGGATGTTTGCTATCTGGAAAATTATTGCTGTAATTGTGAAATTTAAACTTTAAAATGAAATCTATTCTGATTGGCTACTGTATAAAATTTAAATAAATAAATATATTGATGTAAATATGTATTAAATTATATAAAATTACATATATTCTGCTTGTCAACTAGAATGCCGTTTAACGTTTAAAATATGCTATAGAAGTGGATATTGCAGTTTTTATAAAATAATAAATAAAGTTGGCAAGTAAAATCTCGTGAATTTATATAGCGCTTTCGAAAGTAGTGCTGCAATAGCTGCTTATTCTTAGGTGCTTAATACGGTGGCAGCTGAGCTGTTTGCATGTGATTATGGTATTGCTTTTATTGTGATTGTCATTTGATTATGTCGTCAATTATAGTTCGTTAGTTATTGACATAATTGCTGACCCAGACGCACTGTACTTGCTTCAGCAAATGGCTTTGTGCATAAGGTGCTTGTTTAGACAATATCTTTGGTGGCCTTTCTGGTTCTGTGTACAGGTCAACAGGTACATACCTCTTATAGGAGTGCAGGTTAGGAATGCAAACCCCTCGGATCTTGGAACCGATCCTGATCCTGTTAGCCGTACAGAGAAATTCCTGTTAGCTTTGTTAAAGCACAGATAAAAAAATTGAAAAGTGAACGATGACGTTGGAAATTATTACATAAAATTTTTAAAAGTGGATTGTTATGAACCAATAAAACTCTGAGGTTATTCTTTGGCATTTTTTGTTAGCGATGGTGCCTTCAAGTTAGTCTTGTATGTAAATTTTAAGACAATGTTGTAATTTGGAAATGTTGAACATGTGTTACAGAAATGGAGGAGGCACTGTGCATGCCTCTGCCGTTTTAAATGGTTACATGGATAAGGAGAATATGGTTGATAGTGGTAAGGAGATTCATTCATTGCACTGTATCTTATAATAATTGCACGTGAAAATCATTTTGCAGCTTCATTTTGGTCACGTTTCAGTGCCAATGTCCAAATTTCTTCCAACCAGCATTGCACACTGACTTTATAATAATTATTGGTTATAGTAGGATTCAAGTGCTGCTTTTAAATAGTCAAAAGATTATGATTAGCATAGAATTACTGCAAACTGCAATTACCATCTGCCAAGAATTGAAAATTTTGGAAAACTTTAGAGGCTTATGAGCAAAATATGAGGAAGACTCAAAAGTTCACCCCAAACAAATTATATTGGCTACACTTATAATAAAAGATTGCACTAAAGTATGTCAGTAAATTAAATAGCATGATAAAATGCTGAATAAATGTTGACGTGCATTAATTATTCTTTCTTTCACACAGTGGCGGCTCCAGGATTTGGTAAATGGGGGGGGGCGTTGAGGTGGCAACTTCTAATCATGGGGGCCAACCATTTGTTGTTTAATGTATGTAGCATTAAGTATAGGGTCCCAACTGGGGGGCCACTGGGGGGCCGGGCTCTCAATAGGGGCATGGGCCCCTTGGGCCCCCCTGTGGAACCGCCGCTGCTTTCACATCCTGTTTTGATAATGTTAATAGCTGAAAAGAGCAAGACAATGGAAGCGCTTGCATTAATGTCCAAGGAGGACTTGTCGAAAGAGACGCTGACAAATCTTCAGTCACCGTTTGTTATGAAGACATTCTATAATAAATCATTGAACGTAGCGCCTGTACGCTACGACAAGCCTTATCTCTGCTTCATTAGCCGGTGGCGATGGCGCCAGTGACGGTGTGTACCAGAATAGTACGCTCAATGAACCAGACTACAATGAGATTGAAAACTGTTCTCCCGGAAGACAGGATGTATCGACCAGCGATTCAAATAATGATACTCAAAATATACACGGTACACAGTTTAACGTTTGTTGTGCTACTTTACTTCATTTTAGAAGCTCAAAGAATTGCTGATTGAGTCACTATTATTACAGTATGCAAAGTGCTTAATTCTCAAAGCATTATGACTGTAGTTTAATTTTTCTAGTTGTTGAAATTCCACCGAATCTGTGAATGAGTGCTAAGCTAGGATTTCAGGTGAATTCTTCAGATCACACGATCTTTTGCCCAATATCGTTGCTTCGAAGGCATTATTTCTTTGGTTGCACCACGTGCCGGTACTATGTCAGCTTTTTCCTACCAGATGTAAGGTTTAGGCCCAGTTAAAACCATAAATTTTTATTCCAAACTTTATATACATTATTAACACACCTAAAAGCAGAATAAGCAATGACTATTTTTAAAAATTTTTTATCTCTTTTATCTCATTTGCCTGTGTTGGTATTTTCAGATGACCCAAGTCATTTGAATTCCATGTTGCCAAAGCCACTGATGCTTTACCTTCCTCCTCCTCCGGAACATCCTCCGCCAAGCGACATCGGCACGCCACCCGAGTCTCCGGTCCAGGGTCTGTTTGGGGATAAGAATTTCGCAAGCGGCTATTTTGTCAACGGAATCCGCACAACCTTAATCTGCGACCTCTGCACTCGGACTGTGAGCGCGAGAAACGGAGCCACAACCTGCCTCCTGCCAACTGGTCGGGGTCCCTGAATCCACGCTCGGACCAGATGTTCCTCTGTCGTCCACATCTTCCCGGGGGACTCCCTGCTCCTTCGCATATTCACAGCCACGACCAGCGACCCCTTCCTCCAAACCCAAGGACCGAGTTTTCAAACGGTTACTCAAAGCGGCCGCTCCTAGGGTCCGACTACAACGGCCAGCCGTCTGCGTTTAGAAATGCTAGGCTGCCTTTGGTTAGAGATGTTGAACCTGGCCAGTCCTACGGCAACTGCGACCCTGCTGTGAACGCCGTAAGACACAATCTCCGTGATGCAATCAGAGGTGGAGCAAACAATTTATGGTGAGTTTCTGTCGGAAAATTCAAAATCTCTGTTTAAAAATCAATATTATTTATTATTAATCAACATGGCCATCGCCAAAACCAAAAGCGCTGTACAGTGTAACATCAACTATACGATATGGTGAACAAATACGTTTCAGCTCTTTAGCAAACGTTTCAGGTGAAAATCCCGACCAGCGCATCAGGGAGCGCCACAGACGTGGGTTACCGCGAGTCATAGAACGCCGCCAAACTTCGGAGTCCTGGCCGAGGAGGAACGACAGCCGTGGCGGCTAGATCTCAGCTGAGACGGCACCCAGTCGTCGCTTTGTCGCCGCAAGGCATGCCAAGTAATCGGGACAGGCTGGGTCCTGAAGAGACAAATAACCAACAATACTATACGCCCGGGATCCGGCCAATTTTAGAAAATAATTTGTGAGTTTTTTCCAGGTAGTCCGAGAAGAAGACTGTTGCTGTAGTCCAGTCTTTACCAGAAAAAGCTGAAATTGTTTGAGAACTTCCCGAAAGTAAGATGCCCGACGAGGGTCAAGAGTCGATGAGCATCAGCTCGTTGGATTTCATCTCAACGGTTTGGGTCGACAAGGTGGCCCTTGGTGCTTCCGTCTTGTCAGGGTTGAAGACGGTTCGATGCCATTCATTCCGCCACCTCGAGCACACAGTCCTAGAAAATACCTGCACATCATCGGCATGGGAGGACAGGCCGAGCGAAGTCAATGACACGCCCGACATCGGCCACGTAAAGGATTAACAGCGGTCCTCGAATGCAATGGACGGGACGAGAGGCCGACAGGGAGCCATAGGAGGCCTTGATCTGTTGTGAGATAGTTTGCAACCAGGCCAGCGCCGGGCCACCGATCCCATATGAGAGCTTCAAACGGGATATGGTGTCGCGGTCGAAGGCCGCAGAGAGGTCCAGGAAAGCAGTGCAACTGGCCACAGCCTCGACAATGTCGCCAAAGATCCTGAGGATGGCCGTCTCTCCAGATGGCCTTCCTGATGACTGGTTGCTGGGCATGAGGCCGTTCTGGGTCAGGTATGCGGCCAGCTGCCTGTTTACCAGCCTCTCAAGGACCTTTGACAGAAATGGCAAGTTGGCCACCGGACGGTAGCTCGACGGATCGGTCAGGTCCAGACCCGGGCGCTTGAGATGTGTAAGAAAAAGTAAATAAAATAAAAATAAATAAAATAAAATAAAAGTAAATAAAATAAGTAAGAAACATCAAGCATAATTTCGATGGCAACCTATTTTTGACAAATGCCAAAATAAATTTTAGTATTTGTATTTTGGTATATTTAAAATTAAATTTTGAGCCAAGTTGGGGAAGAGTATCAGTTTCAAGGCTTTTGGGGTTTGCTTATCTGCTTCAAATGTCAGCGATAGAGGCCTTTGGTATTTTTGGAGCCAGAAGGGTTTGTGGCTGTAAAATACTTTATGAGAAATATCCCTGATGACATGAATACAGATTTGGGGGATCAGTGCTGATGTTTTTTTTTGGTCTTTAACCAGCATGTAGCCACAATATTTATGTACTTTGGAGATATATGGACTACTAAGCAGTTTAGTTTTTATGAGAATAAAGACACCGAATACTTATGTATGTGTGAGGCATAGCTGAGCTGTCTTGAATAGGTTGTGCTGTTTCTTTGAACCAGCGTTTCACAACCTTTTTTGTGACCCAGTCATTTGTATACTTCTCCCTTCACAACCCGGTAAGAAATTTTTATGTCCCGAAAGTCATCTGACGAGCAAAAAAAGGTCGTCATGTTTTTTTAACACCTTATGATGTGTAGATTTCAGTCTGACGAGGAAAAAAGGTCATCACCACTCTTTTACGCTTACAATTTAAACATTAAAAAATAATTTAAATTGATTATTATGAAATTTTATTTTTTTAAAAGATTTTTGCAACCCAGCATTTTTTTGTGACCCTGGTACCGGGTTGTGACCACCGGTCGGGAAACCCTGCTTTAAACCATCGATTGGCTTTTGTTTACAGGATGGTTCCATCCAACAGCATGCAACCTTACGAACCATTGGATTCACCGATATCTGAAGTCGGCGTACACGACTATGATCCCAACTCTGACATTCCTCTGCCTAATCCCGGAGAATATCAGTCGGCAAGCGAAGCGGAACATTTCTCGGTCGCAGAGAAACCCGTCGAAGGTCTGTGGGAAGGGATGGCCAACGACAGCGATGGCTCGTCACAGAGCAGCGAAATCAGCGAATTGGAAATTGCTTTTCTGCCAGAGGTGGATTTCGCAAGCGCAGTCGCCAGGGCTGCCCAACTCTCAGGCCTGACGGTCATCGACCCAGTCACTGGTCGTGAAAAAGGTAAACGGGTTGATGCAAATACTGCCTACGCTCCGATGTTCTTCTAACTCTAGAAGTCAGAATCCATTTTCTTACGAGTTCTGGGATTTTTCTTACGATTAAAAGAGTGATCTTAACACGACATCTTCAGCCTACAGTTCAGTAGAATACAAAGAAATGCAAGGTTGCTTTTGGTTAGGGATGTTGAACCTGGCCAGTCCTACATCAACTGTGACCCTGCTGTGAATGCCAAAAGACAAAAGATCTGTGATGCCATCAGCAAATAAACAGCATTAAAAGTAATTAAAATAATCATAGTGATAGTTTTTTATTTGACTATTTTTCAGGGCTCATCCACATAGTACATACACAAAATTAGGCATACTTTTTAACCCCCTTCTTCCCATTGCACACACTGTACATGTGCAAAATCTCCAAAATCCAACCCCCTCAGTGCGTATGTACTATATGTATGGACCTTTATCAGTGCACTACTGGTTCACTGAGATCGTTGTTTTCCTGCAGTCAAAAAACCGGCAAAGTATCGCCAGAGAGCCCGGTGCACAAGTCCTTACAGCACGGACAGCAACTACAGCACCATCCAAGTGCCGCATCGTCCATTTCCAAGGTCAGACCGGAAGCGCCAGCTACGCGAGCAGGGAAACAGCGGTCGTTACAATGATCAAGAATCAAAGAATAATCTATCTCGAAAGACCTGATCCAAAACTTTGGGATTTACAGTAATGTTTGAGGTGACAAATCAGCAGTTTTACTAGATTATATATATATATTTTAGGCATCAACTTTTAAGTAGGTACTGTTTATAAGTATGGTGTGACCTCATCACACTATAACAGTAAAAAGAACATGAATGATGCCATGGTTACTCCCATAGACATTAATATCACAAGACAGAGTCTATGGTATCAAAAAAGTGAGGCCAGTTTGCATGGATCAGCAGAAATCTTGAAAATTTTGGTACACTTTAACTTATTTAATGTGGACTAGTTGTTTAAATATTGTGTAATTGATCGTCTGATTTAGAACGTTATAATAATGAGGTCATATAGTAACATAGGCTTATAGTCGTATAAATCAGCACTGCACAAAACGGGCTTTCAAATTCAACTAATAATCGACCTAAAAATCTAATTTACGATTATAGTATTTATATGAAATCAATTCGAATAAGAATTGTGGAAAAGATGAGTAAAAGATGGACACATTTAAAGCAACTATGGTACATCATATTAAAATATTTAAGTAGGCGCTGCACTCAAATAATATGATAGCGCTAAAGAATTATAGGTCTTCAAGATATTGCGGGTAAACAGTTCTTGACACACCATCCATGCAAACTGGCTTCAACTTTGGCCTGACTTTTGCCATAGATAGACAGCATCTAGTGTATGATAATAAATCTATGGTTACCGGTACTCCAAATATATTTGCTTTATTTTATTTAATGCTGGTCCAGGAAATTTTAAAAGCAAAAGATATAGTAATAATAATTATGCACTTCTGTAGCACCATTTCTAATACCTAGGGTATTAATAAATGGTACAATAATATAAATAATGTAATCATTTAAGCAATAGAGAAAATTATCACTGTAGATATTTGAATAACAATCATTGCTGACTTATAATTGTATTCTTCTGTCCTGTTAAGTGCGTAAACTTGCCATAAATTGCAGCAGTGTTGAATCATCACATTATGTGTGATTATGTGAAAGACAACAAATTTTGTCCCATAATATTATGGTTTTGACCTTAATGACAGAGGTCATGACAGGATAACTGAGGCTAGATGATAATGCACCATCACAAAGCATTGATGCACCATCATGCATTTAAGACCATTTAAGTTGTGACAGTGAGTCATGAAACTGACTTTGACAAATATCTGTGGTGTCAGCTAACATGCTCCTGGAGCCACAGCTATTAATGTTCTTTGTCTGGAGACAATATGAAATTTTTAAAAATATTTTAGGTGCATTTATAAAATTCTGATTGTCATTCATTGGTGTCGTTTATTATGCCTAAATGCACAGTATCTCCACGTACAGTTAAAGACTTGTAATGTCATAACTTTCAATATCTCATTCCTCTCAGAATCACAACATTTCGAAGTCAACTAAACTGATGTTAATGTCACGTTAAGCTTCTGTTTGGTAAAGGAGCTGGAATTTAACTCGGAGGTCGCATTGCATCTCATTGGAATGTAAATTTTTTTGTCATTTTGTAGGCGTAAACGAGTCTTCATACCCTAGTGCAAGGTTCAGATGGGGCCGCTCCTTGCATCGAAGCGAATGGTATTTGTTATTTTGTGAGATTCACTCTTTGAACTGCTGTTAACTTCTAAGACGTCAGCTGCGGTTGTGTCGGAACACTGCAGCGACTAGTTCATCTCAATATCAGCATAGGATCCTGTTTTTAAAACACCAGCTTTTGTAGAATCATAACTGAAGTGTTCACACTGTGTAACTTATTTCTTGTTTATAACGGATTGACATTCCAAAGTTCAAATTTCTTATCACATTGAAAAATGGTAATTCTGGCCTGTGATGAGATTAAAAGCATGAGATAATAGGACTATGATATATAAACGCCGCAATTGAATAGGACTTTTGCGGTTCCAGGATCTTTGTACCTCCCACTTCACAGTACTCAACTTTCTGCAATTTCTGTACTCGAGCTCATACAATACTGAGAAAATGAAAATAGCCAAGGCTGCCAAAAGTGCAGCTTCATTTAGTGCATCACAATCGACAAACGTCTCTGGTTGGATGTGCTCATCAGAATTAACTGCTGTTTTTCTATCGAGTGGTAAACAGAACCTGAACAAGGAAATGTACTATTTGTTTCAGTCACTCGTTTTTTTTAATTCTTTGCTATTTTTATGATTGGTGTAATTTTGAACAGAAATTTTGGTTTGTTTTCATTGTTGTATGAGACATTAATGTTGAATTTTTACTTAAAAGAAAATAAAAACAGGTATGAAATGAAATGTTCATTGTTGTTATATTCTCTCTCTCTCTCTCCTCTGATATTCTACCACCAACTTGGTCTTTAGGAACTTACCAGGAATTGATATCAGTGTATTAGAACTGGTGCCATAAAAGGCCATTATTATTATTATTATGAAGTTCTCAAAATCGAAATTATTATTATGTGAAAGTTCCACCAAAGGCGACAGTGTTAAATCTCGGAGTGTCACGGATATTCGTTGTAGGAGAAAGGATGTCTCTCATCTCCAGATTGTCATGTTAGGATACTGCCAATTTCCTTATTATTATTATTATTATTATTATTATTATTATTATTATTATTATTATTATTGTCATATTGTGATACTAAATGTTATCTGCAATACAGTAATTATTGCACTACACCTAAGGGTGTGTCCATCAGTGTAATGATAATGCTATCTGCAGTAATGTTCTATAATTATAATTAATCCTAACCAGTACAATTAACTAACAATATTTGCAGTTTCAAAGAAACACCTTTTTTCTACAAAATGTAAAACTTCGTTAAACATACAATATAAAAGCAACAATAACAGTTGAAAATCTAATTTTAGTACACTGTCACTAGATTCTAACATGCATCCTAACATTTACCTAATCACGCATAGCATTTATCTCTATGTGTACATATCATTTAATGTATAAAATCGTCCTCAGGTGCAGCAGCTACCGAAGGTTTTTAAGACTGTTGAAATCTAGACACAAAAAATACAGTTTACTGCTGTTAGGAATAGACAAAAAATATCGTTATTATCATCGGGTTCTCTGTTTTGAGACAGGTTCAGGGTTCCATTGTTTCCATTCCTCTCTGTGTGTTGCCTCTTCTTTGATTTCTGCATAGGTTCTGTGTGGCTGTGCATCCATTTTGTCATCCAGTCCAATAGCATCCTCCTTGGTCTTCCTTTTGTCTTTTTTCCTGGTATACTTTCCTCCATCAAAAGACAATTGAACATACTCTGAATTTGCATATGGGCTGAATACCAGCCTTTCCATATTTTTCTATCCTGAGCACAATGTTCTTTTTAATACAAGTTTCTAAATATTTTATTTACTACTCCAGTCTACCTGGGTCACATTAGATCATCTAGTCAGACATTTCCTCTATGTGCAATGACATGCACTCTTGACCTGAGAGCCAGATGTGTTGAAACCGTCTCCATCTGTTCCTTGAGCCCTCTTTTCTGTTCCAAGTTGTTTCGTTGTATCTCAATCCTTGCTACTGTCTCACGTCGGCCCAAATCAATCTCCTAGTAAAACTTAATCTCGTCATTGTAATTTCAGATCAGTCTAATATCTGTCAGCATTCAAGACAATAAAATTACCTGCTCTCTTTACATGCCAACAGATTTTATATTAAAAGCTGATTTAGCATTTCCTAATTCAAAGACTCCATCAACTAATGCCATCATCATCAGCAGCGTCAACACTGTGCTGGCAATGCGGAGGCACACTCTGACAGCCTCAACAAGGAACTCCATTCCATTCCAAGCGGTTGTAATAATATCTGCTGGCTTCTGTGAGACTGAGGTTCAGGGTTTCACAACCTGATTTTATGTTGTCGATCATTCATTTTCTTTGGTGTCCTTTAGGCCTTTGTCCGTCGGCAGAGCCATGTAGGGCCAAATAGGGTAGGTGGTTGGTTCGACTAATGCATGGATGTCAAAGTAACATTATTCTACAAAATGAATGTCATACGTTTGAATAATTATATTAATACACTATGACAACCTTTTAACCTCAGTAGCATTCACAAAAGAGTGAACACTAAACAAGCTTCACAAAAATCTTTGCAGAATATATGTAGGAGAATCTGTCATGAAATTAAATGTATGAGTTTCATTTCTACCATAATGGAATGAAATCTCCAAAAAATATTAGCAATAATATTGATAAACATGATATAATACTGTGCAAAACAATAAATCCACCGTGATAACCTTAGTTGAAATCTTAATATAATATGGCGATTAGTTCAGAAATTACAGTAAATAAATAAAACAATATGTTGCTGGAAATACTTGTAAGCAAAACTACACAAAGTAATAATGTAATACACAGAGCAGCAACAGCTCTTTCAACAGCCTTTCAACAACCTATAAAGTATAATAAACATAAAGAAAAATACTCATCTTGTAACAATTTACATTATCATCTGACAATTACAAATTCCAACTTTTAAAAATCCAGATTTCTGTGAATTCCCTGCAAATCATTTCAAACTCTACACAAAGTTTAAACCTATATCTGTTAGAAATGCATTCTCAAAACACATTAATTAAAACAAGATATGTAACAAATATATAGAAGCCCCAAGTCTTTTGCAATGTTATGATAATCGTAATCTTCAAACAAAATTTCAACAAAGACAGACAAAATGCATCTCTACAGTAATAACAACCAGGAGATCAATTTCATACTGCAAAACCTGGAGTAAACTGCAAAAAAATGTTGAGAAATGTGTTCCTGAAACAAAGCTGTAATTATTTTTTAAAAATAAATTATCAGATATGAAAGTCAAAAGATCCACGATGCAGTTTCATAAAGCAAGTCTTCAATCAAGCGATGGTAAGAAAAATGTGATTAAAACAGAGCCTCAAAATCATGAATCAAGAAATACAAAGATTAAACTTCCTTCCACATCAACAGAAAATACTTTGGATCAAGAGTTAAAACTAAATGAAACCTCATCGTAAAGTTCTCTCGTAACAAAATAAAATCTCAAAACCTGTGCAATCGATGCATCAAAATAAAAAACACCTACATTGACGGCAAGCCAAACTGCAGCGTTGGTCATTATATTATTATTGGAGATTCGTGATTCGGTGACGACAAGCAACACTGCTAGCATGTGTTTAATTAAATGCAAAAGCACTCTAAATCACACATAATCACTCCTGCAGAACTGCAAAACAACACAAGCATTTGCACACGGATGCAAAGATTTTTTAACGTACACATTTACTCAAATTTAAGCACTTAAAAAACATTAAAACATTATTTAAAAGTAAATGAAGTGGCATACATATTTCTACATTCAATCTAACAATTAACAAGCAATAACAATCACATTCAAACAATGAGATATTGCTGAAGACAATCTGAGAATAAATGCGTATTTAATTTAATTAAAGCAATAAATGAAAACTGTAGCCAGTCAGCAAGCTTAAGCCATCTGCTAAAACGAACAGCTTTTTCAAAATCCCGAGTTTCTTCACTTTAAAATAATACCACATTCCTCTAACTTGAACAACCAGAAGAACAAATGAATGTAGTAGTGATTATTTGTGAATGCAGAGGCATAACCACGAAAGGCCCATTTGATTACAGTTCTTAACTGAAAAATGGCATTCCACCGAATGAAATAACGACCTAGCCAAGTAGTGATATGCTATTAGTGATTCTGCAGACATGAAAATAGAAAACCTTTTCGTCAAAAAAGAAGACAGACTTTTTACTAGGAAATGAAATTGCCAAGGTCAGCAAAAAACAGTTGGCCTGAGATTGCCAACTATCTAATCGAAAACATCTCAATCTAACCATGAGTACTTCGAACAGGAGAACAGGGACACTCAACAGTTTCCTTATTTGGCCAGATGGTTGCCACTTCTGATACAGTGACCTTGTTTCTATGGCATGCATCAGCCAACCTAAAATTCAAAGAAAAAAACAAGATCAAGTAATATATTAGTGCATACAATCGGCTACAAATTGAAAATTAATCCCTATATTTTAAGAAATTACTCTAATCTTACTTTAGAACACACTGAAGTCTGCTTAAAATACTGAAAAGCAGTCAATTGAAATTAAATCTTAAAAATAAAAATCTTTTTGATAAAAGAAACTACCAAAAATTGAAACCAATATGACAGCTCAATGCTATTCAACCATAATACTAGTCAAGCAAGAAAGCCAATGTTTACACATGTTCCTATCCCAACAATGTTCCTATTTCATAACATTTTGGTTAACAGTAGCATACTGAGCACCATCTGACTAGTCATAACTAGTTGCTCAAATCAAAACAAGAACTGACAATTAATACAAATGCACAATTAAAGATTCCAATGATGCCAAAATTTAACGCATCAATGACATTGGTCAGCGTCAATTTTCTCTGCAGTCGTGGTAAAAAGTCGATCCCAAATATTTAAACAAACAGTGATCAGCATGTCAACTGACCATAAAAAATCTTCACAATTTTAGTAAATAATCTGACAATGTGTTCCATATGATACAAATGCCCTCTAACCAAGAAGTAACATCCTCAATGTTGAGGTTGCTGTGAGGAAACTCTTTAAGCACTTTCGATGATTCCTGCGTCTTCGCAGCGGCCTCCTGCAGAAACTTCAACCTAAATTTCCACAAACAGAATAATCATGAACACCAGTGAGAAACCAGCAATGGCGACAAAGCTGTGCAAAGTAATTGCAGAAGACTCTTTTGAAGAAGAACTCAACCTTGTTATTCTTCTCTGTTCGGCTCTCATCCGCCGTTCCTCTTCGGCCGAGAGATTCTTTCGAGATGTAGGAACAGGACTGGCGGTCGGATGAATTCCAGACGCGTCATTTGATTTGGGTTTGGTGTCTTTGTTAACTGATCTAAAAATATTAAAATCATCTGTATTGAAAGCTCAAAGAATATCATTAAAATAAAGACAAACTTAAATTTCAATCTTTGAGGGATTTGTAAAGGGCCGAAATATCGGTCTTATAGGGCTAATTACAACCAAAGCATAAAAACGAAACAAACCTGAGAGAAGAATCTGAATCAACAGCGAAGGATTCAGTCGACTTTCCTGAATTAAGCAAATAACATTCCAATTATAACAGAATTCGACTGTAGTTGGGTATTGCTAGTTAATGAAAGAGATTGTTAGAACATGAAATCTGTACATGTAAAATGGACAGTTTCAACTTAACTTTAAGCCTGAAATTACTGCAATACCTTGGGTTTGTGCCTGTCGCGCTGTGCACCAGCAACATACAGCCATTGGACAAGCCCTGTTATTAACGATATGTGTCAAATATAGACTCCATTACAACCATTAACTACAGGCATTTTCAGCAATAAGGCATATACAGTGTATCTATACCGACTATATGAGTCCTTGAAGCATCTCTCCCTCAACTTTTTCCATTATGTAGCACTGCATAAATTATCTCGATAACAATAAAGCCGACAATAATCATATTATTGTATTAATTTTATATAATTTGCTATTGGAATGCTCATGTCAACAGACTCTGCCAGACCTGGGTTCATCAGATGAGATTATATTATATATATATATATATATATATATATATATATATATATATATATATATATATATATATATATATATATATATGAACACTACCTCAAACAACTCACTACCCAACAAAACCGCAAAACAATTAAGTAAAGATGATTTCACTTTCATCACTTTAGAATCAATTCCCAGAAACAGTCTCAAAGTATTGATGAAATAATAACACATAATGCAGAAAAGATCAACATCACAGCTGTGTCAAAGAGTAATTAATCTACAAAGCTAACTGAATACTTCAAATCCCAGAGGAAAATTAAATCAATTACCTTTGTCTAAATTTGTTCCCTCAGGCATTGAATTCAATGGCTGGAGATAGTCAGTTGCCAAGGTCGTACTGACCAAGAGATTCTTATCCGATGCAGTCTGCAGAAATAATACATCACTAAATACTTCATCAAACATCAATTTACAATATCAAATATACCATGCATTTTCTGCTTGTGCTATATAGAACACTGAGAAAACTGAAATTAGTAAGATTAGAACTTGCCAAATAAAGTCAACAGATGTTAAAATATATTTTACTAACTTTCTATGCAATTACCACAAGTCAGCACTAAAGAGAAAAAAGATTTTCTTCAGATAATTTCAAATAACCAACTTTTTATGTACATAGACAATGTAACTCTGGTTAGGACACATCTTTACGCTTGGAAAAACAAATAAGAGGGCAAAACAGAATGATGCAAACCACAAAGAAGACCAAGAATGAGGATGCTTGACTGGATGTATGAAGAGGAAAATGAAAATTGTTATTTACAAGTATTCCATCTTAATCCTTTGAACCCTAGTTTCCGGTTCAAAGGGTCAAAGCAAAGAACACAAGACAGAAAAATGTGTGCCAATGGCACGCATAACCCTATGACAGAACACCGACGATGATGATGATTATGACGACGACGAAGATGAAGATGACAATGACAGTAAACAAGGGCAGTGAGTTCTTTGTTTACACAAGTAAAATTCTATCAGTTAAAATTTTAAGAACAATATATTCACCTTCACAGAAGAACTAGGAAGAGGTGGCAAGGGGCTGGGGGAAGCACGTGATTTACTAAGGCTAGGCGTCAATATTTCGCTTTCTTTCGACGGCGGCTTCACTCCTGCCGACGAATCGCGCCGACACTGCGCCACGTCAAATCCATGGCAGACGAGGAGACTGAGAGAATTTCCAGCAGCCTGAAGACTCTGAGCGGCCTCTTGCTGAGTAGTTCCCAGTAGACTCTGACCATTCACCTGGAAAATCCAGAAGTCCTATTAAGTTCAAATGCTGAAAGATAATCACTACTTAAGTATTTATTTTAACCGAGAAAGTATGCAACTCAGATGTTGGGACAACAACCTGGATCTGCAATTGATTCAAAACCAATCGACACACAGCGACCAACACTTTGCACTGAATTTGTCGGCTGCGCCCAATGACATCACAAGTGAAATTTCTTAGTATAAAATTCAAACAATTCAGATCTAACCTCAAGTATTCGCATTCCCACGGACAATCTATTATCACGCGCAGCCACTGTACCGGCGATTATCTAAATGAGATATAATTGATCAATAATTAATTGCATTGTAAACACAAAATTTTACAATCAAACCCAATTTCACCAAATATCGAAATCTCTGCCTGGCATATAATCTATCCTGATAAAACCAGAGGTTATGTTAGATGCTAAGACTGATGGACATGATTCTAATAGCTACAGATACACAGATCATGGTTATACACAAATTACAGTGGTCAAGACTTGGAGTTAAGCCTGTCTATTGCTCAAGAGACACCATCCGCACCCTCTAGGGGCAATATTTTTCTTAATGTGTTTTGCTATGGTCAAACATCATATGGTCAATTGTCCTATGGACAATCGTCCTATGGTCCTATGGTCAATCGTCCTATAGACAACCACCCTATGGTCAATAGTTCTATGGTCAATAGTCCTATAGTCAATAGTCCTATGGTCAATAGTCCTATAGTCAATAGTCCTATGGTCAATCGTCCAATGGTCAATAGTCCTATGGTCAATAGTCCTATGGTCAATTTTCATATGGACAATCATTGTATGGTCAATTGTCCTATGGTCAATCGTCCTTTGATGAATCGTCTTATGGTCAATCATTCTATGGTCAATCATTCTAGAACCAAATGGCACTAGTAGAATAAATGCTATAATATGTGGAAGTATAAAATGAGAAACCAACAACAATAAAAAATTATTTCAAAAAATTAAAATCAAATAAATGATAATGAAGTTAAGATATGGCAGTGATTGGATGATCACCAAAGTTTACAGAACAGAAATCACTCATCGCAGCAAGAACACGGCCAAAGAACGACTAACCCGAGATATGAATATGCCTTCATCAGTCATATCGGAAACATTTCCACAAGGACTTCCTGCACCACCGGTAATACTCAGACCAAGTCTCTCGCCTGGGGCTTTATGAATAACAATATCCTAAAAAGTATTTTAAAATAACTTACTGGTCACCACACTGCAAAACAAAAAAGTCAATTTCTCAGTCGCCAATAAATCAATGCAGATACATCCAACAATGTTTAGGCTGATTATAAGCAGCCTATTATTATTATATCATTATATATTATTATATAACATTAAGTGATTATATTTATTATATTAATAATTATAATAATAAAGTAATAAAAAATCCTATCAGAAAAATGGGGTATTTCAAATCCTGGAGAGCAATAAAATAAAATAAAATAAAATAAAAGTATGCAAATGAACAATTTATAATGCAAATACATCACTTGCAAAAGTAGCTAATCTTAGCTACTACAGCTGCTTTCTCAATTGTCTTAACCCTTAAACCTTTGGAAGTGAGAATACTAGGTTTCCACTGCATATAAATCCAAAGTATGTGTCAGCTGAAGGGTTAAATATGAAGGGGAAAGTTACTTCTTTCCATGCTTCATAGATCCAATTCACCTGATTCTAGCATTTGAAAATCTAAATTTAAAACCTGTATCCTCTGTTTAAAATTCTATGACAGATCCTTCTTATATGGTACCTTTAGACCCAATGGCTGTGGGTCGTGCTGAACCTCTAACACCGTCTCATGTGTTGGCGCAATAAGTGCCAACACTGCCTCCTGATGGGACGCATTCTGCATACTCAGACCGTTTACCTTGAATCAAAGAATTCACAAGATTAATATGCATCAATATATATATAACAACTTGTATTTTAACACCAAAACAACTTTCCATTGGACTAAAAACACATGCACAATGCCATTCGTTTGCTGTTTCCATACTGCAATTTGAATGCAGAAAATCAATGTTGAAAAGCAAAGCTGCCACCAAGGTTTTCAAAGAAAATCGTTTCCAAATCAAGAATCCCTGTTTCTAGTACAGCATGACAACTGATGACATAATATCAAAAGTAATTAGCAAAATAATCAGAAAAGACACCTTTTTAACCACAGATTTCTCCTCCAAAGAACAAAAAATATCCACAAATGAAATCTAATCAGACAATCACAGAATGAGAACAAAAGAAAATAATCTGCAGATATAAATAAACCAACCGCAAGAATTCTGTCACCAATCCTTAACTTCGATGTCTTAGCCGCTGTTCCATGCGGCTGAATCTTTACAAAAACATTAAAAATTTTTATGAAGTTAAATACAAAACTAATACTACGACTAAGTCTTAATTTTGGAAATTAAACTAAATAAGAGGCCGAGAGGACTCTAAATAAAATAAAAGTACTGGAAAAAATCAAAAAATCTCGGTAGACAAACTCTAAAACTTCAGTACTTAATCGGAGGCTACCAGCTTTTCTTCAATTTCGCACAGACGAAACACTTTGTAAAATATCAACTTCAATTCGAATTTCAGCAAACAAAATTCATCCCAAACACCACAATTAACTGTGGAGAAGAAGGAAAAGGTCAGGAACAGGGGACTGACCGATGGTCAGCAGCTGAATACCAACCTTTGATATGAAAATGCCAGGTTCATCAATTCCAAACGGATGACTCGTGTGTCCTCTGCCACCGACGATGCTCAGTCCTAGAGGTCGACCAGCTTTCACTATTACAACCATCTACAAAAGTAACATTTTAGAGATATAATATCTACAAACTATCGTAGTAGCTGCAATCAAATCAAATCCTGGCTGAATTCAGATACCTCGTGGATTAACGTCTATAGAGGCATTTGAAGCTGCACAAGACTGAGAACAGTGGACAGTGATCACAACGGCCAGAACCAGCTTTGTGAATGATGATGATGATGATGATGATGATGATGATGATGATGATGATGATGGCGGCGATGATTAGTTGCAATGGGAAGGAATCAATGGATAAACAAAGAAACCTTGAAACTGGTCGAAGAGAGGAGACTATTTGAAAATAAAAAAGGGAACAGACATCAACACATACAAAGAATTATAAATTTAAAGTAATAAAAAAGCATCAGCAATCAGACAAAAAGAAATGGATCAGTGTGATAACATGGAGAATTTGCTTGGGAGCTGCAAAACACATGAAGCCTTCCAGCCCAAAATATAGTCAAACACAAATGTTTTATTGTTTAACAAGAGTAAAAATATAAATTGCTGAAAAAAAAGACAGCACAAACTCAGAGATATTGACCCTGTATATTACAATGAGAATGACAGACCTCTTTCGGATACGCATCAGATGCAACAGCCGAAGAAGCACCAGAAGAAATCGACAACAAAGTCGAATTCGACGAAGCGACTGACAGCGTTTTTTTCGTCAGAGCAGAAGAACTCGACGATTCCGTAGCGCGGAGTGCGCAAGCGGAATCCGTGTTTCTCGATGCGTCTATCGTCTGATTTTGCGACAGCGCCGATCGAGTCCGAGGACTGCGATTTTCGAAAGTCAAGGCACTCGACGACGGTTGCCCGTGCCGCGGGGATCTGTCGATCTGATACTGAACTACGCGAGTCCTTTCTGGGCTGCAAGAAACATCGATCTCAGCTAAGGGCTCCACTACCCCAGCAAGTCTCTGGTCACCAAACACTGGAGGTAAGGCACTGTCACCGGTGGGCGTAAAAAACTCTTCCGCTTCTGAGCACTCAAAGTCACCACCCGAGGCTCCTCTGCACTCGACGGGCTTCTTGAGAATTGCACTCGGTAGTCTCGGTGAAGTTCTCAGCTTTGCCGGTACAGAGTTCACCTTGACCGGCGTGTTAGGTTCGGCACGAGATTCAGAGAATTCGACGATCTCCAAGCGATTTGGCGCTGTTTTCGCGACTGGAGATGGCGACCCAGTAGCACTTAGGTTGTCCAGTGTTATGCTGTGCGCTGAACTCGTGTCATTTGTCTCTCCCTGATTTCATACAAAAATTACCTCACAGTAAACACATCAATTGCAACTACGTGTGTTATATCAGTTGTACATGATACACATTGTTCAAAATAATATTACTCATTTCTGTCTGTGTAATTACCAGAACTGTACCTAATAAGGTTTTTTCCTTATCAATGTTCTTTCAAATATAAAAATTTGCAAACTCAAATCATTGTTAAGCAAGTACTGAGAAAGCCCTAGCAATAAATAATAACAAGTTCTAAGTAAGTGTTACAAACATATTACAACTTCCAACCTGTGAATCAGTTACGCAGGACGTTCGTACTATCACCAGTGTTACATCGTAACCAGCTGATCTCAACACAGTAACTGCCTGGCTATGTTCAACGTTTTCTAGGCTGATACCATTCACCTGAAAATTTCAACCAATGAACGCAGAGCTGACAAAAAACAAGAAGGAACGAACGAGTAATAGCATAAAGTTATTCATTAAAGCATCCAAAAAAAACAGCATAACTTAAAAGTCCTAATCTAAAGATTCTTTTTCTAAACTATCTTATATACTCTGATATTGTGTGTATGTGTGCACATGGGTGTCCACATATTTCTGTATACCCTTTGCATTATCTGATTGAAGCAACAAAAGTCTGAGTATGTAAAAAGCTGGAAGCTGCAGAGATGAGTATGCAAAAATTTCATGGACATAAAAAATAACCAATGAGGAAGTACTAAAAGCCTTTGGTGTAAAAAGAAAATTGCTACAAACCCATAAGAAAGCAGCAGTTAGAATTTTTCGGACATCTAATAAGAGAGAAGGTGTTGGAAAATCTAGTTATAGCAGAGAAAATAGAGGGAAAAAAGCAAGGAGAAGACAAAGAATAAAATATACAGACAGCCTAAGAGAAGCAACAAAGAATTAAAAACAATAGTGAACTGATAAGGAAAGCCAGGAACAGAGAAGAGTGGAAATCCATGGTTGCCAACATAGCAATACATGGCAAATTAAGAAGAAGATGTAAAAACATAATTCAGACCTCTTGCAAGAACCAACCAAAATTATCCCATTTTGGATCAACTGGCAGGATGGGGGAGTTAAGTAGGAAGAAGTAAGAGGAACAAAACTATCAAAGGGAAAGATGGATTGAGGAAGAAAAGTTTGAGAAAGAAATATGGAGAGGGATATAAGCCCTTGGGAGCAAGGGGCTACCAAACAATGCTGACTGCAAATTACAGACAACTAACAAGAATGATTATCATATTATAATGCAAGTTCAATCAAAAAACTCCAAAATATCTCACTCAAGCAAACATACACACATTCCTCTGAGTTGAAATTATAAGAGGCATTATACAAATGCTGCTACATTGCACACACGTGCGCGCACACACACACACACAGCATTTTACTGAGCTGTTATAGACTGGAAAAAGATGTCAGTTATTCCATCCTGAACATACATCCCTGCCAAGAGGTCAATCAGATATCAGCCTTCACAGTTTTCAACCTCAGTGCCTCTTTAATCCAAATTTCCTCAAATAAATTTTTTAAATTTATGAAAAGATAAACATGAAGCATTTCAAGATAAGTATCTAAAGACAGTATCAGCAATAAGAGAGATAACTGGTAGCAGCCTACAGAGAGTATTTTATCTCCAACCAAGATTCCTTTCTTCTCTGCAACACCATTGGAGTTGACTTTTGAAATGAAAATGCCCTAGAAACAAAAAAATCATTTAAAGCATTTAACTGTATCACATAGATAAATAAAGAAAATAATAAATAAATAAATAAATAAATAAATAAATAAATAAATAAATAAACTGCTGCATGCAAATGGTGCTATGATGTTTAATCAGTTGTAAATGGACCAAATGTTTGAAATCCACGATATTACCTGCAATCAAGAATTATCACACAGGCTTACTTAGCCTCTTAAACCACTTGAAATCACATTATTATCATCATCATCATCGTCGTCATCATCATCATCATCATCATCATCATCATCATCATCATCATCATCATCATCATTATCCATTCCTGAACAAAGCATTCTATAAACACTCTACATAAGTGCTGAATCAGGACTTGGCTGAAATTTCTCCATATCAGTGAAATTATTTATGATACAAAATATTACCGGGTAATGTAGAAAAACAACCACAACAACAGTGTTGCCATTTAAGCAAATTCTCAATTTAGAAGCAAATCCATAATGTAACATAGCATGGCAAAATGAATGGGAAAGCACAGAAAGGGCGACCAAGGACATCGATGCTGGACTGGATGTTTGACAATATGGAAAAAAACAAGTATTCAGCCCTGAAGATAAAAGCTGAAGATAGAGAGGAGTGGCGACGCTGGCGTATGGAACCTGTCTTTGGACAGAGCACCTGAAGAAGAAGAAGAAGAAAATGAATGAATAATGCAAAGTCCAAGAACAGCCCAACCTCATCATCATCAATAAACGGATGAGAGCCGAGACCTCCAGCAATGCTGATTCCAAGGCCGACGCCTGCTGACCGTACGATGTGTATGGTCATCTGTTTGCAATTGGGCATGACTGTCATGTAATTCTTCTGATGCACGCCTAAGTGGTTTGTCTAAAAAACAAGTAAGATCAATCTCAGTCATGACAAAAGTCACAGAGAGAACTGAATAATAAAACAGATGCAATGGCAGTTTAGAACCAGGACGATTTTAATTATGATGTAACAAGACAGGATTTCAATAACAAACAGTTCTATTTAGTGTGATAGTCTTATGATTCTATTCAAAATTATGCACATATTACACATATGTTTTTTTCTTTCAAACAAAATCTACGTTTATTTTACAAAAGGAATCTAATATCAAATGAGCACGATGAAAGCAAAGGGTCAGGAGTCAAAATTTTCTGCTCATGTCCTTAGAAAATTGTGGATATTCAACCCTTTCACCCCGTAAAACCGATATATCAGTTTCATAATATCGGTTGTATGGATTGCCACAGTCAAAGGGTTAACTAGGAAAATACAAATTTTTCTTTTACATCTGGGGTCAAAATTTATATCCTTTGAACCAGCTGGCTATTTTGGTTCTGCAGACAAGCAATCGACATCTTAAATCTCTCTTTCATCTTAAAAATTCAACATGTAAAAGCAAACAAAATACTTGTGATAGCATAAATAAACTCCATTCCAAAACTCAAAAACAAAACTGCAACTTACTCTGTTCGATTCATCCAGGGCATTCTGGTTCTTTCTCTGAACAGCCTCTGGCTGTACTGTATCTACCACATCCTCCTCTTCTCCACACAGAATTTCCATAGCAGTGTTGCCACAAGAGATTTGCTCTTCTGCCACGTTGTAATTTGTTCTCTCTTCTGCTGTTGTATCGTACGTAGATGCCTTCACATCTAATATATGCCAATTGTACTCATAAACTATAATAATAGTAATAATAATAATAATAATAATAATAATAATAACATTAAATAAAATTAAATAAATTGTTGTTAGGTGCCTTTGAATTTTAGCTTAGTTATGCCTCTGGCACGAATAAATTGTCCAGTATAATTAAATAAATTACATCATCGAACTAGGCCACATATAAATGCAAAGATATGCCAACATTAATCATGAACAACCATATGATAACCAGATTCTCTGCAAATGGTAAAATCCTGCTGTGAAAGATTTCAAGTATCTTTTTCGTATAACAGCAAGGCCATTTGAACAGAAGATAACAGGACATTCTTGGCCAATGAAGACAATGACAATGATGATGATGATGATGACGACGACAACAATGATGAAGTTATCATCCCTTAGTCAATGATTTTAATATAAACTTACTAATACATGAATTCATATACATTTACATATACAATCTTATACATTACATATACAATTGAATACATTGATTTGCAATTCAGCTAATTAAATATGAACACATGTCATTTATTACCAACTGCACAAAAGGCTCAAAAGGATAACAAAAATGACATTCATTTTGACAACACATACACCATCAACAAGCCTTAAGGACTCCTACATCATGGTTAGTAATTATATAAGATAATTCCAAATCTTACTGTTGATTAGATCCAAGTGAAAAAGTGTTAAATCATCATCTTAATTGACTAAGGCTGCAAAATATAATTAGAATTCTTCTCACCCATATCTAAACTCCCCCTTCCCCCTCCATGCCTGGGTCCTGTCTGCATTGCACACAGTTATCATGAGCCTCAGACACAGCAGCTATCTTAAAAATTTCTCTATGTCACAATCAATTGATTTAACCAACATCAACCTTTAATAAAATTACAAGCAACTGAAGTCATCGTGTCAGTACAGTTCAATTATTTCTATTAATTACTCAATGAACAGAACAGAACCTGAACACAAGGATAAAAATGAAACTTGCCAGAATTCAAATGGTTAGGCAGAGAATCAGGCTGCAGCGCATTGGAGTTGTCATGGTCATTTGACGACAGAATAAAACCAGAATCTAACTTGAAAAAAAAACAACACAAATCACGCTGCATCAATCGGCAATTCAAGATAAAAAAATTATCTGAGATCAGGTCAAACAGAAATTTAACTATAATCTTTACCTGATTAATATTGTTCCTGTAATAATAAATGCTGGAGCTTAGCTAAAGGCTGAATTTAAGTTAACAGACACACAGAATGCTCTGATCCTCCTCAAAATGTTCAATTATTTTCACCATACACAAGCTCTTGAGAGCTAATCACCAAATAAATTGTTGGCGTTAAATATATGAGGTCGTGCGCCCACCTCTCCTCGTTTCTGCTTATGAGGAATCATGTGACCGTTGATATCTTTGACGAATAATTTGTTGTGACGTACGCGAAGGTCCTTCGGGTGCGGCGTGTTGTGACGCACAAAATGATTCTGGAAAGTCAGACGGCAACAATCTCCGGTACTCAACAGAAACTCAATTCAGTTTTATGTATCCAAAATCAATCAATTAATCAATCAATCAAATAATCAATCAAATAAGTTTATGATCTTGAGTATTCAAGGTCATAAAACAAAATAACTTCAAAGCACTGTTAACAACAAACAAGAAAGCTCAAGTCGTGCTAAAAAGTCAGTAATTATTAACTATATAACTTTAAGTTAAAGCGTTAAAGTGCTTAAAATTTAATGTACAGTGCAATAAAAATGGAACAGATCATTACAAGCTTAAGCTAAGCCTATTCAAATTAGAGCCTCCAATACTAAATTTTATAGCAACTTGTCAATTAACCATTTTTCCCATTTGCCCCAAAAATACTCGTCCATTTTACATTACATTACAAATAAATGAACAGTAAAAGGGTTAAGCCAGTACTGCATAGTGCATTACTGAACCTAGCGTAAAAAATCTCTCACACACCCAAACTAAATCATGTGTTGCTGCTACTGTGAATGTCTTTAGACATTTCAATGAAACTGCTAACATGATTATCTCTATCTATCCATCTCCATCCATCTATCTATCTATCTATCTATCTATCTACCTATCTAGATATCTATCTAGATATCTATCTAGACATCTAGATATCCAGATATCTAGATATTTATCTAGATATCTCCAGATATCTAGATATTTATCTAGATATCTTTATATCTAAAGACATCGATTGGCAGGGAATACATGCTTTACTACATAAATATGCCTTTCAAAACAGTTTACACCTCTGTCTCTTCTAGACAAATAAACCCAAAAAGATTCTGATTTTCTAAAAACAGAGGAAGTCTGCAGATCAAACACAGTCAAAATCAGATGTGAATAGCAGAGGAACTGATGGTCACACAATAGAAAATGCTGAAATTCAATCCAGTTGATTTCAATGATAGAAATTCATGCAATATTTACACATTTGCAGTTATATACAATGGCATTATGAGACAGCTCTCTCAAGAAACTGCCTAATTGTCTGTGAGTGTGTGTGAGAGAGAGAGAGAGAGAGAGAGAGAGAGAGAGAGAGAGAGAGAGAGAGAAAGAGAGAGAGATGGAGAGACACATAAGAAGATAATGCAGATCACATTTGCTCTATAGTAAGACTTGTCAATCAACAATGAGTCAACATGAATCAACATGGGGTTAAAGCATGTAATGCAAAAGATTTGGGGCGAAACTGAAAAGACTTATTATAAAATAGAGAACAGACAAAACAAACCTCATCACAACTCAGGGTCCCATTGGCAAAATTTGCAAAATCTGCAAAAAACTTGCAAAAAAAATGCAATCAACATTAGTAGGTTCAATCAACATGAGTGGGGTCAATCAGCATTGTAATGTAATGTAGCATTTGTATAGTGCCTCTTATATATCTACTCAGAGGCGCTCCTGGCATTGAAGTTGCATGATAAAGTAGTGGGACTTTAGCTTTTGCATTGAACAGAGCGAGGGAGTAAGAAGTGAGGCCCGCATGGATGGGTTCAAGCCATTCCAGAGGGAACATTAGTAGGTGCTAGACAAAACTAATACCTGAAGATCAGAGCACAATTTTAAAATTCTAGCCAAACAAGATACAAAAATTTCTTCTCAAATCAGGAATTCTATTGCATATGATAGCTTAAACACACCAATAACAGCACTGCTCACAATGAAATTCACCATGCTTAAGTGGTCCATTCAACATCAATAACTAATAGTGTAAGTGAAAAATTATCTGAAGAGGGAAAAAATCATCATACTGAGCACAATAATTCAATAAGTGATTCCATGCTCGAATGAAAATACAGAAATATTTAAGTATTTTTTCAATGATGCATTTATTGACTGACAATACAGCAATATTTTAAAATATTGAAAAAAATAGGTGTTTGAACAAATATCACAGATAGTGAAAGGCACAGGACGGCAAAGGTTAAGACACACTGACACTCATGGTAAAAAAAATTTAATGAATTGTATTAGTTGAGTAATTTTTGCTGAGATGATTCAAATGATGCAACTCTAAAGACAATTTTACTCAACTTATAATTCGGTCTTAAGTCAAGAATATAAAAATATTTGTTTGAGGCAATAACATATTATCTGTACCATGCTGCATAGACAAAAAGTTAACCACGAATCAGAAACCAATTCATCATTACATCCGCAATCTAAAACAAACCTCGTCCTCCGAGTCTTGGTCACGATCGTCTTCGGCAAATTTCACAGAAGATCCGCGAGTGTGATCCAACCAACTGAATCGACTGTCATGGTCAGACATCACGGCAAAACTGTCTCGCAAGAGATTCTCTGTGCGTCGAAGAACACAATGCAAAATTCAATCGAAATCACTATAATATTTGAATCTGTTTAACAATGCTTCTGTTAATCAGTTTTATAAATCCTATTAATGCATCAATGATGATAGCAGTTCATACTGAAATGTTTCCTTATTTTCATTTGGGTATCAATTCACTTATTAAATTATTATACCAGTATAATAAAAATTTGTTTCCCTATTCAGGTAATTTTGTACTTAAACGATTACTTATTAATGAAGAATTGACCATTTAAACATAGTAAATGTCACTATGAGCAGTGCTGTTATTGATGTGTTTAGCAATATCATAGCCTTTCTAAAAGCACCAGAAAAGATTTAAGATATTCTCTTGAAGTATTTAATTATATAATTATTACTCTCACTCACAGCAGGACAATCTCAGGACCTTTGTAAAAACCACTGCGACTAACATCTTTCATGCAATATATCAAACACATACTTTCAACAACCTTTTCAAACTCTCTGACCACAGCTGCTGTAATAAAAAGATATCCAAAAAGTAGATCATGCAATTCATTAAGAAATTTTCCAAGTTTACTTTATCAACTCTAATGCATCCAACTTTAGATTAAAACAGTGACGCCATCATACCCATGCTATCGGTGAAAGCCTGCTGCGGAAGAAGAAAGCAAGTCAGAACCTTCTCTCCCGTTTCTTCGTCAACATCCTGCTGGAATTTCAGCAACGGCTGCGCCTGATTCTCCGATAACCAAAGTGCCTTCAGGTTGCACGTACCAAGACTCAGAGGCAGATGTTGCAGTCTAAGAAAATGAACAGCAATAAAATTTTCATCGCCAACAAGTTTTATTCCAAAAAAAATGCCAGGAAAGGAAGCAAATGATCCATTAAGATAAAATATTCTATGCATGGCGACGCTTAAGAACGTTGATGCTCACAATGTTGCCGGGAATTTTCTATCAAATGACATTCACACCTTGAAGCAGCAACAGCACGAGAACATCAAAAGCAAAATGATTTTAATGAAATAATCATAAGAAATTAACAATTATTCTAGATGCCCTTTAGAAAGTGTATTGCCATGGAAGAATAGTCCAAATGCGTGAGCTTTCTGACAAGCAACAGTTACGTAAAGCTTGGCTAACCATATTGCCCCGTAAGGCCGATATTTCGGTTTCATAGCCTTTTGGTTATACGGTTCATTGGGATCAAAGAGTTAACGTCATCACCTGTTCCCGGAGACATCGAGTACGTGCAGTTCCTTTAGGAATCCAAGCTCGGGCGGAAGACGCCAAAGGATGTTCTCACGCAGTGACAACACACCAAGCCTCATACATCCACCAATCTATAACAGATAATTATTACAGCCTAAATCTGTGAATTTCATCAGGTCAGTTTCAAATTGCAACTGCAAATTTCAATAATTTGACGGGGTTGATGTGACATATGTTTGACATATGTAGAATGAATGGACATTAGAAAAGCTGAGACTTTATGAGAAGTGAGATGTAAAGGTAAAGGTAAAGTTTTGCCCACACTCACATCCATGAGTGCTTTGGGTCATAGGAGTGAATAGATCTCCGATGACAAGGCAAGCCCTTAAAGCAATTTGTGATAGTGGCTAAGAAATCCATTAATCTAAAGTAGTTTGCCATTGAATCACTTTCTCTAGACAGGATCGTTTTACCTTCAAAAGCAAAAGCTGACATTACTCTAAGTTATCACAACACTTTTAGTGAATGAAGGCTGGAGTTGACCATAAAGGGACTCTGAAAAAAAAAATAGTTGAACAGAAAATTCTGTCAGCGTGTCTACTCTAGATTGTTACCAATCAGCCATCTTCCCAGAAGTTAGAGAGAGGAGTAATATTAACAGTCTGGCAGTCATCATAAATAAGTAGAATGAAAGCAAGTCAACACAAATTCAGAATGGAAGAAATAAGAAATCAAAACAAAGCACATCCACGAGTGCTCAGTCTGGGTCTTAGGAGTGAATAGCTCTGAAACAAGAGCAAGCCCTTAAAGCAATTTGTGATAGAATAGTGCAAGAACTAAGATCATCATCACATTCAACTACTAAAACAGCTAAACCAAATCTGAATCACTTTTAAGGACTGCTATGCAATGCTGACCTTTGCAGGAGATGAAAGTATGGTAATTATGGTAAATATGACAATGCAAAGAGTATGCTACCAACTGATTGTATCAAATAAATTCACTGCAGAGATCACTTTGAAACATACAATGGATATAAACTGGCACATGACACGGTCTAAAACACACATCTATCACCTAAGCCACTGGCAAACCAGAACCAACAATTTTAACCATAACCATTTCAACCAAGAGTCATACTTTCAATAAATCTGACCAGGATGTAATAACGAATTATTGTCAGTAAGGATCATTATGCAGTTATATTACTGGCACTAACCTTCGACGGTATGTTGGTCAGTCGATTACGATCAACATTCAAAATGGTCAGCAATTTCAATTTACCAACAGTTCCAGGAAGCTCCTGAGAAAAAAACAGTTACAATAACATCTGTAACTCAACATAATGTAACAGATTATTTTGTATAGCGCATTTTCTGAAGAATCGCTCAGAAACGCTCTCAGCTGCAATTATTGTGAAATTATTATGCGATTATTTCATATCTAGCATTTACAAATGCACTGGAGTCGGGTGTGCATCAGAGCATGGATCCAAATCCAAATATGCGGTAGCACAAGTTTCAATCACATGTTCCAGTAAAAAGATATAGAACTTTGAATCTGAAACCAGTTTCAACAGGTTCAATATTGAGCCCAGAACCAGATTAGAACAGATTCTATAGGATGATCAGTAAAATCGGGACCCCTAGATTAATGAGTATAACAAACAAGGAGTTCAATGACCAATCATGCTGAAATTTTAACTATAGTAGGCCTCGTAATGCAGAGAAGGCAGTCTGGATCCTCAAAAATACTTCCAAGATATCACGCTGACAGAGCTGGTACAAGAAAGAAAGACATCACTTTTAACCCTGTTCTTCTGTAGTGAATCTGCAATGCGTCCGACTTTCACCAAGTTTTTAATGGTATCAGTTGGTGTTTCAGCATTATTATTGGTGAGAAGAACAGCTATTCACTGGACATGGGCTCGAGCCGGGGTGAAAGTTAACGGACAGTATTAGGCAGAGAGCGTTCAACTGATGCAGTGGACTGCTGTCAATCAGGACACCAATAACTTTCTCAGATTATTTACACATTCCAACAGATCGACGCGCACGGCACACAGAGCTCGAGAGACAGTTGAACTGTTAGGTGCAGTAAAACGCCGGACTTCATTCCGCCTACTGAAGGGCTCTGGCCACCCAACATATAACGGATTTGAATCCGGTGGATTATAAAAGTTGGAGTGTTATCAACAAGACAGCGTTCATGTTCAACAAAAAGTCCGTGATATTGAGGACCTGTGACAAAGGAGAATTTTCATGCAAGTGTCCTAAACGAGATTGATCAAGGCATCATTGATCGTCATTCAAGCAATTGAAATCAGGCGTTCATTGCCTGCGTGTATTGCAGCAAATGGCGGACAGTTTAAACACAAACTAGGAGTGGTATATCATTAGAACTATCTAAAGTACTGAAATTTGCTACAACTTTGTTGAATATTAGTTGACTTTATCTGTTGAGTTATATTCATTACATAAAACAGGTCCGAAATTTTCGTGATCACCAAAAACAAATGGATGGGATGCATAAAAAAGTAACAATCATCAAAAGAAATGCAATTCTTCAAAACAACAAACATAGGAGCTTCAATGCAATATAGCAAAAGATCTAATCTAAACATCAACTTCATATAAAACAGTTCTACAACATTAGAGAAGCATCAGCCAATAAGGTTCAAATCAAAAACACACAAGATCCAAGTCAACTCCAAGATATCAGGATGGACAGATTATAAGGCTTTTTTAAAGGAAAAAGCAATCATATAAAACGGGCTAAATTTTTCAAGGTGCAAAAAAAAAAGTTTCTTGTGACTTTGCAGTTGTGATTTAGCTAAAAACTTTAAATACTTAATAAATGATATGCATCATTATGCTTCCAAAATCGCTTCTATGTTAAATTCTAGCCACAGACCACATAATCGTAATGGAAAAGTTAGGCAATCCACACTTTTTAATGCTGTTCTAAAATTTGGTAGTGAATCTGCAATGCACACAAGCTGCACATAGTTTTACTTATGTATATCTTATTATTATAATTATAATTATAATTATTATTATTGTGTGAGAAGATAGCAGAGCAGTAACAACATGGACATGGGCTTGGTCGTGGGTTTGACACCTGCAGGAGTCCTAAGCTTGACTCAGCCTTCGCTAGGCTAGAGAGCAGTGACAAAATGAGTAGCAGTGGTAATACTTCACAAGTCAATCAGGCATGATACGCAATACACTGGCCCCATATCCATGGAATTGCACACCTTAGAAATGGAGATCGACGCTGCCCTTTGAACCCTATGGCTTTGGGAAGGACTTCAGCTATTTTTTACAGTAACATAACAAATGTTAATAAATGCAGTAAAAACAACCCAAAATTTACTTACTGGCAGGAGATTTTCCGTCAAAATTAGTTCCTGAAGGGCTGTGCAGCTACAAACACCACCATATAACATAAATGATATATGACAGTAGTAATAAGGCATAACATCATTGGACAAACACTTCAACATTCAATTGATCAACAAGACAGTTCATGTTCAACAAACACAGAAAAAAATAAGTAAAACAATGAAGCTATAACAAAGGAGAATTTTTTATTACAAAGATGCCATATCCTAAACGGAAAAGAAGGGATAGAGGCCACTGTGTATTACTGTGCGAATGTATCTACTACAAAAACCTTCTTACATCAACAATATTACCGTCCAAAGAACAATTTAGTTCATCCATAAAGATGAGAGATTATTGAAAATTGTGGCAAGAAATTCTCACCAAAAACAAGCTTTACATACTTGCCAATTGCGGGCGTCAACTGGACCAAATGATTCTGATCAACCTTTAACGTACAAAGTTTGTGAAGAAAACCTAAAACCAAATACACCAAATTATCACTCTGGGATAAAATCGTCGCTTGGATAGGAACAAATACAAGTAAGCATCAGTTAATTTTCATGAAATGATAAAGTTTCTTCCACAGATACAGCACATTATTAAATTGTTAATACAAAATAGCATAAATATATGCAAAAACGCTAAATAGTCTAATTTCATTCCATAGTCACATTTCAACAAAATCTACACAAAAGATCATCTACACATTTATAGGAAATAATCAAAAAGACATTATTGATTATTAATCTGACTGTTAAGCACCTATCCCCTCTGGAAGATACTCCAGTTGATTCTGAGATAGATGTAAGTCTGTTAGGTTAGTAAGGCTTCCGATCTCCTGTGGCAACTGCTTCAGGTTATTCTCCGACACATCCAACTGGGTCAGTTTCTTCAACTGACCTAATTCCTGAAAATATGAAAATAAGTGAGTGAAGATACAACCACCTTAACTTTGATCCTCACAACATGATTAAGTGATAATGTAGTTGGCTCTGTGCCAGCAAGTATACTTTATGATATTCTGTGATCATGCATCATAGGTAAGCAAGATAACCAGGCACCAGATGTGCCCTGCGACCAGAACCAGCAACAATAAAATACATAACAGGAGAAATAGAGCGAGAGAGTGAGAGAGAGAGAGAGAGAGAGAGAGAGAGAGAGAGAGAGAGAGAGAGAGAGAGCAAGAGGAAAACAGAGAATAAAAAAACAGATGGCATCAGAGAAGAAAGAGGAATCAAAGACATCATCGAACTGATAAGAACAGCCAGAAACGGATCAGATTGGAAATCCATGGTAGCTGACGAAGCAATATATAGCACATGAAGAAGAAAGGCGGAGGGGGAGGAGTAAAAGGAGGAGAAGGAGGAGGAGAATAAGTTCTAAGAGGAAGAAGGAAAAGGAGAAGACCAAAAGCTCTGATTCCAGGATTGTCCAGAAATTACAGTCCACCATTGCACTTTAGAATGAAACGTCAAAACAGAAACAGACGTTCAATGCAACAAAATAACGTTCACCGCAGGCCACCTCAAAAGTCGATATTCAGTCACCTCCTTATTTATATTACTCGACTAGATCCCTAGTAGTTCATCCATTCCCTCAAACTCGAACCGTTCTTGGCACTCGTGCTTTCTCAGTGGCTGCCCCCCCCCCAAATTCTGGAACTCATTGCCTCAGCCTCATTCATGTGTGCACTGCAAATTCACTACCAAATCTTAAAACAAGATTAAAACCCGTCCTTTCCACCTGGCTTATCAACCATAGACAGACTGTCACCTGGCTGTCTGACCTGATATCCTGGATTACACATTACACCTGGATATTGTGTGATTGTGAATTGGTGTGCCATCAGCTGATGCCTCTATTCATTTCTAAGTGGTGCTATAGAAGTTGATGATTAGATTAAGTAAGTAAGTAAAACACAAAAATTCTATAGCGCTGCCCGAAAGCTTGGCGCAGTGCACCAGCCTATTCACGAGCGCTCAATCTGGGTAAAATCCGTAGTCCGTGGGGGTCAAGGTTGTAGATTAGACTGATTCTTCCAGCATCTGAGCTCATCAGAGAGCAAAGGAGCCATGGCAGCGCAAATATGAATTCTTCATTAAATAAAATCAGCAACTTGCAAAGACCAATTTAGATCAGAACTAGAGCAACACAAGACTTACTGAAGGAAGTTCAAGAATTTCGTTGCAATCAAGTCTTAACTCCTCAAGTTTACATAACGAACCGATGAAATCGGGCTGAAAATAAAAACAAATGGTTACATAATAAAACTAATATTACAATCTAACATCACATATATGCACTAAATCAGGCATTTGTGTATTGCATACTGTAAAGTTTTGTACTTCTAGATGCAAAGACAAGAAGACAGACAAACCTACCAGAGGACAAGAGGGCAAAGATTACACAGCATTTATGCAAGCAACTCAAAACCTGGACGTGCTGGGATAATTTTGACTTTGGATTTGGAATCAGCACATTCAATTTACTACAGAGCACATGCTTTACTCCCAGTCACAAGCTCATTGTTACACAGAGTAATCAAAGTCCATTATGCAGACCCAGATTGTCAAAGACAAAGTTCCTTTACAATTGAACCTGCCATAAAGGAATTTCACTATAGGTCCCAATTAACGTTCACGACAGGAAGCCATAAAAAATGTCCAATTAATTAGTTTCTCCAGCAAGCATCAGAAGTAGAAAGAATTGAGAAATAACATTAGAACAGCTGCATTTAATTCAGGGCAGAAAGGCTGACAGCACATGCAGTAACTGTTGGTTCAATGATTTTCTCAGAACACTGCTACAGTGCAGTGCAGTGCAGTGCAGTGCAGTGCGTGTACAAACGATCTCATTTAACCGCCTCCCTAAACTACTATTTTATTACACAAGCAAGATTGATTTCATGACAGGAATAGCCTGCTTCTTAATATATCATCAGTACCACTTATCCTTATATCATCAGTACCATTTATTCATATATCATCAGTATGACTTCTTAACATATCATCAATACCACTTCTTTATAGAATATCAGTACCACTTACTAATATAATCATCAACACCAATTTTTAATGTATTGTCAGTACCACTTTTTAATATCATCAGTACCACTTATTAATATATCATCAGTACCACTTATTAATATATCATTTCTTCATAGGTACTGCAGAAATTTTTCTCTAACATTACTGTAGACCATAGAAGAGCAGTAAAATAACATAAATGAAAAAAGTCAAAGTCTGGCAAAAAGTCTGGCACATAAAAAAATATCACAAACTCACCACATCCTCGATCATATTACTTCCAGCATCTAAAAACTGAAGGTTAACGAGCTGATTTAGCGAAGAAGGAAACTGAGAAAGCAGATTGTCTCGAAGTTCCAGAGACTCAAGACTCGTTAGGCTATGACAAATCAAAACACAGTATGGTAATCCCAAATAATAAACCCTGTACAGACTAAAAGGCATGTTCAAAATCATATTCTACCCAGCATGGAATAATATCAGGCAATATTCAGAACACATTTTGGACGAATAAACCAAATATGAAACTGCTTAATATAAAACTCCAGAGTTCAGTCTAATATTGTAAACTGCCTAATAGTCCTATAACAAAGTCATGTCTAGATTTTAATTTAGATGATGCGGGTTGGTACAGTAACATCTCATTTTCATCATAAATAAAATACATGAAAAAAACATAAATCATTAAATTTCTATTTTAACTAAAATAACCAGTGAAGAAGCCAGTGGCAATGGTACCAAGACTACAGTCTACAACTCAGGCATTTGGGACAATTGGACTCTTGCTTCTATACAATTTTGACTTTGGACCTTTACCATTTTGTTTGCTGACCAGTTTCATTTTCTTAAGATGGTATACAAAAAAGTGTAAGACATCAGCAAAAAACTGTCATCAGTCAAATATCAAAGTGAAAACTGCAGAATGAACCGCCAAAAACCAGCAATTCTTTCACTTTTTGCACACTCATGGCAGAAAAGGGCACGTGGAATTGACCACCAGGCATTGCACTGTTACACGGAGCTCTTCAATAAGTGTCAAGTGCATCGTTGTAATGTGATTCTTACCTGCCAATGTTGTCTGGAAGCTTTCGAAGACCAACGTCATTCAGGATCAGATGAGTCAAATTCTTTAACTGAGTAAGACCTGCCGGCAAGCTGGAAAACAGTACACAATATATATATATATGTATGTGTATATAATATTCTATATATCATACCTAGATATATATATATATAATTATGTATATATATATATGTGTGTGTGTATATATACAGGGTGGTGCAAAAAAAACCGGACTATATTAAATGCAAACCTAAATGTGACTAGTCTGGTTTTTTGCACCACCCTATATATATATATACAGTATATATACCAGTGTATATATATATATATACATACACACAAATTAAAAATGAAACCAAACAGAAAACAACACAATGCAATCAGAATTACATATACATATTTTTAAGCCCTCAGTACTTCATTCCAGAGGAACTCAAAAACAATTGTCTGGAGACATATAGAACTACATGCCTCCATCAGTTTTTTTCAGAAAGATCCTATAATATATATATATATATATATATATATATATATATATATGGATATATATATATATATATATATATATATATATATATATATATATATAGTACAGAAAACCTGTTCTCCTTGCTTGTGAATCCAAAACAGTAGCACATGCAGAATGATTTCATGGCAAACAATTCTTAAAGTGAAAAAAAAAAATCCCACCCAATTCAGTCACTGGATAACATTTCTACCAATGTTATGCTTCAGAGAACATCTGAAGCATTAACCAGAATAACGCTAATTTCACTTAGAGATTTTAGATAGGGGTGGGGCTACTGATCGATATGCCACAAGTACATGCATACAAAACCACAAGCTTAAGCATAAACTTATGCTTAAGAAAATCATGTATTCTAATCAGAAGCAGAAGCATACGTACACCCACAAGTCTGCAGTCTTAAATAATTCTATTACTGTTGTACACTCGTTTCAAAGTAAGCAAGTAAGTTCAAAGACACCATGATAACAGAGTACAGGCCAACACCGAGATATTAGGGAGTACCCGCAGTTAGTGATGTTTAATTTCATGAAATTTTTGTTGCGTTAAATTTTCAATGAAATTTATTCAAAAATTTCAGAAATTTATGAAACTTTTGAAATATAAAAAAAACAATTGATTTCTTTTGTTTTTAAAGTATCTACCTTGTAGCCTTATCAGTGGGTAGCACTTTGATGCCACGCAAGCTTACTGCTAGACTGTGCTAGTGTTCTGCTTTGTGTTTTTAGTTGTTGAGAAACTTCAGATATTCAAGTTATTAATTTACCTTATAAACTCAGTACTCAGTTAGTAGCATCAAATATAATAATTATAATGACTACAGTAATCTAAGTACTTGATTCAGTTCAAGTCAGTTGTCACTGTCATCAGAAACAGAGATCATTTCAGAGGAATCATCTGAATCAACATAATCTTGCAGAAATTCTGCATATGAGGACAATGAAAAAGACTTACTAGAATGAATGGAATCGACAGATTCATTGTTTGATGGCAAAGAATGAGATGTTTTGATGTTCTCTGTCTCTGATGACAGTGTGACCATGTTGCATGAACCACTTGCTAAATGGCATCTTCTTGGGAAAATCTGGACTTGGTAAGGGAGCCGCAGATGGAAAAAGTATGGAAACCAATGCATTACGATTAGGGGCCATCCATAAATGAGTTTTGGCATGCGATTTTGACAGTTTTACCCCCTCCCCTTCGTCACACCGTTGACTCCCTCGTGTCGTCTTTCCAATGTCACAAATAACATTTCATTTGAAAATAGTCATTATAATTATTATATTTGAAACAATATTCAGAAAAATTTCCAAATTCTTTAAAAAACGAAGTGTATAATAATTATAAGTGCAAAATACACTCAATTTTGCGGTAACATAGAATTGCAGTATTAATAAAAATATTTAGGCCTAGATTATGTGACGTCACATTTCTCAAACCTCCCCGTCGTCACACATCTTCACAAATGTTTGACCCCCCTAAGTGCATGATGTCATTTATGGATGACCCCTTACCACACTGTCATGTGGCGGTGACACTGCGGCTAAAGCTTTCTTTAGTCTGCTCATGATATGTCAGCAAAACTATAATAACTATTGCTCATTAAGCAGTCTGTTCAAAATTTAATTGAGTATTTCTTTTATTTATAAAATATCAAGTTGGAATTTAAGCATTATATTATTGAAACCCTCTGTGGGTTTAGTCTTTTAGATGCAAAGAAATCCCGCTCTTTATAACCGAAGGTTTATAAAATAAGTCAGTGCTACCGCTCTTACTTTTTGAAAAAAAAATATATATATCATTGACAAAAACATAGATGTGGCACTGAGAAAAAAGATTGAAAAAATCTTGAAATATTTCAAAAATTTCACATCTACATGAAATATTTCAAATTGAAATATTTCAACCAACATCACTACCCGCAGTTAATAAATTGAAATAAAGTATTATGTCTAATGGACATGACTTTAAAGCATTCAAAGGCTTAGAGTTCTCGAAGGGAAAGACAGTACTGAGCCATTCAAAGATCATCGTGTATTTCGGAATTATTAAAAATAAAATAAACGCTTATAAGCTTATAAAGAAATTTACTTAGACTAACAGAAAAACAAGAAGAATCAAAACACTATGGTGTGGCTGGAATGGAAAAATCACTATGCTATGTTCTTTTTAATGCTGTTACAGCTTTTTTATTCTGTCAGCCAAAATAACTCGTATGAAGTTTTTATAAAAAGTTCTGCTGTCTTTATAATAATTCTGATAACAGACCCATTTTCAAACACACTTAGTCTTGGGTCAAAAATCAGCAAATCTTTTTAAGGGTTTAACTCAATGCTACTAAATTTAAACATATCATAAATATAACTACGGGGTAGGTTTTAACTCAAAGACATCCCTAACTGCTAATTTATAGCAGGCAGAACAAATGCACTATATAAATTTGAGCATATGTAGAAACTTGAAATCATTGCCTCTACCAAATTAATGAGATATAACCCATATAAAACAAATCTATATTTGAAATTTTATAACACAGAAAAATATTTTTAAATGCATTTATTTCCATTCTGTTTTTGAAGATAAAATGAATTTACAGGAGTGCCAAAATAGTAGGTTTAGAAATCAAGAAGGCACTTGATTAAAAATCTAGAAGATTTAATAAGGCTTGGAAACATGGTGAGAATTGCTTAATGCAAAATAAATGTTAACAATTTTTGGACAGCTTATTCTATTATTATAATTTCTTGTTTTTCTGTTAGTCTAAGTAAATTTCTTTATAAGCTTAGACAGGTCTATGGAACACTGGAATAAAATGAATTTACACAAGTGCCAAAATAGTAGGTTTGGAAATCAAGGAGGCATTGGGTATTTATCTCGACAGTGCAGCGACGATGAAGCTGCATGCAGCTAAGACCGTTGCAAGCTGCTTCGCCTCTCTCCGGCTGATCAAGAGTCTACGTCGGTCAGTCTCCCAAGCCGTCCTCAAGACGCTGGTCGTAGCTCTTGTCCTCACCAGACTAGACTATGGAAATGCCGTCCTCGCTGGATCGCCTGCCTCTCTACTCTGCAGGCTGCAGTCAGTCCTGAATGGGGCTGCTCGCCTAATTCATCGGTCCGCGCGTTGCGAGCACGTCACTCCGCTACTTATTGATCTACACTGGCTGTCCGTGCCAGAGCGCATCAAGTTTAAACTATCTAGTCTCGTTTATCGTTGTCTGCACGGAACAGGACCGAACTATCTGGCGACCGAGTTGCGCAGCGTCTCGGATCTCGAAGGCCGTGAAGACTAAGATCCTCCACTCACGGCTGAACTGATTGTCCCCAGGACGCGTCTCGTCACTGTCGGTGATCGAACTTTTCGGTAGCTGCTGCGCGCGCTTGGAACTCACTTCCCGCTGACATCCAGAAGTCTCCGCCACTCGACACACATTCAAGAAACGCCTCAAGTCCTGGCTATTCAGAACTAGTTACTGTATTTAGTTATTTAGTTATGTAATGTGTTCGCATGCAGTCTGTCGACTAGTCACCACACTAATCTTGACTTTACTTACTTACTTACTTACTTATTGATTAAAAATCTAGAAGATTTAATAAGGCTTGGAAACATGGTGAGAATTGCTTAATGCAAAATATATGTTAACAATTTTTAGACAGTTTGATTCAACTGAAGTTCTCTTGAAGGCCTGTATCAGAAGAAATCTAATTTTATAGAGAATAAAAGATGCACTTGAACAATGATGCCACAGGAAAATGTTAAAAATACTATGGACAGCCAAAAGAACAAATAAATTAGTAATAGAAGATATCAAACCAGAGATCTTACTAGAAGCAAGAATGAAGGGACAGAGATTGAGTTACTTTGGACATACTGTGAGGATCAGAGACACTCTGGAAAAAGCAGTTATCCTGGGAAAAGTAGAAGGACCTAGAAAAAGAGGAAGACAGCGAATGAGAATGGCTGGATGGAATTTATGAAACAACACAAATGAAAATGAATGAGTCAAATGAAATTGCAAAAAAGACTGAAAAAAACATATCCGTGGTATCACCAGGAGTCGATACTGACTTTATGGAACATGAAGAATGAAGAATTTGTATCCATTCTCTAACATCTTAAATTCAATGCCAAAACCAGTTTTGAAGATATCCAATATAAGGCCAATTTAGGTTTCATAAAATATTTGTAATGAGGATTGCTGAGGCAAAAGGGTTAAGCCCTGCCAAAAAAGTAAAAGATTTCTTAAATGTGTGGTCTATGGAACACTCTTCTTAAGAACTAAATGAGAAATAAGAAGTTTGTAATAGAACATTCTGTAATTAGCATTTACTGAAAGTCAGTTACAGCTGAGCATATAGCAAGATTTAAGAAGAATTTCACAGGTTTAAAAAAACTGTAGGCAAAGACTGTAACCTGATTGGCTTACACACACTGGTATTTATTTTAACAAATGCTTTTGTGCAGTCACCAAGACAACTACAGTTAGACCTCTTTACGGCTGTACTAAAAAGAAAAAAGACTCAAATGGGTGGCTATAAACCAGTTGACAGATGTAAAGAATAACCCAGGATTATATATACCGGTATATATTGAAAGGTGAACTCTGTTTATTCTACCCACCTAGACATTGGGGGGAGTTTAAAATTAGGAGGGGACAGACATTGGGGAGGTCATACTACTTGCCAAAATGTCCAAATTTGGGGGAATTTCAAACTTGAGGAGGGGAAATTCCCCCCCAGAGAAGGCCTAGAATAAACACCGGGTGAACTTAAGGTCATGAATGGTAATAGACAAGTCTGACTGTACAGTGAATGGCTTTTATAAAAGAAAAGCGATAAAACCAAAACTTCTGTTTAATAAAAAAAAAGGAAACTGCGATATTAACTGTGATAAAAATGCTGCTCACTCTTTCAATGGATTACTGCTGAAATCTGCAATCTGAAGACTCTTACACTGTTTTATGCTGTCCGGAATGTGCATCAGCTCTACAAAAAAACACACACAGCCGCACAGCCACATGCACATAACGGGCATTTCACAGTACCATGTGAACAATTAAAAAACACACTACCACAAACACCGTAAATCAAGCCGAGTGCAGCTGCAGCGGCATTCCGTGTGAGAAAGTGCTATCTTAACAAGAAAACATTTAAAGCAAAAAGTGCCGCCCGGAGTGCTAATGAATTCCAACTGCCTATAGCTTGTCAGTACCATTTTTATTTATTTATTCACTGAAGTCACAAAGATTAGATTTGGAAACAATTTAAATTCAAAAGGTAGTTTCTATGTAGAATTTCAAGTGTGCATATGCCTGTGAATGCTTTTGATATCTCAAAGTCCATTCTGTGGATTGCCCATTTGTATCGAGTCCATAATATTATAAACCAGCAGCGTTCAGAAATGCATAATGTTACAATGTTATACTTTTGTTCTTCATATTGAGGTTTCTTAACCTTTAAACTCCCATGTACTTTGTAACTATATGCAAAGTAGCCGAGGACACTCAGTTCCGGCAGTTTAAGGGTTAATAACAGCAATTGTACAACTTTAAAAACAATTATAATAATACCCATCAAAATGAACAAATCAAGTGTTCTCAACTTTAACCAATCTCTATCTCAAAACATTCTTTTGAAAAGCAAAACAATAAAGCCACTCATTATTTAAACAAAAAATTATCCCTTATAAACTTTCAACAAACAAAAACCCTGTTCAATTCTTCATATAATTACAAATTCATGGGAAGAAAAGTAGACAAGAAATTTGGTCTTTAAATAAAATATCTCTGGTGACAAAGAGGTTGGTTAAAAACACTTGGTCCATTCACTTGTGTTCAGCATGAAATGTCACTTGACACAGTTTACCAGGCACGCAAAACTTCTCCCTCGTCCCTGCTGCCATTTAAGTATCTATACTGGAAATTTCAGGAAGCATTTAACTAAAAACAACCATCAGTAATATGGCACAGCCAAGGACTTTAAATGGCACAGCTCAGCAGTAGCTATCTAATCAATTGAGGTTGTTTATCCAAACTGATAACAGGTCTCATAATCCCAGTTGGATGCAATGCAGATACCGGTATGCTTGTTTTCTTGAATGTTTTCACTGCCTCTGTTGACAACATGTAAACACGTTGTCATCACATGAGAATAGGCAATGGTGGTAGGAACTCATTGCAATAATAAGCTGGCAATGCCAGGAAAAAATATAAATAATTCACAAACATTGTCAGCAAATTGCTAGCTGCATAATAATCAATGGAAATCCACTATGTACTACTGCACTAAGAATGCATGACACAATATTTGCCAATAAATGTGTGTGTGTGTGTGCATGCACGCGTGGTCAAGCACAGAGTAAGACCGGAAGAAACATGATAAATAGGACAAGAAGACCCCAAACAGTACCATAAGCCACACTGTATCACAGTTTCACTGATATATAAAATCATCTTTAACTCATTGCAGTGAATGCAACAACAGAAGCACATTTGATGGTGGTGTTGATGATGGCGGCGGCGGCAGCGGTACTGATGATGATGATGATGATGATGATGATGATGACAACCTCAACAGAGGTGGCAACAACAATGATGATGAGTAGTCAGGTCCAATTGGCTTTTGCCACCTGGGGATGACACCAAGAGAGGTGGCTTCCTGTTGCCTCTCTCATAGATATTTGGGGTGAACTTGTCACGTGCAGTGGCAAGAATCCTAATGCTACTCCACCATACCTTTAATGCTATCAGTTCACAACAGTTTAAATCCAATTATGTGGTTGCATCTACCTTAACATCCTGCTGCAAAAACGTTCTTAAGATAAACTTTCATCTATCAAGATTTGTCAAACTCACGAACACGCACCGTTATGACTGACGTCCAATTCCTGCAAGTTGGTTAAATTTCCGACATCGTTTGTCAGGCGTGTTATCTGATTGTCGTTTAACGAAAGCTTTCGTAACTGACCGAGGCTGAAGAAACTCTGGAAAAAACATTAAGAACCAAATTCAATTGACCATCATTGAGAGCAGAGGCATGTTTCAAACATTACAGTTTACAAAGGAGTCATTAAAGGAGTCCTGTAGTATTATACGATACCAAATTATACCATCACTTGATATCATGTGATATCAAATGATACTATGCACTTTTAGTATCAGATGATCAAATGATCACTTGGCAATTTGTCAAGAAATCATACTTTTTCTGTCAATAAAATTTTAAGACATCAAAATATAATGTCAAGCAAGATAAATTTTAAAAGCTGCCGGTTAAATTCTGACTGTGACTTGAATTATTCAAATAAATCTACAGCCACTGATCCTATGCTTCAAAACCATTGCAGTGGAAGCTAACAACAGGAATGCAGTGCTAAAAATTGCACCAGCAAATTAAAATCCAGCGATGACCAAAACAAATTAACTGATTTCTTTATCAGTTCAGTTCTTTAACTTCCATATCAGTGTTTTATCCAGACTCCAGACCTTTGGGGAGGGGGGAATTACCTTGGCTGGAGGGAAGAGACACAGTTCAATGCAAAAATTTATGTCAGTGCTGGGATTTGGGGGGATGTTTGTGGTTTTGGGATAGAAAATCTACCCCTAACAATCTTGCATAAAACAATGTTTCAAGCTAGGCACCAGTCAAGGGCAGATATATAATCAAGGGGCAAGCAAGTTCAGTCAAAGCCCCAGGTGCAATTCACACCTGTGACACTTTGCTCTAAGGGCATTAAATATTGCAGCTATTCCATGAAGTGCAATCAGTTCTGTAAATAGTTGGTCTGAGATCACATAACATTTATATCTGTAATTTTAAATCATCTCTTGTTGCTTACTAGACTGGCCTCAATCCAATGGGCTACTTATTGCACAGTTATCCCAAATCCTGACATAGTCCACAATATATGTTACATAAATAACCACACCCTGTGAAGCTACTTTTCATGGCCACATAAAACTCTGGGCCACTATTTTGCACAAAGGTCTTAATGATGATCCGTTACATAGTTTGTATTGCTTAATCAACATAATTCAAATTCCATCAATAGCAGGTAATAGTTTTTTAAAGTGGTATTTTAAAATACAAATACCATCACTCTCTGAAATTACATGCAAGATAGCGAACACGCCGAACAGCACATAAAGTGTGTGCACACACACACACACACGAAATAGCGTTTTTGGGTTTATGTTTGCATAGCTTCATCAATAACATTATTATTATTATTATTATTATTATTATTATTATTAAAGTTAAGATTACTGTGGTAACTAATCCATAAAGACTAAATGAACACATTACAATGTCAAAACAGAATCAGAACTAGTTCGAAATAGCCAGGTCTTTAAGCGCTTCTTAAATGCATCTAGTGATGGTCAGAGTTGAATGGCCAGTGGTAAACCATTCCAGACCCGTGGTGCTGCCACGGGAAATGCGTGATCACCCACGGTGGAAAGACGCAATCACGCATTGATACATTGATACAGATACATTGGCATCACTTCATTATTCTGTCTTGTTGCATAGTTTGCATTTGGAAAATGACTTTGAAGAACTTTGCGAACGCCACTTTGAAATCGGCAGAACGGCTAACTGGGAATTCACGACAGCATGCAACTAAGTAGAGCTCTTTACACTCTGGCTCCTCTAACTAACAAAAGGACTTCTACAGAGCCTTTTCAAATGTACATTTGACCTCAGTCGACGGTCACTCCGAAGTAGACTCGCAGGCCGTATACCCTGGATTTGACCTGGATCTTGATTTTGATTTGGTGTGCCATCCGCTGATGCTTCTGTATATTATGAAGTGGCGCTACAGAAGTTTGGGATTAGATTATATTAGATTAGTAGACTAGCAAACTAAATGCCAGACAGTGGACGCACTGACCGGCGGAAGGTCCCTGATCTGATTGGAGTCGAGCATGAGCTCCTCGAGGGTCCTGGCGCAGCGAAGGACGTCGTCGGGAACGGTGGTCAGGCATCGATGGCTCTGGTCGATGTAGTCTACGCTGCGGTTGCATCCTTTCCAGAAGGGCATACACTTCATCATGATCACGGCGCCCTCAATTAATCCCCGCTAGTATAATAGATTCCAACTATTTCCATATACGAGCGACGCCCGCGACGTTCGTTTCATAATTCAACTATCTACTCATTAATTAGTTATTTAATTTTTATTCAATATATCATTTAAAAGAAGTAAGCCGAAATCGTTTGCAAGAAAGTCTAAACTAATATTTATGCGTACTCGTCATCCCTATTTGCGTAATACGTCTTCGAAATCTGTATGCCCTGCCAATATAATTAGTAAGTAAATACATTTTACGAGTTTATTGTCAAATTAAGGTATTCCAGATACATCCGCAAAAGAACAGGCAAATTTATATATGTATGCCTTATATGACAATTGCATGCAATCCTGGAAATATTCCGCGAACCATAATTTGAGAACCGCCGCACTAATCAGTAATGAAATGAAGTCTAGTCATTTATTATACTTTGTCTCTGAATGTGAACCATAGAAGTATGGGTAAAATATTCAATTCTATGGTGTGAACAGATACAATTTGTGATTTTTGGAGTTTTGTCTGGATTTAAATACAATTTATCTTGAGTTTAAGTATAATTCCCGGTTTATATTCCGGATTTGCAATTTTAAGGATACGGAGCATTTGAATTCTAGTTGATTGCTCAATTCGTTAGGTCAGCGGTGCAAAGTACATTTCGTGAACTGAACTTAAACTAGAACTGGACTGAATTTAGCTTAGGGGCTGTCCATTAATTATGTCAACAATTTTTTGCCAATTTTTGACCCCTCCCTCTCCCTTGTCAACAACTGTCAACTTTCAGTTACCCTCACCCATAATTACGTCAAAAACTTTTGACCCCCACCCCAAGATCAATGGCAGGTCCCAATAACAAGGTTATTATTTTTGCGGTGATGACAATTTTTCCATGTTTTGCTCATCGAGTGTCAAAATGTGGTGGTGATGAACTTTTTCCATGCTTTTTTCCATTGTAATAAGTAGTATTCCATGAAATTTCCTGTTTTTATATTTGTAAAAAGTGAAATTGTTGACGTCAACTTCTCTTGACCCCCCCTGTCAACAACTGTCAAGCTTTTTCAAATCTCCTCCCCTAAATTGTTGACGTAATTAATGGACAGCCCCTTAGGCAGTGTCTATTATAATAGACACTTCCTTTAACTGATACATTTCCTTTAGCTTATACTGCACTATGGACAGCATGGATGCTTCCCAGTCTTTGATAAAGAAATCTTTTGCCCACGTCTTAATCGGTGCATTGTCAATGGCTGTTGTTGCCTCGACAGGATGCTTTCGTTCGGCGCACATCTATACAGGATTCAGTCACTACGCTGAGACACCCTACTGGGGCAGAAAGGACCTTCTGCCTTCGTGGTTGCCTCTGCCGGCCAATACAGCTGTGAACATCGGCTATGTTCTTGTCGGTCTGTATTGGATTGACAAGATCAGACAAATCCACCAGACAACAAAATCATTCGATGCAAATGCATATATGTTTTATGCATTTAGTTGGATGTCTGTTTTGTATGGATTTGTTCAATGTGGCAGAATACTGCTGCAACATCATGTACCGGTACTTGCAGTTCTAGACCAATGGTACACACTGCCGATATTTGCTTGGATTGTCATTTGGAGCCATCAGTCGCTGTTCGGCTGGAATTCATTCTGGACGCTGTTTATCATCGTGTCGTCGATTTCCAGTTATGGCTTTTCCTTGCTGAATAGATTTGGTTTTGAAGTGGCTCTGAGTTGCCACATTGTTGCCGCAGTGTATTGTGGCATCGTTGTCTATCAGGCCAACAGACGACGGGAGACTTTGTCGGCCTTCCTTAAGGCCGTTTTGTGCTGCGCCGGTTTTGTCTGCCTGAAACTGTTGGATGGGTCTTTGGCTCAATCGTCGTTCTTCTTCAGATACTTTAGTGGTCACTTTTGGTCAAAGATTGCAGATTTCCTGCAGATACATTATGCCTGCCAATTTTTCTGTCCAAAGTTGCACGATGCATAGTTGAAATATTTGAAAGCAGAAGACATTTTTGTACAGTATATCCTCTTGAAAATTTTGGCTTGAACTTTAACATTTAATTCACTTTGATTTAATTAATTTAATGAAAATCATTCATATGTAGTGACTATTTATTATATTATAATTTTCACAGCACAAACTTTGAGGTTTGTTTTGTAACAGGAAAATGAATATGTAGCTAAGTGGTTAATTAAGGTTTAATTTCAATTGACTAAACAAAACAGTTAAGTATTCTATATTAAACATTAATGCATTGTAGCCCATTTAATAATTAGTGCAGTTTTTACAACATCTTATTATTTAGGGAAATGTATAGTTGTATGTGTTGTAGAACACTAGTTTTGCATAATTACCAGCCATGATAACTGATTTGTGTTTTGTAATGAAGGTTCATCTCTTTTACATCACAGTCCCACAGAAACACCAAATTACTGATATAATGTACTTGGTGCATGACTTTCATCACTTTTTTTTTAATTTACAATTTATATATTGTTGCTTAGTTTATGTAATATCTATGTCTATAACAGGGATGAGCAACCTGTGACCATTCAGATTTTTTAAAAATAATTATTTGCAGTTGATGTTCATGGCCAACTTAATTAATTTAATTTGAAGTTACAAGGTAAAGGTGGTTTTTCGTTTGAACTACTGTGTAATTGCAAAAGTCAAGTCTTTTCATGTAAAGGCTCCAGTTTTTTTCTAAACTTCTCAAAGAGCAAAGCTTTGTTCATTTTCCAACACTGAAGACATCTCTGGACTGTGCAACAAAATACAGCCATCAGATTTCATCTTTGAAGGGAGAGTTTTGTAGGTGCTTTAACCCCTTAACTGGGGATCCCGGATATATCCGTCCATTTTATATTGAGTTACAGTTAAATACATGGTTAAGGGGTTAATAATCTTCAAGCTCTTGAGGACCCGTTTGCTCTTGACGCCATCGTCATTTTCATATACCCTAATATTGACAAAGCTTCTACTGATATGCAGTTGGAATTAATAGACTTGCAGAAAGGCAATGAAACTGAATGGGTTTGTTTTTTGCCATTTCCTTTAAGGGGACGGGAAGGTGGCAGAAGCGGTCAGACTCCGAGCAGGCAAGCCGACGGAACGGGTTTCGATCCCCATAGGAGCCTCTAAGGCGACTCAGTCTTATTCGCTAGAGGGAGGTGGTAGCAGACTTAGTAGCAATGGCATCATTGCGAAAGTAACCATAGGTTCGGCGGAAAAGGCTGGCCACCATCCACCGATGGCTTAGCCACCTATGGGCTGATGATTATAAATTGTATGTGTAGAGTGCTTTATATGGGAGTTTGTTGTCTTTCCTTCTATTTACATGTCTATACCATTACCATCTTAGTCTTCCGATTTTATCTATTATTGTCTCTTGCATCCCTACAATGTCTTCATTTCTTATTCTTTGTAGCCTGTTAAACAGAGGGTGAAATTTGATACCTGTCTGGTACATGCAGTTTCTGTCATGCATTGAATTTCAGTCCTCAACCCCGTCGGCTCAAATTTCACAACTCCAACTCTGATTTAATGTGTTACTTGAGCTTTGAGGAAATGTGGTCGATGCGCATTAGGTTGCTATTGTCCTAAAAGGGTTTGAATTAATTGCACTGCGTGGTCTTCGGTCACTGTCTGAATCTAATCAAAAGCCATCGCAGTGATGTGACTAATAAATATAATTATTAGGGCTGTGAGTTTTTTATGCGACTATGCCATCGCATTTTTAACAAATGCACCGCATTTTCAGCCATTTTTCCCGCATGTACAATTTTTGCACAAATAGGCTATGCGGCAATTTTATCTGCATTATAGCTATTTTTAGTATATATATATTATATATATATATATATATATATATATATACTGTATATCGTTCTTGCTATTTTCCCAATAGAGGTATCGATTTACAGGGGATTAGCGCCTGTCTGGATTGAGCTTTATATGCCCGTCAGTCCTTTTTCACCGAAAAGCACCGCAACTTTTGCAAAAGCGAGTCGTATAAATTGGAAATTTAGGCGCATAAGTTGTAAATTTAGGCGCAAAAAATGGAAATTTAGGCGCATAGCCTAAATGGAAAATTTCCGCATTTCCCCGCATATTTAGGACCTTCTGAGTCCCGCTTATTTCCCGAAAAATCGCCGCATGAAATTTTTAAAACATTCGTTTCTTAATAGACATCCGTTACAAAGACTATGACTCTATGAGCGTCTTCCGTATAAAAGTCACAGGCCCATCTAATTAAGTTAATAACAGAATGCAGCTGTCAGAGATGTAGCGTTAACGACGTCGTCTGCCTAAATGAATCAGGTTCCGTCATCTGAAACTAACGACTTCCGGCGCGGGTCAGACCAGCAGATCTCCCGGGGCCAAAATATTGCCCCCTCCCCATGCAACAGGCAACGACTAGATGTGTCACAACTTCGCATCTGCTCCAACTTTTAATCTGTCGTTCAACTCTTTTGTCTGTCGGATATCTGTCCTAAGCTGCGGCTCCATTAGGAAATATGCTGCATGCGGAGAAATATCCCCTATGTAGCTACCCGGACAATATCCGCGTGAATGAAAGACTGACATTAAACGACGGTGCTCCACGTTAAGCCTGCGGACATGGGATAACGACTGCAGCCAGGAGATAAAAAGAATAGCAAAAGCAACAGGAACAATGGAAGGGTTTAAAACAATATGGAAAAGCAAGGTCATGACAGTCGAGACAAAACTGGAAATACTAAGAACGTGCATCTTTAGTGTATTACTATAATATATGCATCGTAAACCTGTACCATAAAGAAGAGGGACAAAGACCGACTACTAGCCTTTGAAATGAAATGCTATAGAAGAATCTTGAACATCAGATGGCAACAGAACATAAAGAACACAACGATACGAGAAAGAATTAGGGACAAAACAAACATTGTGCAAATATTGATACAGAGAAAAATGAACTTCTTTGGGCACATATGCAGGATGAAAGACAATGGACCGGTGAAGAAGATCATGCTGGGAACAATGGATGGAGAAAATCGAAGAGGGAGACCGAGAAGAGAGTGGATGGATGACATCGAAGAATGGGGGAATGCGGAGCTGCACACACTGATCAGAGCCACACAGGACCGAGAAAGATGGAGACAAATTGTGATTCAGGCTGTCGACACCTACGGGTACAGCACCCATGAAGCTGATGATGATGATGCTCCACTTTAAAATAGAAATATATCCGCAAAATATTTGTTCGGGACAAAAAAATACCACCCGGATAGATCCGAAAGAATGCGTTTGCGCATTCAAGCGGATAATTCAGCCGGATATCTTTGCCGTCCAACTAATCAGCTTTCAGGTTAATAGGTCATCGTCCGTTTGACTCAAATGGTTATGCGACATTAAAATGTGTTTGCAAAAATAATAACTTTCCAAAACAGCATCAACGGACTAACCCAAAATCGCTACGCTTGCGACAATTCTTTCCAATCGAAAACGTAGCCTTTGAGACGCACATCAGCACCCCAACTGCAACCATCCTGTCATCCGCCATCTTTACAATAGGCGTGGCCGCGTGGCTACTTTTTATCCTAGGATCAATCGCATTCTGTCCGAGGTACATTCGGACAATGTAATGGACTAGTACGGGGATATAATCCAGGTAACATATCCCCGTATGAAGCCGTAGCTTTACTGTACACATTCCTAAGCCAGTCTTGCATCGAATGATGACAGTTCGTCAGAGAGAGCATTTGGAGTTAAAAGTTGCATGTGGATATGTCTGTTTGCATGTCTGTCTGTCTGCAAATTGTCTTTCTGTCTGTATGCAAGTATGTATCTACGTATGTGTGCATGTATATATGTATATGTGTGCGTGTATATAAATATGTGTGTACAGCATTTAAATACCGGAATATATAGGCCTCTGAACCACTGTGTATGTACTATGTATCCCAAGACCAATATGATCTAAACAAGATCTTCTCATACGTATTCGTACACTTGTGTACACATCTTCTTCTACAAAAAAACATTAAACGACATTGTACTGTATACGCAAGGCGCTTAGGCTCAGAGCGTGGAGGACGAGAGGTTATTGACTTATTGTGGGTCTGTTAGTGTCACATTTCGAAATTAAATTATAGTTTTTTGACCTAGAATCGTCTAACGGCAAATGCGATCGTCTTCTGCGCTCCTAGAACTTAGAAGAAGCGAGCCTCTGGCCTCATCTACCAAAGCATCTCACATCCGAAGAGCGGGGGAGGGGAGGGGAGACCGGCACAGATTTCTACCAAGTCCTCCCCAGACTCCGTGATTTCGAAGCCGGGGATAGGGTGCGGGGGGGCTTGAGCGGGGGGCTTTGCGCCTGCAGCGGCGGCGGCGGCAGCGAAGCAGGATTGGGTTTCGCATCGGTCGGCGGCGGAGTTTACGTTGGAAATAAGTACAGGGAGTCGGGACCAAGCGGCTCCTCTGGGAGAATCGCATGTTTAAGTTGCCTTGTGTTTGAGTTTATTTTATGATCGTATCGGTTCGTTCCCGGGCCTCGTAGACAGCGGTTTGTCGCTACGTGGCCACTGCTGCGGCTGCTTCGGGCGTAGGCAATACAGCTGCAGTGTTTTCTCAACTTACGTTTGGGCATCATCGTTTCGCTCTTTCACAGACGCTCGTTATTATTGCTGACGATGGACGATTAATTTATCGTAGTTTTCAGTTAGTTGCGACCTGCTGATTGGTCTATGTAATAATCGTCTGGCGTGTTCTGTTTGGCGGAGATTTTCGACTAAACTTCTTCGTCCGTAGATTAACTGTCGGACGTTTTAGAATCTCATCACGAAAGGTAAGCCGATGCTGTTGAATAGCTTAACTTTTCGCTATCTGTAAGCTGTTTCAAGTATTCTACTTAATTGATACCGACGTGCAACACATTTGAGCCCTGGAAATTGTTGAACTCAGAGGCCCGTCGGTCGCCTCAGGGGCCCGTCCAGTGTTGCATATTGCATACATGTCACTCCCCTCTGCCATGGGAGGATTAAGGGCAGTTCGGGGGAGTGAGAAATTGTCATCGAATTACACACAGAAAAGCTTGCCTTAGCCTTAACTGTACGGTTTTAAATTACTACCTTAACAAAACAGTAGACGAAGATGAAGACGCAAAAATACTACAATGAGGGTTCATGTACAGACTTTAAGTAGTTGGTGTATGCAACCTGGGTCCATCGGGCACCTCAGGGACCCATCGGTCGCATCAGGGGCCCATCGGTCGCATCAGGGGCCCATCGGTCGCATCAGGGGCCCATCGGTCGCATCAGGGGCCCGTCGGTCACAGTTGCGGCATTACTTTTCAAGTTGATTGACTATAGCAATGAGACTGTCGTTCAGTTGTGATGCGGTCTATTAGATAAAATATTGTAAGAATTTACTAAAACCAGTGACAGGCCTATGTACGCGGTTTAGGGGTACCTAAAGTTCATTGACCCTTAAGGAGTCCTTCGAGTTTTCCATGCAAGTATACTGTAGCATGGGTTAGGCATAATAATAACGTGCTTAGTACGTAGGTTTTAGATGCGATTATATCGTGTTGTAATTGTGGATGGACTCTGCAGGTGCATGAATATGATTTGCAATGGTTGTGCAGATTCGGCAATGTACTTCAATAAAGGATATATATAGCGCCTCTATTACTTCTATTCAGACCCTCCAGGCTTTAGAGTGGCTTGAGGAGAAAATGGCTTCGGTCTTCGCAATGAACCGAGTGTGACACGACTAGATGGATACAACACGTTCGTGAGAGAGACTCCAAATACTCGGAATGATCGACGCTGGGTGAGAGTGGTCACGTGATCTATTCCGTAGGGACATGGGAGTCATGGACACCCATGCGGTCAGTCAACGACTTGAATCATTAGAGTGGAGGAGGTTTTTGATAAGCTAGACAAGGGCAAGGGAGTAGACATAATATATTTAGATTTTGCCAAAGCTTTTGATAAAGTACCCCATATAAGGCTGGCTGCCAAACTGAAGTCCTGTGGAATAAGGGGCAATATTCTCAGATGGATTGAAAATTGGTTGAAGGGAAGAAGACAGAAGGTTGGCATTAGGGGAGGCCATTCGCAATGGGCAAGAGTTATCAGTGGAGTGCCTCAGGGCTCAGTGCTTGGGCCATTGCTTTTTTTCTAATATATATAAATGATATCGATGAAGGATTACTGTCCAAAATTTCAAAGTTTGCCGATGACACAAAGTTATGCAGAAATATAGACTCGGAGGATGATGCAAAAATTTTACAAGAAGATCTAAGGAAATTGTTTCAGTGGTCTGTGGACTGGCAGATGCTTTTCAATATTGATAAATGTTCTGTAATGCATGTTGGGAAGTCTAATAATGGTAATGAATATTCTTTAGGGAAGGTTCTAACCACAACAGAAAAAGAAAGAGACTTGGGGATAATCACCCATAGAAGTATGAATCCATCTCACCAATGCATGGAGGCAGCAAAAAGGGAAACCAAATGTTGGGAATGGTGAAAAGGACAATTGTGAGTCGTGACAAAGAGATAATCATTAAACTTTATAAGTCATTAGTAAGGCCTCATCTGGAATACTGTGTTCAGGCTTGGAATCCATTCTTGAAAAAGATATAGAACTTTTAGAAAAAGTGCAAAGACGAGCAACGAAGATGGTCAATGGGTGCCATAATTTAAGCTATGAAAAAAAGACTTCAATATTGTGGACTGACAACTTTAGAAAGGAGAAGAGAAAGAGGAGATTTGATAGAAACATACAAAATAATGACTGGGAAAGTAGATGTGCCATATGATCGATTCTTTACATTGGCACACTATAGCAGCACAAGAGGCCACAAGTGCAAAATGTTTAAGCAGAGGGTTGGTCCAAGAAAGAAAAACTTTTTTAGTGCAAGGGTTGTGGACAAATGGAACAGTTTGGACGAGGTGGGAGTGACAGTTGAAACAGTGAACGGATTCAAAGGCTATCTAGATAAACTAGGTTATTGTATGCAGATGGTTACATCAGTGGTTTTCACACAGGCTTACTTAGCCTCCTAAACCACTTAAAATAACATTATTATTATTATTATTATTATTAGTGGAGCAAGTGGTGCGAAGAAGTGGAAAACGATGATGAAAAGAGTTCAGTAATGGTAAGAGCTAAGAAGGTGCCCTGACCTCGAAGTGCAGCAGAAGAAAGAACAACCTGTACATAATCAATTCGGCCAGAGATTGGTAGATAGTGGTAGGGACGTAGCTAAGCATAGGCTAGGGAGGCTCAAGCCCCCAAGCCTGAAGCTAGCCTCCTCCCTATGAATTCAAGCCCAAAATGGCGTTGCGGGCTCAAAAGAAAGGGAGGGGAGTGAATCTTGGGCTTCAGCCCCCACCACCCCAAACCTAAAATCCTGGCTACGTCCATGGTCATTGGAGCATGAAATCCGAGATACTGGAGTGGCGAGGAGCTTTCCCCCACAAGACGAGGAGCTGCAGCATTTAGAACCGACTGCAGAGTACGAAGAAGGTTAATTTATAGAAAGACCAAAGTAATATTAAGATGCATTGCAATAGCCACATTAGGCTTACATTGTGCATTTGTTTGCCATCGATAGTCAGAAGCATGAGTGAGTGACTATAAACTTAGCTCACTCATTGAAATGCATATCTCGAGTTCGATCCCCGGACGCTCACATGTTGTACGGGGACGAGTTAATTAATATGAACTGGTTCATCCGCATCATAGCGCTGTATACAGAGTGTAGATATAGATGTCAGATGTAAACAACTGCATTTCCTGCCTCAGTATTCTAAATCTACGGGCGATTTTCCTCAACATCAGTCGAAGTCATGTGCCATGCCATGTGTTCGGTTAGTTTCAATAACGATTTAAAAAGGACTGCTGCAGTTTGAACTCATTTAGAAACACAGGAGAATGTAACAGCCACGGCTTAACTTCTGTTTCTTTCGCCTTTGTCGCTTCTTGTGGCGCATAGAGCCATAGGGGCCATCCATAAATGACGTAACGCGATTTGGGCAGTTTTTTACCCCACCCCCTTCGTCACACGTCGTCACAAAAAGTCAGACCCCTCAAAAATGACGTCACAACGCGTTACCCCTCCCCCGTCGTCACATATCGTCACAAATGTTTGACCTCTCCCCCACGTGCGTTACGCCATTTGAGGTTGGTCCCATAGGCCAATGACAAGACCCTTTCATGCAGTTCGATCTTCAGCTAAAAACTATATTGTCCCAGTTGAGTTTATTAGTCTTTGGCTAGTTGTCTATTGTTCTTTTCCATGTATTCTTTGGTCTTCCTCTTGCTGGGTCTCCGAAAGCAGTGGAGGTTCCACGTGGGGGATGAGTGGAGATGCATCCTCCCACCGGACTTACTTTTTTGCTTGTGAAACCTATTTTTGGGTAAAAGTCTAGTACAACTACGGGGAAAAACTGCGGATGACTTGTTTTGTTTGTTAACCTATTTTTCGCGGTAAAAGAGTAGTAAAATTAGGGATAAAATTCCATTTTCTCAGCCTTTTTGGGTAAAGTTGATTGATTTTTCCTGTTATTTTCATCCCCTCCACCAACTTCCTATGAATTCATTTCATTCCCACCAAGAACTCCTGGAACCGCCACTGTCCGAAAGCATCTGTTTGTGATGTTTTGGGGGCGTTTCCTTAAAGTGTGTCCAATCCATCTCTATTTTCTTTTTTTAACAGATCAACAATAAACACACTCCAGCGACCAAAATACATGTATAGTCTAAAATCGAAATTGTGGGAGTTTTTTGAAACACTTGCAATGTATTGCTGATGTCGACGTAGTAGACCTGCATTTTAATCGACAGCATCTGTTTTATATTAGGGAAATGGTAGCCTACAAAAAAACGTACAAGGCGAAACCTAGAGAGCGAGTTTGAAAATTGTCTACGCTCAAAGTAAAATCCGGCAACATAAATATGAAACTTTGTAACAAATATAGTTTGCCCCTTAATAGATCGCAACATTGCATTTATTAATATGTTTATGCGTTAGTCTAATATGCACACGCCTGCTGTCTATATGGTGTGGTGTACGAGAGAGAGAGAGAGAGAGAGAGAGAGAGAGAGAGAGAGAGAGAGAGAGAGAGAGAGAGAGAGAGAGAGAGAAAGAAAGAAAGAAAGAAAGAAAGAAAGAAAGAGGACCGGCAGACAGACAGACAGCCAGAGACAGATACAGGATACAGACAGACAGACAGGAGATCGGATGGATTGCTTGCAATTACAGTAAGGACTAGGACTGCTGTAAAAAGAAACATTTTCTGTCTGAGGTCCGCTGTCTATTTTCGTTCAGCTGTCAATGCAGCCATTCAGCCGACTGCAGCTTATTTCGTCTCTGTTTGGAGCCTAACTGCTGTGGCATATATGGCCTTCACCCTGGTCCCTGGGCCTCCTTTACACTGTGGAGGAGGACCATGGTAGACCAACCACAGACATCGACGGCGTTCTAAAATGATAGCGTGGACCTCAGTTCTTCGTTTTGTCAAATTGGAAATGCAATTTAAGTTCACAGAAGGGCAAGATAGTACACAATTTTTGGGTAACAATTTGCTCATCTTCGTCTAGAGTGAGTCTAGATGGCGGTGAATACAAGATCGCATTCAATTCGAGGCGGAATGAGTGAACTTTGAATAATAATTCTTCAGTCATCTGCTTTAAACTTCTTTTCATCTTTCTTCTTTTGTTCCTCTTGTTCTTTACAACACAGTAATTATTATTATCATATCATCATTATCATCATCATCATCATCATCATCATCATCATCATTATCATCATCAACAACAACAACATCTAAATGATTACATGTATATCTTTATATCGCCACAAGTTTGGCGATTGCGCATATGTTCAAGAAGCTACGGATAGATTTACGAAGTCGAAACTCCTAGATTTTGACCAGAAAAATACAACTGCACTTTGGCCTATGGCGTTCTGCTTATAAGTAATTGTTTGATTTCATATAATAGGCACTGCACTGGATTTATGTGTGCATGTAACATTTTATTTCTGTTCAGCGGCGCTATAGAAGTCGAAAATTGGACTGGATTCCTAATAATCGTTTTCTGTCTGTCTCTGTCTGTCTGTCTCTCTCTTCTCTCTCTCTCTCTCTCTCTCTATATATATATATATATATATATATATATATATATATATATATATATATATATATATGCTTCTGCAAGTGGAATTTAAGTCAGGCGTTGTCTTAAACCAAATCTCCAAATCTCTTCGGGCGAAGACATGAGGACATTCGATCGAACGTACAGTAAATCAAGAACGCTGCTCGTTTGCTCGTTTAATTAAGTGGGTTTCAGCTTTCAATCTGGATCAGAGGCAGGCTCTCTCTCTCTCTCTCTCTCTCTCTCTCTCTCTCTCTCTCTCTCTCTCTCTCTCTCTCTCTCCGACGCTGACCGTCCATCCGCAGCATGAAGCCTGAATCCCGCCATTGAGCAGTGCATGTGAGGAGTGGGTGTGTTGCTTTCAATCCTTGACCGATATGTCTTCAACTTCATTCTAAGAAATTCAACCTCTTCCATTGACCTTCTGAAATGATCAGCAGCAGCGCCATCTACACACCCGCGTCTTGTATAAGTTGTACCGCAAACTTGTAGCCTAATACTAAACTTGCAATCCCACATTAGATGATGATGATGATGATGACGACGACGTGATGATAATGATGACGACGGCGGCGACGATGATGATGACAATGATGATGATGACAATCACACTATGATGACAATGATGAATCGATTATGATGATGATGATCCATGATGATGATGATCCATGATGATGATGATCCATGATGATCCATGATGATGATGATGATGATGATGATGATGATGATGATGATGATGATGATGATGATGATGATGATGATGATGATGATGATGATGATGATGATGCATACATTGCTGCCTACGTAAAGTTTTCCGGGCACATATTTCTGAAATCAAGCATCATTCTTTCGTGGTATAACATGAAGTTTGCAGCCAATCAGAAATCAGAATCATCTCGTTGTTGACCCCGGCACAACCAGGTCGCCTCCTCAATGTGAATTTCTCGCGTACTACGTATATACATATTATCTTAGGCGCTTGTCTTAGTATTAAGTTTTAAAAGAGCGAAAGACTCACTAGTGTTTCATTTTAAAACTTCTTTTAATTGCACAAGGAACGATGTCCAATATGTCTGCCCGGAAGCAGGTCCAAATTGACAACTATCTCTGTGAGCAGCGATGTCCAATATGTCTGGCAAATTCCACGCTGAGAAGCAGTGGGGGCTCAGGGGACCCGTGCCCCCTATTGAGTGCCTGGCCCCCCAGTGGCCCCCCAGCTGGGACCCTATACTTAATGCTACATACATTAAACAACAAATGGTTGGCCCCCATGATTAGAAGTTGCCACCCCAACGGCCCCCCACTTGCCAAATCCTAGAGCCGCCACTGCTGAGAAGACTCGCTTAAGCTGGTCTGTGTGCTAATCATTCCAACTCTGGTCCCAGTGAGATATCATTATAGATATATCTTTGTCCGGTGCTTGGCTCGCCCGTTAAGCCATTCAAGACCGCCCCCGAGGGCAGGTCATATAGGCTTCGCCAAAGACTTCTAAATGAGATTCCTTGGGCTGCGTTTGTCTCAGACGGGAGGGAGAGGAAGACTGCTGGTCCACGGCTCCACGCCCCTGTGTAAGCCGTGGGGAGGCATTGTCCACGCCCGAAATCTGACCTCAGCGCCACCAGCCTCTTCACATTCTTCGCATCGTTTTCTATATCCTCCTTTTCCTCCTCCTCCTCCTCCTCCTCCTCCTCCTCCTCCTCCTCCTCCTCCTCCTCCTCCTCCTCCTCCTCCTCCTCCTCCTCCTCCTCCTTCCTCCTCCTCCTCCTCCTCCTCTCCTCCTCCTCCTCCTCTCCTCCTCCTCCTCCTCCTCTTCCTCCTCCTCTTCCTCCTCCTCCTCCTGCTTTGCAGTCGTGCCTGTCTAAATCTGATTACTTATTCAAATAGTTTTTCGATTCGTTAATTTTCACTTCCGTTGAAAATAGAGCGTTTGGAAGAGATCGTCAAACGGCAGAATTCTATTTGACAAGGAAATTCTTAATCTCGAACAGCGATCACAAAATGTATGAAAGGTAGCAGCACCACGTGTATCTTAGAAGAGCCCAATATTTTGAATTGACTCTTCACCCTTCGGACTTGACATGGCTTGACTCGCATCTAGTGCGCCATCGTCTAATACCCTCTGCATTAAAATAGTTACGCCTCAAAAATCGATTGATTGACTGATTGATTGACTGGTTGATTGACTGGTTGATTGATTGAGTCCTGATCGTCGTTTTCGGTCGTCGGCGGACTGAATTGATTAATAATTAACATACATCGAGAAAAATCAGAATTGTTTTCTCAACGTCAGGAGACACCCCCGCGACGAAATGCATTTCGCGGGAGCATCGCGACCATAGCCCCCCCCCCGCAATCCAAGTCGACGTCTACAACGATGTTCATGCACACAAGGGAACTTGGACATCAGAGAATGCGTCTAAAAAGTTCGACCACCAAAGATGACAGCATAGACGTAAACTTGGATTTAAAAAATGTGGGCCAACAGATACCTACGTATCGCACATTTCCCCTTCCCTAACCTATAGCCTCTCAAAAGTCTGAGAGAAATTAGAACCTATAGCGGCCTGATATAAGTTTACGTCTAAGGCAGCGGTTCTCAACCTTTATAGTGCGCGACCCTTTTAATTCAATTCCCCGTGATGTGGCGACCCCCAACGGTAAAATTATTTTCCTTCACAATGTAAACTGCTAAAAGTAATAATGCTACGAGAATCAAAATGTTCGAAATCGTTATTATTTAATTGTCTCCATGTCTATCCTTGAATTACAATTATAGTAAAACAACTAGTACGTCGTAACTACCACTGAGGAAATTTTGTACAATAACAAGACAAGAGACAACCTAATATTTCTGAAGGTCTCGGGCGACCCCTGGCAAATCGTCATTCGACCCCCGTGGAGGTCGCGACCCACAGGTTGAGAACCGCTGGTCTAAGGATATGATATTATAAGGATTCGACTGAATTTAACGAGGAATCGTTCAGTCGAATGAGTTGAATGTAAACGGTTCTTATCAGGGATATTTTACGCCCCTCCTCCCTTAACACCCTCCAACGCCCTCCCTCCCCAATTTGAGACCGACACCCCCCAACCCCCAATCTCAGCTATGGAATGACCTCTTTTTGCTTGTCGGACTTTTGGGGAGGAGACCCCCAGAATTTACCGACACCCCCAAATTGATAATCCTAGAAATAACCCTGGTTCTTATGGCGAATCTTCAGACATCAGATTGTGATCATATTTGTCGATTCGAGGCTTAGCTGCAGACCGCAGTCGAATCAAGTGATCGTTGTTAACGTTTCTATTTTCGTGCAGCCTTGCTATGCTCTGCTTTGGCAATGTTGCTGTCGGAGGCTTTTTTTAATTCTTATGTTGTTATCTTAGCCGTTGGTCTGTGATAACCAGGGATATTTTTGCACCCTTTAACACCCCCGTCCCCAACACCCCCAATTTGAGGTTGACGCCCTCACAATTTGGGAATGTCACAATGGTAAGTACACAAAATGCATATTAATTAGCCCTGGACAACCCCCAAATAAAGAAGGACACCCCCAACTTTTATCCTGTGATTACCTTTTTTTGCTCGTCAGGCTTTTTTGAGACTTGATAACGTTTTTTTGCTTGTCTGACTTTTCGGCAGAGGCTTCCAAACTCCGACACCCCCAGATTTTTCGGACACCCCCCAAATTCACAACCCTACAATCCTGGAAAATAACCACACACACCCTCCAGATTTTCCCGACACCCCCCTTCCCAATTCACAATCATAGAAATAACCCTGGTGATAACACTGCTTAGCACAGCAACAGATCATAAAGCGGTGACAGAATACATATAATGCTGTACAAAGCGCTGCTCCCTATTGCTGTCTTCGTAGACTGTCTGGGTGGGTCTTAGTTTAGTGTTATATTATACCGCTGTCTGTGGCGGGTATTAGGGAGCTCTGGAATACCAGAGAACCTCGTACAGTTGCTGGAAGACTTATACAACACATGTGAAAGTGCTGTGAGGATAGACGGTAAACTGACAGAGTGGTTAAACACACTAGTTGGTCTCAGACATGGATGCAACTTATCGCCATATCTATTCATATTGCTGTTGGAAGCAATAATACAAATAGCATTAAAGGACAGTAATGCAGGAGTGAGGGCGGGAATTTAGCAGAGTGGTAACAACGTTGGACGGTGGAGAAGGAGGTCGCGGGTTCGAGTCCCGCAGGAGCCCTAAAGGTCGACTCAGCCTTTTCGCTGTGGTAAAATGAGGAGCAGTGGTAAAAATCCCTGCGATAAGTCAAACAGGTACGCTATGCGATACACTTGCCCCGTATCCGTGGCATTGCACGCCTGACTGAGAGCTATAGAAACGGAGATCAGCGCCGCCTTATGAGCCCGTGAGGCTCGGGAAGGACTTAGACTGTTTTTGAATGCAGGAGTGAGGGTAGGCGGAAAACTGCTAAATAACCTCCGATTTGCAGATGAGGCCTTATGACAGAGACAGAATTTGGGCTGCAAGAAACAACAGATGAAACAAACAGTAGCAAGAAATTTGGACTAAAAATTTATAAGGAAAAAACTAAGGTAGGCCTAATGACCATAGGAAAACTGTGTAAAACATGTGCGTCTTATTCAACAATGAAAGATTTGAGCAAGTCAAGGAATTCTCGTACCTCTGAGGGGTATAATGACAGAAGATGAAGAGTGCGAGAAATACATAAAGAAAAGAATTGGGTTAGCGGCAGTGGGAACACTAAATAACATTTGGACGTCAGCAGTATTATCTATAGACGCAAAAACTATGGTTTACAAGACAATGATATTACCAATCTTGATGTACGGATCGACTGCTAACTGCATGATTAAATGGCGCTATAGAAGCTTTTAGTTAGTCATCGTGTCGAACGGATTTAATAATCGCAGAAGATGACTCACGGGTTCTTTTGGCCATTAGAATGTTATGGGCGTTTGATTATGAGACGAGATGATAAACAGGTGGACAGATGCTACTCCAGCATCAAATGACAACCGCAAATGGCTTTGTTCCAATATAAGACGAAGTCTGCGACCTCTTTGGAGCTCAGGTTACACATACGCAGAGGAAGGAACGTCTAACTTCATGATGTTGCTAAGATTTATTTAATGTTTAACTGCTTTGAGTTAAAAGCTGAGTCTCACTTGGAGATCAAGACCTTAGGTACTTTGTTGCTGATGTTTGGGAAACTTTTCCTACTGTACTTCGGTCTAAAGGGCATAACTGTAGAATTTTTCGTATCGTGTGACAACACCAACTATATCGGTAGGTTTATGTACGTAATGTTCGGATCTTTCTGCGTAGGCAGATTGTTTGAAGCAGTTGTAGATTTGTCGAACATTGAAAGCCTTGTCTCGTATCTACTGAAATTTATATCTGATAAACTGACCGTGGGAATCGGTGACCCAATTCCCCCAAATGACAACATTTTATGTAGCAAAGACTGCAGGTTAATTCGTTTGAAAAATCACTTGTCTGCTATTTGCACAGTTCAGACATTTGTACGCAATTAGCTTCGATTATTATGATGAACATATGCAAAAATAGTGATATAACATTTATCACTTAAAATAGGACAATGATCCAGGCGCAATGTCGTGGAAAATGCGAAGCAGCTATAGCCGTTTGTTGTTTTAAAACGCGCTATTTGGTGTTTTTCTCCAAAAGTGTTAATAATAACGAGATATTTTGTGAACAGAACAACATTCGACCAAGGATCTATAAAGTTCAAAACGATATTCGTCAAGTCGTAGACCTAATGCGTGAAACAAATAAATGTGGGTAAACGTATTTTCCTTTTCTGTGGAATGCATTAGCGTCGCCACGGGGGCAGATGGGGGCAACTGCCCCAACCTGACCCCAGACCACCTATCAGATTTGCGCAAATCCGGTGTGAAAATTTTTTGGAGGGGTGTGTGGGTGGGGTAAGGAATCTGACACGCCAGCCCCCTTTTGCCCCCCCAAGCCAAAATTTCTGGCGACGCCACTGGTGGAATGACGCCTGTTTTCTGTTTGCACTTGCTCGCAACATAATCGTCTCGTAACACTACGGCAGTCTGAGCTTAATGTAAACAAGTAAGTAAGCAAAATCTCGCGAGTTTCTATAGCGCTTTCGAAGCAGGCGCAGTAGTAGCTGCTTATTCCTAGGCGCCAGGCGCTTAATCTGCAGTTGAAATACACTGTAGCTATAGCCGAGGCTCAGTGGTCAACCGGGCAGCAAGATAGCTAGCCTATAGAATATAGCGAGACTTGCAGTTGGCTTAAGCCTATCGTGATAGCACGCGCACATAACATTGTGAATCTGTATTTGATTTAAGTCAGTCAGGTTCCGAAATAGAGGGGCCCGTACTCCCGTGGCGACGCCGAAGATTAATTTTAAGTGGAGTTCTTCTTCTGCTGATGGTTTCTCGGATGCTCTGTCGTATACGTTTTATGATCCGGCGATGCAGTGTTGGAGTTGTGAAATTTGAGCGGGGGGGGGGGTTGAGGACTGAAATTCAATGAATGACAGAAGCTGCATGTACCCGACATGCAATTTTTGGGAGGGTTGCAAAGTTAGCTGGGAGGTTCAACCCCCCGGCAACTACAACACTGCGGCGTTGTATTTCAATCATCGATAAAGTACGCAAAAGAAGATCAACTTGTTTTGGACATGTTAAAAGAATGGATAACAAAGCACTACACACATACAAAGTAGAAGTAAACAGAGGGCGAGGGAGACCAAGAGAAAGATGGATGAATAACATCAAGGAGGATCTGAAAACAAAGAACACGACAATCGTAATCGTATAGAAGGATGCAGATTAACACAAGATCGAACAGAGTGTAAATGTTTCATATCTAACTATTACCGCCATGCAGGCAGAAAGTGAAGATGATGATGATGATGATGATGTATTTCTGCGCTTAAAAACGACGGTTTGATTTGATTATTTTCATATTTTCTGGGTTTTGTTTCCAGACGGCAGCTGACCACCTGAGCAGGGTGAGTTCATCCGATCAGAACATGCAGTCTGCCGCAGTCAACGATGACCTTGACCCCGACGGGTTCCGCGTCGAGGAGCGCGCCCACACCGAAGAATACCACCAGACGAAAGACGTTCGCGAAGAAGACGATCGAACCGAGATCCGCGTGAGAGAGGAAAAGATCGTCAAGCTGGACGAGGTCCGGTCGAGAGAGACGGTCCGTTTGGCCAGTCCGGAGGAAGTCCGGGCTCTCGTGGAAGCGCAATTCTCCGGACTGGATGAGATCGGCGGCGGAAAGGAGATCACGGTGGAGACGTTCAGCAGAGCGGAGACGACCCACGAGAAGGCGGTCGACGGCGGTCAGCCTGTGGTGGAGTCCTCGGTGGTGGAGGAGGTGAAATCGGAGGAGACCAGGGAGGAACCGACGTGGAAGAGCGCGCTTCTGGCATTTTCCGAATCCGAAACGGTCAAAGACATCAACTTCAGTTTCTTTACAGACAGTCCGTCGTCACTGGGAGAAGATATTGTGACGAAAACTGAGGCTCCGACCGTGGAAGCTCTGTGCTTCGAATCTATTGCATCCGATACGACGGAGGCAGCGATCAACTCGGACATTATCGTCGCCGATATATCGATACCGGATCTGGAGGAAATATCCCTGGCGAGTTCTCCCCCCTCGGGCAAAGTGAAGACTGCCAATGTCAAGGATAAGGTCAAGGATAAAAAGGACGCGAAGGTCGAAGTCGAGACTGAAACGTACGAAGAAGAAGAAGGAGCGGACAAAGAGAACGACGAAGATTCGCCGACAAGACACGAGGTGAGACACAAGAGACACGTGATCGAAGAAGTCATCATCGAAGATTCGGACAAATTCTACGAAAAGCAGAAGAAAAGACCAAGACTGTTCAAAGGAACCCTCGAGCGGAAAAAGGACAGGCCGTTGGCAACCGCCGCCAGCTCATCCGGCGACGATCGTGGAGGATCTCTGCCGAACATCTCCCTCGACCACAAGCAGAGCACGTCCGCCAAGACAGACTCGGACGATGGCGAGCAGAGACCTCTTGCGGAGAAGCGCAAGTGGTATTCGTTTCCGCGGAAGAAACGCGCCAAGGCAAAACCGAAACCTGCCGGCGACAAACCGAAAAAGTCGACGGCAAAGAAGCAGGAAGAGATCGTTCTGTTCGGCGGACAGACGATCGAGTCGCCCAGAAAGAAAAAGTGGGGCATACAGACGGAAGAAGGTCCAGCAGAGATCGCACCAACCGAGAAGGAACTCGTAGAGCGGGTTACGTTCGTCGTCGAGACAGAGCCGACGACGGCCGCCATGCAGGACCCGGCGGTTGGCGCGATCGAATCACTGGTGGTGGAGAGCAGTCCACCCCAGGCCACAGTGACCGGCAGGAAGAACGCCGAAGCAGCAGAGGAGGCGGAAGATAAGCGACAATCGCTTACTTATGTCGTCGAATATGAGTTGCCGAAAGCTGAATCGAAACCCGAAGAGGACGATCATAAAGCAGCAGCAACAGCGGTGACAGTCGCCCACACAGTCACCACGGAGACGTCGAAGCCTCCACCGGAAACGGTGGAAGAGAAACGACGTTCCTGGAATTGGTTTGGAAAAAAGACGGAACTCGTAGAAAGCGAGGTTCCGGAATCGCAAACGGTAACGTTTGTAGTGGAACAGGACTTGCCTACGGCGACGGTAAAGGTAGGCCAACAGGACGTTTCTTTGACGGAGGAAAATCTTGCTGTTGGTGCGCGGTCGAAGCAGGCTGAAGACGAGGAGAGCGCTCCTGGAAATGAAGAAGAGAAGAAAAAGTCATGGAATCTAAAGTGGAAAGGCGGAGAAAAGAAGGAAACGAAGAGAAGACATCAAGAGGAAATTGTCATCGACGACACTCATATGTACCCTGACGATAGCACGTTTAATCTGAAACTACCGTCATTTGGAACTCCGTCAAAGGAAAGTGCAAAACCGGAAACTGAACAGAATCTGAGGGGTGAAGACAGTCTGACGTTCGTAGTGACAGAGGAGGCGCCAGTTGTTGAGTTGGAGCCTCCAGAAGAATTCAGATCTCATCCAGAAGGTCTGGAGCAGCTCAGCATCGAAATGGAGAGACAGCTTCCTGCAATGGAAGTCGACGTGGATGGAGAAAAATCAGATTCATGGAATCTCTTTGCAAAGCTTCTATCCAACGAAACTACCATCGATCTACGGGAACCGGAAAAGCTTACCTTCATTGTTGATCATGATCTACAGAAACCCGAAGTTCCGCTGATGACGGACAAAGAACATTCTTTGCACATGCAAGTGGACCACTCTGAAGAATCAATCGAGACAAAGAAATTATCAACGGATATTGAGACTGTAACAGTTGTTGTCGAACAAGAAGTCTCAAAGCCAGAGATTGAATCCGGTAAAGAAGACCATTCGCTGAGTTTCTTAGGAACATTAAAAGACATTTTCCCACATAAATCTACTCCTGTTGAAGTTAACGCAGAGCCGGAAACAATGACTTTTACCGTTGAAAGGCAAGTTGAAATTCCAGAGCAAACATCTAGTCTGAAAAAAGAAAAGGAACGTTCTTGGAGTCTGTTGGCCAAAGTGGAGAGCTTGTTACCGGAAAAGATCAGCAGCAAATCAAGTTTGGAGACAGAAAAGGCCACACCTGTGGCTGAAAGACAGGCAGAAATAGTGACGTCAAGCATGTCAGATAGAAAATCCAAAACAAAACCCGAAAATCAAGAGATCGTGAAGCATAAACCGCGTAGACAAGATGAAATTGTGGTCGACGATACACACGTGTACACAGACAACACAAGTGTCCAAATAAAGCCGATTAAGAAATCTGGTAAAACTGAGAAGAAAGAACCGAAACCGAAAAAATCGAAGTCGAAAGAAGCGCAGGTAGAACCTTTACCTGAAACTGTTACCTTCGTTGTAACCAACGAAGCTGTGAAACTCGTTGAACAGGAGGTATCGTTGGAAACTTCGGTCTCAAAGATCGATGAAACGATTGACGAGGTCACTGTCGAAAAGACAACTTTTATCGTCAACGAAGAAGTTCCCACTCTGGAAACTAAAACAAAAGAGGAAGATAAATCATGGAGGTTTCCTCACATAACTTTGCCCACGTTATCTCACAGGCACGATGACGATGCTGCTAAGACTGGGGTGCACGTGGAAACAGTCACGTATGTTGTCAGGGAAGATGTTGAATACAAGGTCAATGAGGGGCAAGTTACTCCAAAAGACGAGAAGAAGGCCGATGTCGAAGTGAAATCGAGTGAAGAAACTGGATCTTGGACTCTCTTTGGAAAGTTTCCTTCTGGGGAAACTACTATGGATCTACTGGAACCAGAAACGCTCACCTTTGTCGTTGATCATGATCTGCCGGAACCCGATATTACGCTAAAGACAGACAAAGAACATTCTTTGCTTACGAAAGTAGACTACTCAGTTGAATCGCACGAGGAAAGAACATCAACAGCAAATATTGAGACGATGACATATATAGCTCCACACGAATTACCAGAACCGGAAGTTTCTCTAAAGATTGACAAAGAACATTCTGTGCATATGCAAGTGGATCACTCTGAAGAATCAATCGAGACAAAGAAATTATCAACGGATATTGAGACTTTAACATTTGTTGTTGAACAAGAAGTCTCAAAGCCAGAGATTGAATTCGATAAAGAAGATCATTCACTGAGTTTCTTAGGAACATTAAAAGACATTTTCCCACATAAATCTACTCCAGTTGAAGTTAACGCAGAGCCGGAGACAATGACTTTTACCGTTGAAAGGCAAGTTGAAATTCCAGAGCAAAAATCTAGTCTGGAAAAAGAAAAGGAACGTTCTTGGAGTCTGTTGGCCAAAGTGGAAAGCTTGTTACCGGAAAAGATCAGCAGCAAATCAAGTTTGGAGACAGAAAAGGCCACACCTGTGGCTGAAAGACAGGCAGAAATAGTGACGTCAAGCATGTCAGATAGAAAATCCAAAACAAAACCCGAAAATCAAGAGATCGTGAAGCATAAACCGCGTAGACAAGATGAAATTGTGGTCGACGATACACACGTGTACACAGACAACACAAGTGTCCAAATAAAGCCGATTAAGAAATCTGGTAAAACTGAGAAGAAAGAACCGAAACCGAAAAAATCGAAGTCGAAAGAAGCGCAGGTAGAACCTTTACCTGAAACTGTTACCTTCGTTGTAACCAACGAAGCTGTGAAACTCGTTGAGCAGGAGGTATCGTTGGAAACTTCGGTCCCAAAGATCGATCAAACGAATGACGAGGTCACTGTCGAAAAGACAACTTTTATCGTCAACGAAGAAGTTCCCACTCTGGAAACTAAAACAAAAGAGGAAGATAAATCATGGAGGTTTCCTCATATAACTTTGCCCACGTTATCTCACAGGCACGATGACGATGCTGCTAAGACTGGGGTGCACGTGGAAACAGTCACGTACGTTGTTAGGGAAGATGTTGAATACAAGGTCAATGAGGGACAAGTTACTCCAAAAGACGAGAAGAAGGCCGATGTCGAAGTGGAATCGATTGAAGAAACTGGATCTTGGACTCTCTTTGGAAAGTTTCCTTCTGGGGAAACTACTATGGATCTACCGGAACCAGAAACTCTCACCTTTGTCGTTGATCATGATCTGCCGGAACCCGATATTACGCTAAAGACAGACAAAGAACATTCTTTGCTTACGAAAGTAGACCACCCGGAAGAATCAATTGAGGCAACGAAATTATCAACGGATATTAAGACTGTAACATTTGTTGTCGAACAAGAAGTCTCAAAGCCAGAGATTGAATCCGGTAAAGACCATTCGCTGAGTTTCTTAGGAACATTAAAAGACATTTTGCCACATAAATCTACTCCAGTTGAAGTTAACGCAGAGCCGGAAACAATGACTTTTACCGTTGAAAGACAGGTTGAAATTCCGGAGCAAAAATCTAGCCTGGAGAAAGAAAAGGAACGTTCTTGGAGTCTGTTGGCCAAAGTGGAAAGCTTGTTACCGGAAAAGATCAGCAGCAAATCAAGTTTGGAGACAGAAAAGGCCACACCTGTGGCTGAAAGACAGGCAGAAATAGTGACGTCAAGCATGTCAGATAGAAAATCCAAAACAAAACCCGAAAATCAAGAGATCGTGAAGCATAAACCGCGTAGACAAGATGAAATTGTGGTCGACGATACACACGTGTACACAGACAACACAAGTGTCCAAATAAAGCCGATTAAGAAATCTGGTAAAACTGAGAAGAAAGAACCGAAACCGAAAAAATCGAAGTCGAAAGAAGCGCAGGTAGAACCTTTACCTGAAACTGTTACCTTCGTTGTAACCAACGAAGCTGTGAAACTCGCTGAGCAGGAGGTATCGTTGAAAACTTCGGTCCCAAAGATCGATGAAACGATTGACGAGGTCACTGTCGAAAAGACAACTTTTATCGTCAACGAAGAAGTTCCCACTCTGGAAACTAAAACAAAAGAGGAAGATAAATCATGGAGGTTTCCTCACATAACTTTGCCCACGTTATCTCACAGGCACGATGACGATGCTGCTAAGACTGGGGTGCACGTGGAAACAGTCACGTACGTTGTTAGGAAAGATGTTGAATACAAGGTCAATGAGGGACAAGTTACTCCAAAAGACGAGAAGAAGGCCGATGTCGAAGTGAAATCGAGTGAAGAAACTGGATCTTGGACTCTTTCTGGAAAGTTTCCCTCTAAGGAAACTACCATCGATCTACCGGAACCAGAAACGCTCACCTTCGTCGTTGATCATGATCTACCGGAACCAGAGGTTCCGCCGAATGTAGACAAAGAGCATTCTTTGGATATGCAAGTAGACCACTCGGTAGAAACGGACGAACAGACGGAAACAGTCACATACGTTATTATGAAAGATACCGAAGACAAGCAGGATGAAGGAGAGGTTACTCCACGAGACGACAAGAAGAAGGCCGAAGTCGAAGTGAAACCGAGTAAAGCGACGAAGACGAAAGGAAGATTCCAGAAGGAAGTCATCGTCGACGACTCGCATCTGTATAGCGAGAGATCCTCCGGGATTCACTGGTCGCCGTTTCATAAGTCGTCGCCGAAGACGGCGACTCCGGAGCCTCCGAAGAAGAAGACAGAGACCGGAGAAACGGAAGCAGTCACCTACACGGTTACAACCGAGACGATACCTGCCGACGATCTTGATACCGCGTCGTCGGATTACGGTAAGGGCAAACAGCACAGATGGAGAATATTCGGGAAGAAGAAGAAACGGTCGACGGCCAGCGAGAAGTCGGGATCGAGCGGGTCTTTGCCGTCGTCGTCGGCGAAGGACGCTTCGCTGGTGCCGGGAACGCAGCAGCAGGAGGGCGAGGCGGGCATCGAAGGCCAGGAATTCGCTTCGTTTCAACCAGGAGAACTAGCGGTTGACGAAGGGCTCAAGGTATCAGCGGAAGCACTGACAACGGACCTGCAGGTCGGCGGTGAGGAAGAGGAGCAAGAGGATGGATTCTTTGATATTTCGGCGATAGAACCGCCGCTGGTAAGAACAGAGATCCAGAGAGAGCTGCACGCCGAGCGTAACGATGAATTCGACGACCGACTGAAGTTTGACCTCGGAGAGTTGAGATTCACGGAGAACGTCAAAGAGGAATACCTCGAGGCTCCGGAGCCGAAGAGAATAGTGATTGCAAGACCGGTCAACGGATTCGAAGAAGAAGCAGAGGGACAAGAGACGGAACAGCAGCCGTCGTCGCAGCAGCAGCTGCAGCACCGTCAAACTATCGTTCAAGACGAAGAAGAGGAAACCGAAGTCAAATTCGAGACGAGCACGCCGATAAAGGAATCGTCGTCGACGGGGGCTCATGGCGACGCCACCATTGCCGGCGATCGGCGTACGCTGGACGTAACGACCAGCAGCGAGGCGTCGTCGTCCCTGCACCTGACCTCTTCGCAGACCGTTGACTTCGACGCTCACTCGGCCGTCGCCGCCACCGACAGCCGGCCTGGTTCCCTCTACGCCCAACACACGGTGACCGTAGGAGCGGGACCATCGCCGGTGCCCACGTCTCACCTGGTCGTCATCGCCATCGACTTCGGAACGACGTTCAGCGGTTACGCGTTCAGCTTTTCGCGTGACGACATCGACAGCGTCCACGTGATGCGGAAATGGCCGGACGGCGATCCGGGAGTGGTGAACCAGAAGACGCCGACCGTTCTCCTGCTGACCCCCGACGAGAAGTTCCATTCGTTCGGCTTCACGGCCAAAGACTTCTACCACAATCTGAATCCCGAGGAGGCGAAGCAGTGGCTCTATTTCGAGAAATTCAAGATGGCGCTTCACTACAGTGCGGTAAGTACAGCAACTCATTCAACTCATTCCTGCCTGCCTGTCTGTCTGTCTGTCTCTTTTTCGTCCGGTTTTATGTATCTGTCTGTATATCGATCTTCGTTTCGTTTTCCGAAATGAAGTTAGGATCGAACTATATACTTCCACCCAAGGATTTTCAAGCTCCAGACTGATAAAAATTGAATTTTCGACTTCTCGACAAGTGGGGAATTGGTTAATCCTGGAGCGTTGTTGGTCATCTACTGCCAATGTCACGTGATGACACTTAAGGCCGCTTATGGAAAAATTAAGTTTTACGGGTTCAACGCGACAGTCTATAATATGATGCGGTGCGACTTGAGTCACTTGATCGCATGAAAATTCCCTGAAAAACTAGAATTCTGACAATTCCAGGTTGTCAGGCCCGCCGAGAGAGGGCAGGAGGAAAATGCCCAGGGATCCGGCGATCTGTAGTGGGGCTTGACTGGCCCGCAATAATGTTATGTCATGCAATGCTGCAATACTATTTGCTATGTATCACTATGAACGCTGTGGGCGGCGATGGGAGCCCTCTGAAGGCGGATTGAGGACTCAGGACCCTCTGAAGGTATTGTGTGTGTGTGCTTTCTAACGTCTCGCAAAGTCTGACAAGCAAAAAAACTGCAAAACTGTTTTGAGGACGGACTTTCTAAAAAATAAAACCTTTCGAACTTTTTAGGGGTCCACGACTGTTCTGTTCAGGGGCTCAGAATTTCCCTCGACGGACCTTCAGGTTGTAACGATCAAGATGCTAATCACCGAATGACACCAAGCACATGCAGTCTGCATGTATTGCACGTGCTTATCTAATACGCGCACTATCGGTGAATTCTTCATATCCCATTCATGCAGGCTGGTTACATTTGCTGATAACAAAACAGAAGTTTCAATTAAGATTCCACGACGTGTGTGTGTGCTCTGTTGCCGTTTAACGTCAACGGGTATACAAAGACCGACGCTGGTTAATGTTGCCTAAGCACTGCTAACTAATTAATTAACCGGGCAGCACCTAATGACCTGACAAATGCTAACCGGAAGGGGAACAAGGGCACAGATAAGAACGAACAGATGGTTATGTTTGGCGATATTCCTTCAATCGCTGTCTCTTGGCTAGTTTTTTCTTTCTGTTGCAACACAAATCAACTCCTACGCAAAGGGGAAAAACTTGTTGCTTTAAAAGACCATAATGTTAATGAATGGCCGGGTGAAACATACGGAATGGAGGGGGAGGGGCTGGAGGGCACCAAGGCTTCTACAGCCCGAATAGAGGGCGGTTCCCGGACTCCTCGTAGCTACACCATTGGGTGTGTTGATCGCCGTATCTGGGAATTTAATCGGTTTTGCTTTACGCCAACGTTTCATGTTACAAGTAACTCGATGGAAGCATGGCGTAGCCAGTGGACATGCATGGGGGCTCCTACCGCCTCCGCCCCCCCCCCGTGAATCCGCAATGATTCTATACCAGCCCTCTTTTAAGGGATTAAGCCTTGTGTAGGGAAGGTTCCACGTTGGGGATGCACCACCCCCACCGGCCCACCAAAAATGCGTCGCCAATAGAAGATGATCGTCTAAAGTTTCTAAACTGATTAGCCTTGGTGTATATATCCACAAACATATGGACATATCCATAGACAATGTCATCGACAAATTCGCTTCCAGCAATAAAAAAACTCGATTTTGCACTACAGTATGCCTTTATGCAACCATACTATAAAGTGCCTTATATAAATTGTCAGTTCTGAACATCATATTTTGTAAATCAAATCTACAGATTTCTTCTAAACCATTTGCACAGGCCTGAGGAGAGGGGATGCAGCCGGAACATTGTTCCGGGACCCATGGAGCTCAAATGGGCCCGGGTCGGGTGATTAATGCCATAAAAGGACTGACAAGGAAAAAAGGTCATCCACAATTTTTCACACTTGCACTTGTATGTACTTGTAACGAAACGAGGATCCTGGCATTCTGCTTTAAAAGACCGACAAGCAAAACAGGTCATCGACACTTTTTCACATTTGCACATGACCCTGGAATTCTGATTTGAAAAGACCGACAAGCAAAAAATGTCATAAACTTTTTCACTTACTTGTCAGGTCAGGGGCCCGTGACTATTTTCTGTACCGAGGCCCGGAAATTCTCTCGGCGGCCCTGCGTTTACATATATAATTCCTTTGACAATTGGCGGGATCTTCCTAGAAATTCATTGCATCTCCCACCAAGAACCAAGAGTTCTTAGAACCGCCACACGGAATCATTTTTGTTCGGAATTCAGTTCCTTGTTTCCTCTTTCCCTTTGCTTTTAATAATGGCATTTGGCGCAATACATCGGATCAGCGTTTAATATAGACTCCTGGACTCCGGGAGGGAGAAACTGAAAAGCCGGGGGGAGGACTGACAAAGCCTGGGGAATTCTGCTAGGGGCCGCTGTTAGTCCATGTAGTATTCCAAAATTTCCGGGCGAAATTGAAATTTCCGGGGGGAAATGGCAATTTCCCTCCGGAAAAGGCCTAGATTAAGAACTGCATCGGATTACTTTTCAAAGCAATGAAAGCAGATTTATCTATTGCGCAATTTTTTTCAGCTCTTAATAATACCGTATTATCGCTCGTAATTCGATGCAACGTTTTCGCCCGAAGATGTATTAGGTTGCCGCTTCTATTTCGGTCTCATTCTTTTCTTTCCACCCTCGGACCCCACCATTTATCGTTATCGGCTCCCTCTTCCCCCACAATCGAGTTCTAAGCATTAATGTCTGTTGCGACAAAATACCTTTTGCTTAGAGTTGTTCCTTGGTCCAGTGGCGTAGCCAGGATTTCCGGAAGGGGGGTTTGGTTTCGATTTTTACCAAACTTTGCAAAAATTTTTCTTATTTTTTCTTTTGTAGGAGCTGACAAGCAAAAAAGGTCGCCACCTTCGTATTCTTTCTAGCTTTTTTATTTTCTATAGCACTTAGAAATTTTTTCGATCGGCAGCCAGCCAAGGGGGGTGTGACCCCAAACTGGCGTCCTAAAATGAAAAATGCATGGAAAAGCATGTAAAAAATTTTCCGTCGGCAGCCAAAGGAGAGTTTTAACCTCCAAACCCCCTCCTTGGCTACGCCACTGCTTTGGTCAGACGTGGGTCGGACGGAGAAAGTCGATGCCGTTGTGTGCCATGGCCTTTGGACAATAATTAATTATGCGTGCAGCTGTTGCTGCTCTCAGTAGTCCAAATACTAAATAGGAAGCCCTTTTGCAGACAGCGTTGACTATATAAATGAAGTTTCATTCATTTGGCTAACTGTACACACGAAACCCGAATCTGCATTGCTATAGGCCTATTACTGTCAACATTATACAGTACAAAGCAGGGTTATTTCTAGGATTATCAATTGGGGGGTGTCGGCAAATTCTGGGGTCCCTGCCATAAAAAGTATTACAAGCACAAAAAGGTCATGCCATAGCTGAAAATGGTAGGAGGTGTTTGGGGGTGGGGTGTCGGTCTCAAATTGGAGGTGTTGGGGGTGGGTGGGTGGGTGGAGTGTTAAGGGGTGTAAACATATCCCTGGTACAAGGAATCTTAACATTACATGAATTACACGAAGAACAGCTTTCCTGTGCACTCAAATGATAGCGAATGATTGCACGTAAAGTCTGGCACATATGCAGAACATTACTTATTGAATTTGTTAATGAGGAGGTGTTACGCCATGACATTCGTCTGAGAAAAACGTTGAAATGCGATCACATGATCACTCCAATACTTATATGACATGGTTAGCGATATAACAATCACATGCGCAGCTCTCTGTGACATGTTTCAGCATTCACCGCGTAGGCCTATGTGCTGTGAACATGCGAAAGATTGTCATCCAAATTATCGGAATTATTATCAATGGTGAGCATGCGACTTTGCCTGTGACCCCGATGTAGTAAAAATATTTCACCAAGAGCGCGAAAACTCCTAAATCTGACTGTGAACAGCAGACTTGGACTGGGCCGCCTGGATCATACAGGGAGATTCCCGGCGGGCTACATGCCGAATGCCAAGAAATTGAAGGAAAAATATTTTGTTGATTTAACACATGAACTGCTATATAAGTATATATTAACCCCTTAACCGTGTATTTAACTGTAACTCAATGTAAAATGGACGGATATATCCGGGATCCCCAGTTAAGGGATTAACACCATGAAGAATTTCAAGCAAAAAATGTCATCACCGCTTTATTGTAAACTTGTCTGCCTGTGACCCCGATGTAGTAAAGTATAAATATAGTGACGCTATAGAAGTTGATTGATTGATTGATTGAAACTTTCCCGGTCTAGTTTACCAGACGAGTCCAACAGCCACCGGTTTAATAAGAGCCACTATTTCGTTAGCGTGTAAATCCCATTGTGGGTGGCTATTGGTGCATTGATTCACCTAGGGTACGGCAGGCAGGCAGGGCAGATGCCCTGGGCGTCAATTGAGGGGGCTCCAAACACCCAGTGAATGCTGTGGTTTGCTTTACTCAACGTACACAGAGCAGAAAGCCAGAAACTGAGACAACTGACTTTGAGGAGCACATCATAGACCAGTTTGCAGTAAAAGTAAAGAAAAAAATCAGTAAAAGCAAGAAAATTGCATCTATCATATTAAAATCGTTATTCTGTATGTCTGTTACCTTCAAGCGTTCTGATTGGTTGACTATTGGTAGACGGTTTAGTCCTTACGTCGCGATGCGTTGGTGGACGATGTTCGAAGACGACGTTGCTATTGGTAACAATTGTTCGTAGAATCGTAGTTTAACACGGTTTAGTCGAGTCATTGCAGCGTCAGAGGGGTGGGCGTGCGACGACGTTGCTATTGGTAACAATTGTTCGTAGCTTGAGGATAACGTACATTTTAACGTACACAAAAATACGTGTACAGCGTCACAAATGGTCACAGTTGCGTGATTTTAACGTACATAGGCCTAATTATTACGTGGCGCAGAGCTTGGCTAGGTGGCGTATGTACATCATTGAAACGTTGTTCAGCATGAATTCAATGATTGGGTTTTAGTATTATCCTGCACTGCGAGCGAAGCGAGCGCGAGCGAAGCGAGCATCTTTCTAGTTTATAGTTTAAATCTTTTGTCAATAAACTGTCATAGTTTTTAATTGAAGATTTGTTGACCTGCTAGTAAAATCATTTTCTGGGGCCCTTCCACTGGCGCCAAATTCCCTAGGCAGTGTTTTATTCAGACCTATAGGCCTTGGGGAGATAGGGGGGAGACAATTGACTTGGCTGGAGAAAAGAGACACAGTTCAATGCAAAATATTGTGTCACTGCTGAAATTTGGGGGGGAGCGGGGATTTTGAGGTTTGTTGGGGGAGAAAGAAATCTCCCTCAAACAAGCCTGGATAAAACACTGTCCCTATATGTATACCACTGCTTGGGCGTCTTATTTGCGGGGAAAAATTGTGGCAGTTTTTCTGTGACGCCACTAATCTTGATACGGTTCACCATTCCAATTATATATATATATATATATATATATATATATATATATACTCTACTGCGCTGATACGTGATCTTCTCTGGTATTTACATTGTTCGTTCGATGACTGCAGGACCTATCGACGACGACCGAGATCGAGGCAGCCGGAGGGCGCTCTGTTCCGGCGCTGACCGTCTTCTCGCACGCCCTGCGCTTCTTCCGCGACCACGCCCTCCGCGAGATCAGCGCTCAGTCGGATACGATCATCCACAACGAAGACGTCCGCTGGGTGATCACCGTCCCAGCCATCTGGAAGTCTCCGGCAAAGCAGTTCATGCGACAGGCAGCCTACGAGGTCAGAGGAACTCCAGAATCCATCCATCCTGCTCCATCAGACCATCAGTCACACGCAGCACGCTACTATGCTACTGCCCTCTAAGATAACTTTATTTTTACTGCTGCTGCTATAACAACAACAACTACTACTACTACTACTACTACTACTACTACTTCTACTACTACTACTACATGAACTACTACTACTACTACTACTACTACTACTACTACTACTACTACTACTACTACTACTACTACTACTTACTAGTAGTAGTAGTAGTAGTCTACTACTATGTACTATTAAAGAAAAATTCGACCTTGGTGACCGACTTTACTGTTTGATCTAATGTAGAATATCAGGATCATTGAAATTGGACTGAACTTCGGATGATATGAAATGATATGAATAAGAACTTACCAACTGTACAAGTGTACTGTATCTGTGCCTGCGGTTCACTTGAAATCGTTTGCTGTACATGTATATGTTTTCAGGCTGGAATCGCGTCCGAAGACAATCCGGATCAGCTGCTCGTGGCCCTGGAGCCGGAAGCGGCGTCCGTGTTCATCCGGAAGCAGCGCCTGCAGCAGCTCATCCCGGAGTCCGTCGTCGTCGCCGAGAGACCTGTCTCGTGGAACGGAAGAGAAAGCACTCCTCCCCCGCAGGACCAGGTGCTCCGGGATCGAATCTCTCAGGTGTACAACAAACGAGGTCAGAACTCCGAAGAACAATATATATATATATATATATATATATATATATATATATATATATATATATATATATATAAAGAGAGAGAGACAGACAGACAGAGACAGACATACAGACAGAGACAGAGGGAGAGAGACAGAGACCTGCCATTTCTGTTACCATAGAGACATCTTCCATCTCTATTACAATAGACACCTGCCATCTCTGTTACCATAGTCACCTGTCATCTCTGTTATCATAAAGACACCTGCCTGCTCTGTTACCATAGAAACGCCTTGCACCTCTGCTACCATAGAGACACCTGCCATCTCTGTTACCATAGAGACGCCTGTTAACTGCTAACTGTACTTCCGCCTTCTGCCTTTCTACCGGAAGTCTCGTACTGTTATTAATTTTGCGACGGTCGTTTATTATGTTAGGTCTACAGTAGAGTCGTAGTATTAACAAATGTCTAAATACGATTTTTTTAGAAGAAGAAAAGATAGACGATGATGTTGATGTTGTTGTTGTTGATGATGATGATGTTGTTGTTGATGATGTTGTTGTTGATGATGATGATGATGATGATGATGATGATCATGATGATGATGTTGTTGTTGTTGATGATGTTGTTGTTGTTGTTGTTGATGATGATGATGATGATGATGATGATGACGATGAGAATTTTAGAGTTTTAGAATGGGCTTGTGCTTTTGTTTCTGAGCAGACACTAATCGTTGGAGTGAAGCCTTTTCTTCCGAAATCAATTCGATTTCTTTCCAGAGAACGCCTTCGCCCATTTGCACCGAAGTCAAAGTGGGAGAAGACCTCAACATCTCAGGTTCACTAACATTCTTATCACACACTGACAGGCCTCCACAATAGACATGACAAATGATGTATGTGGAATAGGTGGGTTCATATATCAATCAATCGGCTTCTATGGCGCCACTGTCATAATGCCCAGGGCATCAGAGCCGGATACGCACCAAATTCAATAGGAATTATAGCCAGGTCAAGGCGGAAAGTTCAGTCAGATGGGCGGGGAGTAATTAGGTAATTATTTCGGTAATTAATTAGGTAAGTAATTAGGTAATTATCGTTGTAAAGTCTTTGAACGAATTTTGACAATCCAGACGCTAATCTCGGCGGCATCCATCCGTTGTAATTTTCCAGGTACAAAGTACATGGTGGCTGACTGTGGAGGCGGAACTGTCGACATCACGGTCTACGAGATGGACTCAAAGACCGGAAGTCTCATCGAACTCTACAAGGCAACCGGAGGACCTTACGGATCAATGGGTGCGAAATCAGAAATCGAAATACATTCAGATAGGGTCCTAGCCCCCAAATATTTGATGATAAAATTTTGAAAGAAGATTTCGGTCATACATATAGGCATACTAGCAACCATACATATAGGCATACTAGCAACCATACATATAGGCATACTAGCAACCATACATATAGGCATACTAGCAACCATACATATAGGTATACTAGCAACCATACATGTAGGCATACTAGCAACCATACAGACAGGCTCACTGATATTGCGTTCGAGATAAACAAGGTACCCGCTACCTAGACTGAACTAAATCGGTAATTAATTAGGTAAGTAATTAGGTAATTATCGTTGTAAAGTCTTTGAAAAAATAGAAGGGAGGGCCGCTGGTAGGCGCCCGGAGCCTTTGCAGGGGATAAGATCGGGTCCGTTTTAAGAAGTTTGGGGGCCCTAGGTATTTGTTTAAAAGGTAGCAGACATGGGTCAATTACGTTTTAAGCAATTACAATTACATTACAATTATATGGATTTTTATCAATTACAATTACAATTACTGCCAATTACATTGGGATCAATTACAATTACAATTACAAATGTGTCAATTACAATTACAATTAGGCTACAATTACTTTTCATTCCTCTTTCTGCTTCTTTTAATAAACTTAAGTGTCTAAAATATTTAACATAAATTACTTCAACAAAGTCATATGCTACGGCCGATTTAAAAAACCGTAACACAAAGTTTCACAAACCTGCAAATGAGTCAACAAATTCGAAGTAGCCTTTTTCGAGCATGACACTAATTCACCACACAACCGGCACTTCACTTTAACATTTGCATTGGAAACAGCATTATTAAAGTCATCAGGCTTTTCAAATAATTCCATGTTACTCCTTCTTTATTAATTTTACGCTCATCTTTACTGGCATTAAACTTTTATTCACAAAAATGCGCAGCCGCAGAACACAGGAAGCAGACATATGATGTAGCTGGTTCCCTTCCAATTTGAAAGGCAGTAAAAAGTAAATGCCGGTAAGTAAATGTTTGCATGGCAACTGACCAGAGCAGTGAGTCCATTTACCAATAACCGTTGTGCTTTGACAATTCACTAACCATCCAATGTATTCACTGCGATACATTCATAGACTGACAAGACTTTGGCTCATACATGCTAATACGCTATCAGAACTTATAAAACTCACATTCCTGTAATTGAGTAAAACAATTACAAGAGCTCAATTACAATTACAATTACACATAAGACACTTACAATTACAATTACTTGTAATTGAACTTTTTACAGATCAATTACAATTACAATTACATTGGCCAAATGTAATTAATTACAATTGAATTACAATTATAATTGTAATTGACCCATGTCTGAAAGGTAGCACCAAAACATGCGGTGATGACCTTTTTTGCTCGTCAGACTTAACTAAGCAACAAATTTATTCACCGCCCGTCTGGGCCTCTCATATATCGCGGGGCCCTATAGGCACGTGCCTACCATGCCTATGACTTAAAACGGCCCTGGATAAGACACCCCTTCTTCTACCCCGTCCGCCTATATATAGTTGCGTTTCAGTACAGGACATGTATAAGGAAACGTATTGTGCGCACAAAAGGTGACTTTCCATGTCAAAGAAGTTTGCATGCCAGAAATTTCATGCGCACAGACTGCAAAATACGAGAGCGAGAGGGAACATTGCTAGTACTTGCTACCAGTGACGTCATTGCAGCACTGCTACTCTGTGCTGCTAGCTTAAGAGCTATTTCTACCGGCTCTCTCGAGAGAAAGCAACTATGATGTCTGGATGTTGTACGTTTATAGGAGTCAGGCTAGACGCGAAACTATAGGTGTTAGCGAACGCGCTGTTAGGCTACAATCAACAGGGGCGTAGGCCGCGTAGCGACTGGGGGAGGTTTATCGGTATATATTACACCCCAAAAAGTCAGTATATATAATACAGTATATATATAACATATATACAGAATAGGCCTATATAATATAATACATATAATATATATACTATATATAATATATGCATACTATATATAATATATAACAATATATATTATATATACTCCCCAAATTTATACCCCTCCGCCCCCAAATCAAATTCCTGGATGCGCACCTGATAATCAAATGTTATTCGTTAAACGCGCGGCTGCGGACAAGCAAGCTAAATTCTAAGTCTTGAGTCGAATTTATTGAATAAACGTTAAAATGTAGGCCTATGTCTAACAAAAAATCCTCAAGGAGACCTCGCAACCAGTGTTTATTCTAGGCCTTCTTAGGGGGAATCCCCCAAATTTAAAAATTCCCCCTAAAAATTTCTATATGTTGCATTGGGGGATGGAAATTTTCCCCCTCAAAAGCGCGACGAGAGGGGGGTTTTATTTTCGGAGAGGGGAAAATATAAGGATGAACATTTAGTTTGCTTGTCAGAGGAGAGTATTGGAGAAGGACAAGAAGGACATGAACATAAGGAAGGACGTTGATGACCTTTTTTTGCTTGTCAAGCTTTTTGGGGAGACAAACCTTCTCCCCAAACTTTTCAAACTCCCCCCCCCAATGTCAAGGTGGCTAGAATAAACACTGCTCGCAACTCACCAGCATTTCAATTCAACAGCCACGCAATTAGACGACCCGTTTTACTTGTTCAATTGCCGGTGACAAACACCGTCTCTTTTATTTAACGCCGTCTACATTTCCATCGAATTATTGTGAACATCTGGGTGCCACTTGAAGGGGGCGCCAGAAGAACTCTGCGACCTTTCTCTCTACTTACTTGCTGTCTACAGTTTCTTCTCTTTCTACGTGTGTAGAAAGAGAAGAATCTGAGAAAACTGACTTTGAGCGGCACACATCATGGACCAGTTCGCATCAGCAAAAGCAGAAAAGCGCATTTGTAGTTTTAATATTGTGTCAATAAAATGTCATGATTTTTAAAAATTAAAGATTTGTTAACCTGCTAATTCAACTTTTTGACCTCCCTCTCCCATCATGGGCGTCAAATACCCCCGGTGTGCCTTTGTGTTTTTGTGAATCGTTTGGGACTGCTTGAGAACTAAATTCTCATTTTTCACTTCGATATCCGATGAGTGCAAACTTAATATTTACGCATTTACAGTATTTGCCTTTACCTATGTATTCAAAGGGGCGGGAAGTTAGCAGAGTGGTAACAACGTTGGACGATAGAGCATACGGTCGCGGGTTCGATACCCTCAGGAGCCCTAAGGTCAACTCAGCCTTACTCGATAGAGGGCGGTGGTAAAATGAGGAGCAGTGGTAAAATGTTGCGATAAGTCAAACAGGTACGCTACTCCTCGATGCACTCACTAGTCCTGTATCCTTATTAACCCCTTAATCGTGTATTTAACTGTAACTCAATGTAAAATGGACGGATATATCCGGGGTGCCCAGTTAAGGGGTTAATGCACGCCTGGCTGAGGGCTTTAGCAACGAAGCTCAGCGCCGCCCTGTGAGCCCGTGAGGCTCGGGAAGGACTTTGACTTGACGACGTTGACTCTTTTTGATGTAGGCCTATTCGAAGACTTGCCATACTGTATCGAGACTATCACTCTCCTTTCCCGTATCGCAGATACTTTTCCACCCGTGACCCGTCTCTTACTTTGTTGTTCCGTCGCTTGATTATCTTTGATTGATTTCAGGGGTCTTGATTGACGTTGATTGGTTTCAGTGACCTTGATTCAGTGTCTTCGATTGGTTTCAGTGACCTTCATCGACGTTGATTGATTTCAGGGGTTGACCTTGAGTTTGAGTCGCTGTTGGTCGAGATCTTTGGCTCCGACTTCATCGAGGTGTTCAAGGCGAAGAGACCGGGCGGATGGGTCGACCTGATGATGGCCTTCGAGTCCAGGAAGCGGGCGGCCACCCCCATCAAAAGCAAGCAACTGAACGTCTCTCTCCCTTTCTCCTTCATGGATTATCACAAGAAATTCAAGGTCAGCTGGTGCCATTGACGCATGCGGGAATCGCAGTATAAAACTAACGATTTAATTAATTAGGGCCTAACTATTATTATTTTGATAATGAACGTCAACTTCTGTTGACTGATGGAATCAGAAAGTGGTCTTTAATGAAACGTAATTATTGTTTTACGATGTTCTTTTTTAGAGACATCTGGCTCTGAAGCCTATTAGTTATAGGCCTACAGCGTTCAATGCTGTAATCTGATGTCTGCTCGCAACAAATTATTGTGATTACTATACGGTTTATATTATATGTAGTCGGATAAACATGTCACTATAGCTAAACGGGTAAAGAAATGCAGTATGGACTCTTATGTCCAGATTTATAGCGGCCCTTGTGACTATATGTCTTGGCGCTGCTGCTGTAGGCCTAGTTATGTTTAATTGCTATTGTGGCATTTAACTGCAATTCTGCCAGTTATGATCCGCAGGTCGTTAATATAACAGAAACAGACTGCATGCTACTCGTATTCTTATAATTACTTTAATCAGTAAGCATACATTGGTAGTTCTGGCAGAAGATGAATCCTTATAAAAGTTGACTCATGCCTCTCCTCTGCAGTGGCGTACCGAGGGTGTGGCAGATGGGGCAGATGCTCTGGGCTCCAGTTAAAAGAGGCGCCACAAAAAACTCTGCGATCTTGCTATCTGCTTAGCGTAGAAAGTGAAGAAATTGAGAAAACTAACCTTTGACGCATCATAAACCAGTTTAAGCAAGAAAAGTGCCCTTGTAGTTTCAATCTTATGTCAATCAAATGTCATGATTTGCTAATTAAAGAGTTGCTAACCAGCTAATTTAATTTCTTACCCCCCCCCTCCCCCCGACCCCGCTATGGGCGCCAAATTCCCTGGGGCGCGCAACTGCTCATCTGCTTTGACTTGATCGGTTTCTGAACACAACACGTTAATAATAATAATAATAATAATAATAATAATAATAATAATAATAATAATAATAATAATAATAATAATAAACCACTGCAGTAGGGTATTCGTTTTCTGGATTCGTCGTATTTAGAGAAACACCGTTGAGTCGGCGGTACGCAGGTACGGCAATGCCGACGTCCGTTGGTCGCCTCAGGGAATGCTACGCCTCAGTCCGGCTGCAATGGCCAGGCTGTTCCAACCGACTCTCAACAACATCAAAGAGGCCATTGCAAACGTCCTCGACAAACCAGAAGTTCAAGGTTCTCTTATCTCACTCGAATCAATCGCATTTTTCAGCAGTTTTTTTTTGGTCACCCAGAGAACGTCAGGGAACTATACAGACAATAATAATAATAATAATAATAATAATTTAATCAATTATAGATAATTACGGTGGAGGCGGTGTACTTTGGTGGTGTGACCAGTAGCATCGTTATGAGGTGCGGGGGGTGGGGGGGTGCGGACCGCACCGGGCGGCGTTGCATACGGTCTCCTGTGCCGTGGAGGGTGGGGATTTATGGCAGTTCGGGGAAGGGGCTTTGTGAGAAATTATCTTAACTCTCAAGTTACTGCCTTTTGGGGGAATTTCAGATGTGTGTGTGTGCGCGGGGGGAGATAATTTCCCCTATCAGGCATGTATGCAACACTGACACCGGGTAGCACCAGTAACATCACAATGGGGTGACGCCAGTTACATCACAATGGGGTGACACCAGTTACATCACAATGGTGTGACACCAGTTACATCACAATGGGGTGACATCAAAACTTTTGACGTTTGTAAATTAAATAGGCTCAATGATTCCATTTGTACGCATGAGCTGGTACAGGACGACTCAAGGAGACCCATGGTGTCCTTTTTTATGGATGGGGGGGGGGGGTTACCGCCATGACTTTACCGCACCAACTCTAGTGATGTCTCTGGGTGTGGACCTTTTTTCTCCCCATCACTATAACTTTTTTCGTCCGCATATTTTCGGAAAAAGTGCTTTTTTCAAAAACGAATTTCGATTTTACGTTCTCAACAGTGAAAAAAGTAGCCTAACCCCAGTCGTGCACGATTAGAACTAACCGGTTTCATTTTTCCGTCCCTAACGGGGGCAGTTCTTAATCTTTTCGGGAGTTTAAACCGCCACAGTCTCTCCCCCACCCCCGACCAAATCAAATCCAAGGCTGTGCGTTAGTTTCAGCTACGAATGAGTACATCCGGTGTTTGCTCTGTGAGTAAAGTAAGTAAAGTAAAGTAAAATCTCGTAAACTTATACAGCGCCCTGGAAAGTAGTACAGTAGTAGCTGCTTATTCTTATGCGCTTAATCTTTCTTGAAATAGCTACAGGCAGGGTGGTTTTTGTCGGCCGGGCAAAGGTCAGTGTATCTGTGAGGTGGAAAGGCTGGCAATCGCTCTCGTTTACGCTCTTCCATTTGGTTTGTTTTTAATTAAAGGCGTTCAGATGATATTTCTCGTCGGTGGATTCGCCGAATCGCCGATGGTTCAGGTGGAAATGAGACAGGAATTCAGCGACAGAGTAAAGATCCTCATTCCCACAGATGCCAGCTTGGCCATCCTCAAAGGTGGGAACAGCACTCCAATGGCGTTTCATGACCTAATAGCCCCTCCACCCCCGTATAACGAATTCTATAAATCCACAGCAAAACTATCATCTTTACAATTTCGGCTATCAGGGGTTTTCACACAGGTTTTACGCATGGGCGCCCACAGAATTTTTTTCAGGAGGGGGCAAAACACAATGGTCACGTCTCATAGCCTAATTTTTTCCAGGAGTGGCAAAACACATTTTAACACAATGGTCACGGTTAATATTTTAGCAAGGTTTTAAAATTTCAACTGTGAAATAATTATTGGTATTTGCATTTTCTAGATAGTAGGGGGCAAGTGCCCCTTCTTGCCCTAATGTGCGGGCGCCATGGCTTTACAGTGGTTTTCATACAGGCTTACTTAGCCTCCTAAACCACTTTAAATCACATTATTATTATTATTATTATTATTATTATTATTATTATTATTGTTGTTGTTGTTGTTGTTGTTGTTGTTACAGTTTCTTAAATGCGCCGCTTACTAAATATAGGGCGAGCAGCTCGTTACAGAAAGGTCTTCGCAAATATTTTGGGATTTTGAATATATTTGAAAATTTCTTGATTACTTTGTTGTTCTGTGCTTTCCATGTTAGGCGCCGTTTTCTTTGGTAACGATCCATCGGTGGTGAAGGTGCGTAAGTCCCGTATGAGCTACGGACTGGCGGTTCTCAACCGGTTCATCCGAGGCAGACACCCCGAATCGAAGCTCGCCCTTCGGGACGGAGCCGAGTGGTGCCTCGACGTCTTCGACCCCCTCGTCTTCGCCAACCAGTCGGTGACGCTCGGGTCGTGCGTCACGCGGAGCTACACCCCGGCGTCGCCGACGCAGACGTTCGGCTGCATCGACGTCTACTGTTCGGACAGCGACCGCGTCCAGTTCGTCACCGATCCGGGCGTCGAGAACTGCGGACGGCTCCGCCTCGACCTGTCCGACCCCGACCCCGCCACGGCGCCCGCCGCCCCCGCCGCCCCCGCCGCCGCCGCCGCCGCCGCCGTCGGCACCACCGGACAGCGACGTGAGGTCCAGGCGAAGATGATCTTCGGCGACACGGAGATCAAGGTCATCGGGGTCGATGTTGCCACTGGGAAAACCGTTCGGGCTTCGATTGACTTTCTCAGTAAATAGAAGCTTCGGTGGGGGTGGGGGGGAGGTGAGGGTTGGGGATGGGGGTTGGGGAGGGGGGGGGAAGAAATATATTCTGCTTCTGCGTTTTCGTCTTCTTCTTGGTGCTTTGGAACGGCGTCTTTTTCGGGTCAACGTTTTGACCCCGGAACTCGACTCGACTGATCAGTCGTCGTTTGACTTTTGTCGACCTTAGTTCAAGGTCAAGAGACGCTTCTGTTTTTAATTTTTGTTAAGCTTGTCAAAACTGCAACTGAATTCGTCACGATGCTTGCCACAAGTCAGACTAAGACTAGTTTTGTCACGCTGTTCATTCAGTTGAAGCCACACTCAGGAGTCAAGACACTAATCAAATACGCAGAATAGGAATGACAAAATTAATACCGTGGCAGTAATGCATGTGTGTGTGTGTGTGTGTGCGTTTGTGTGGCTGAAAGGAGTGACAATAAACGTGTTTGATTGTATGTCTTCACCGACAACACTAGAAATCTAGAATCGTTACCACCATTGGCGGCTCCAGGATTTGGCAAGTGGGAGGGGGGCCGTTGGGGTGGCAATTTCTAAGCATGTGGGCCAACCACTTGTTGATAGGCCCTACGTATGTAGTAGTAAGTACAGGGTCCCAACAGGGGGCCACTGCGGACCAGACATTCAATAGGGGGCCCGGGGCCCCCATGTGGAGCCGCCACTAGTTACAACCCAGAGTGAGATCTTCATGAGACTAAATTGTGAAGATGTATGTGAAGTGCTTTCTGGCGGTCATTGTTTCGCCATCTTAGAGATCCTTGACCTTTTTCGAACGAAGACAAATGGCGATGATGAAGAATGACAGAGTAGCCTGATACACTGTCACCAGTGGCGTAGCCAGGATTTCCGGAAGGGGGTTTTGAAAAAAATTTCGTCGATAACCGCCAAGGGGGTTTCACCCCCAAAATCGCCAAAAATTGCCTCAAAAATAAAAATTGCATGGGAATACATTACAAATATTTTCGCCGCCCAAGGGGGGGGGGTTTAACCCTCCCGTGGCTACGCCACTGACTGTCACCTCTAACGGCGTGACCCCTTGACACCAGTCTCCCCAGTGACGCTACTCGTGTTTCGTTTTATGTACGAGTCAAAATTTCGCGAGTTATGCTCTGTTTTGCGGCGGAGACATGGTAACGATTCCTTCATTTAATTCGATTTAACCTGCGCTACTAAGCCTAAAGAGATCATGTTTTCTAAGACCCGCCCTAGTGTCTCTGTCTTCTATATTTTTTTCAGGAGACGATGTTTGCCAGAGGCGTAAGTTTGGTCGAAAAAGTGGGGGGGGACCCCTAAGCCTTTCCACTTCCCTAGTTTAACCTCTCACAAATGGGGAGCGGGCGGCCTAATAGAAGGTTACGCCTGTAATGACTGCGTTTTCTGACAGTCGATAAACAACTGTTAGGCTATAATAAAATTATCTCTTATTGACGAAATCTTGAACGCATCAATGATACAGTAAATGCTTCTGTTGAGCGCGTCTACGTTACTCATGTCTGCTTTTGTCGAGCAATGCTTGTATATCTGCTTTTGTGTCAAGTAGAATACGATATCTAGTACTAAGGCTGGAAACCGTGTAGTTTAAGCTTTCAAAGATTTATCAGTGACAACGCCAACCTGCTTATAAACCGTTAAACTTAATTACGTGGGTATACAGCTCTACTCTGAAGCTTTGAAAATATTGAACACCTTAAAGAGGCTTCGCTTTCGTCGTCGTCATCATCATCATCATCATCATCACCACCACCACCACCACCATCATCATCATCATCCAGTGCTGGGTAGTAACTAGTAACTAGTTACTAGTTACAGTAACGCTAGTTACTGTAACTAGTTACTATTTTGAGTAACTAGTAACGTAACTAGTTACTTTCAGCCAAGAGTAACTATTGTCAGTAACTAGTTACTATTTTGAGTAACTAGTAACGCTTACGATATATGCCTAAACTCCGTGTTGTATTTGAGCGATAATAAAAGGAGTAAACTTCAATCATTTTAACTGACGAAAAGCAGTAAACAGTAGAGAGACTTTTGAGTGTGGGCGGGCAGATTCTTACACCACGCAGAAAAAGTCTAACTGACGAGCTCTTCGAAATGCTTTTACCTCGGAGAGCTAATAAAAATCTAATTTGAATAATGAACATCAGGTAAACACTGACGCATGTTTTGTGTCAGTAGACTACACTGCTTGTTTAATGTTGCCTATTAGGGAACTGTGACTGTTAGTTACACAGAATTTGGAATTATCTTCGATTGTTCATTGGCTATTGTACGTTTTGATACCTAAGTGCAGGCTGTGCAGCATCGATAACAAGTCATGTAATTAGTGAGTAACTAGTAAGTAACTAGTTACTTTTTTGGAGTTACTAGTAACGTAACTAGTTACTTTTGGAAACTAGTAACTAATCTCAGTAACTAGTTACTTTTTATCCCTTGTAACTAGTAACTATAACTAGTTACATTTTGCAAGTAACTAGCACAGCACTGTCATCATCATACTATAGGCCTACCAGTAGTCTATCAGCTGTAGTTGTAGCAGTAGTAGTTAGGAGGTTCGTATGTATCTTGGAGCTAGCCTTTGATAGAATAGGACTGTTCGATTTTTGCGTAATATATATTGCATTGGCGTAGCCAGGAGTAGTGTAGGGGCCGGGGCCTTTATTCTGGTCTAGAATAATTGGCCTTCTGCATGATCCCTCGTGACTACACTGATGCCAAAATAGACAAGGCCTGATATTCAGTGATTTATCCAGACTCCAGGCCTTTGGGGGGAAAATTGAGGTTTCGGGAGGAAAATCGACTTGGTTGGAACTTGGAGGGAAAAAGCACAGTTCAATGCAAAATTTGTGTAAGTGCTTGGATTTTTTGTGGGGGAGGGGATTTTGATGTTTTTGGGGGATCTCCCCTCCTAAAAGGCCTGTATAAAACACTGCTGACACTCATGGACACTTCTCGCCCGTCCCGCGACAATCCTTCTGACCTCGGACTGCTGACTCAGCTTTGTGCAGTTTCTTTTGTCAAATCAACAATTCTCATATTTTGGGGGCCCTGAATCAATTTTATACTAAGTTCTCAGTTTTAAAATTAGACCCTACGCAAAACCACCAACGGACAATGTCCCTGTTTGAAATTTGAAAATCTGTATTAAGAGAGCGTGTAAGGCAGTAAGACGGGGAGCGATCACTGCCTATCTCGCAGTAAGGGAATTTAGCTACAAACTCGACCTTGATTCGTTAAGGCAGTGGTTCTCAAACTGAGGTCCGCGGTCCCATCTATCATATTAAAATCGTTATCTGTATGTCTCTCTGTCTGTTACCTTCAAGCGTTCTGATTGGTTGACTATTGGTAGACGGTTTAGACCGTTTAGTCCTTACGTCGCGATGCGTTGGTGGACGATGTTCGAAGACGACGTTGCTATTGGTAACAATTGTTCGTAGAATCGTAGTTTAACACGGTTTAGTCGAGTCATTGCAGCGTCAGAGGGGTGGGCGTGCGACGACGTTGCTATTGGTAACAATTGTTCGTAGCTTGAGGAAGTTGCATTTTAACGTACACAAAAAATACGTGTACAGCGTCACAAATGGCCACAGTTGCGTGATTTTAACGTACACAGGCCTAATTATTACGTGGCGCAGAGCTTGGCTAGGTGGCGATCATTGAAATGTTGTTCAGCATGAATTCAATGATTGGGTATTAGGTATAGGTATTGGATTAGTATTATCCTGCACTGCGAGCGAAGCGAGCATCTTTCTAGTAAGACTTAAAAGAGACCGACAAGCGGTTTCTGGGGGACCGTAAAGGGATTAGGCCTACTTTCTCAAGATGTCTCATCAACACCTCAGAACACAAAGCACACTGATGGCTCCAGGGTGCTGATTCCATTTGAATATAAATTTGATGACTAAGAGTTGCAATTTTCTGAATAAATAATTTATTGACAAAGCAAGCAGCCTGTTTGTTAATTGCAGTTAATTTAAAATTCAAATTTCATAAGGTCCGCGAGTCATCACAAAAATTTCTAAGGGACCACCAGTCCACCAGCGACCACCACACAAAAATTCTAAAAAGTTCGAGAACCGCTGCAGTCTAAGGGTTTGTTATATACTTACCTTTGCCCGGCCGACAAACCACCTTGTCTATAGCTATTTCAAGAAAGATTAAGCGCATAAGAATAAGCAGCTACTACTGTACTACTTTCAAGGCGCTGTATGAATTTACGAGATTTGACTTACTTACTTTGTCGCCGTCCCGCCTCTATGTGAAATTGCGCATCTGTTTTTGAACTTTTTGAGGTAGGAGCAGGAATAAGAAGCGAATGTTCGAGATTTGTGTTTAGAAACTGTTAGAAAATATATTTTTGAACATTTAAAAACAATTTAAAGAATTATCTCGAATAGTTTAACGATGACTACAAAGAGACTCGACTACAGCAAATGGGACCACATTGAAGTAGGTCGCAGGACGTTGATGCATTTATGTAACGGCATATGTCTAATTATTTTCGCACACGTTTAGATTTATGGAGCGCCTTTATATAATGCAGCTGTTATCAGCGTAAAGCACTACGTACATTCTCTACTGGTGGACATGTGGATGGCCGAGGTGAGTATGTGATTTGATTTGGCGTGCCATCGGCTGACGCTTCTGTGCATTATGAAGTGGTGCTATGGAAGTTCAGGATTAAATTGGGTTGTCTTTATAAATCGTTTTGTACTTCCGATGACAGTCTCTGATGACAAATGAAGTGCTTTATGAAATTTGCAAAATCTTTAGGTAAAAGTATTTTAGCGTTCTAAATTCGCTCACTGTTTTTTTAACATTCTAAATTATTTGTCATATAAAAGCAAAATAATGACCATGTCTGCACTAGAAAAACTTATGAAATAGTTAAGAAGCACAATAACGTCAAAATGGTACATAACATTTTGAACGTAAAAGTTCCGAAATGTTACAGAAACGACTTGTTGACGGAGCAAAACCACCCAATCCTGAAAGTAGTCCGTAAATACGGAAATAGCTCCATAGGGACGGCAATAGGTCCAAAGAGGGATCTACCAAACAACTGTAACATCCAGTAGTCAGGAGCTTTTGCATAGCATTGTATAGTTGTGAAACTATACTCAAAAAGTACAAAGTTGCAATTTGCACGTAATTTAATAAGGGCACATTTCTAGTATAATATAGACAGCCAAAATACATGTAAGAATGATTTGAATAATTTAGAATGCTAAAATGTACTTTTGGGTAGGTGGAAATAATTTAAGATAGACTTTTACCAATCTATTTTTCTGTTGAATACAGGGTTTAACAGTTTAACAGACTCACAGATTTTGTATTGATTTCTGATAGTTGAATCAATTTTAAGGTTGTTTTATATTAGAATTTGTTTTTCATAAAATTGAATATTATTTTAAATTATTTCTAAAAACTTGTGAAATTTGATTAGATATCCGATGATGAAGATGACACACATCCCAATGTTGACACGCCAAGCCTCTTCCGATGGCGCCACCAGGCACGAATGGATCGAATGGAACGAGACAAAAAAGAAAAGGAAGAGTTTCAGAAAGGCAAAGGAGAGTGAGTAGCAATTTGAGATACATGAATTCATGTGGTTAGTTGTTTAGAATAGACGGAGTTGACAATTATTCTTGCTATTGTTCAAGATCTGAGAAAGGTTGAATTTTGAATAAAAAAGTTATTTATCCTGGTTTCAAAGGCTGTAGCAATTGCTTACATTGCATTGATTGAAGCATTACAACAACAACAACAACAACAACAACAGTGAAAGTTTTAACCCCTTTACCATGTATTTAACTGTAACTCAATGTAAAATGGACGGATATAATTCGGGGTTCCCGGTAAAGGGGTTAAAGATTCAAAGATGAGTTTTATTCAACGAGTGTGAATGTTCGATCCTTCAGTTGTTTGTATGATGTTGATGTTGGTATTTCTTGTCCATAGTAGGTCATTTCAGAATTGTTTTAAATTTTGGTTCTAAGAAAGTTGTGGCAGCAGTTGAGCGTGCTTTGTATTGCATTTTAGCCATCAGCAGAAGTTACAACAGGTGAAGCAGAAGCTAAATGAGGTGGAGCACAGCCGATCCAAAGATCAGGTCCGTTGTGGTGTCACCAGAATTTAACCCTTTGGCTTCGTAAGGCTGACATTTCAGCTTCATAACATATTGGTCATACGGATTGCCAGGGCAAAAGGGTTAAAGTATTTTCTATGGATTGGTTTATATAATTTATGAATTTATAAAATAATAAGTATGATTGGTTTAGGGCGGGACGATGGCAGATTGGTAACACGACAGAGCAGAAACCTTGGCAGGATCGGATCGACTCCTAGGAGCCTTCACTCACTAGAGGGCAGTGGTAAATGAGTGGTTTAGGCCGCTAAGGTAAATGTGGGTCTAGAGAAAGCAGTGGCAAACTGGTCTCGATTAATGGCTTAAGCCACCTCAATCACTGCTTGCCTTGTACACGGAAATCGACGCCAACCAGACCCTATCCTCAAATTCGAGTATGGGTCGTTTCATTTATTGATTGGTTTGCTTTATGTTGTGTTCGATGACATTTGATAACACGGCGACTTGTTGATTAGCTCTTAACCCCTTGACTGGGGACCCCGGATATATCCGTTCATTTTACATTGAGTTACAGTTAAATACCCAGTTAAGGGGTTAAGGTGGATGTCTGTTGTATGATTTATCAGAAATTCTCTGCTCCTCTTCACCCTGATTTGCAAAATACTGTCACTCGTGGTTGTTCTGCGTTTGACGCCGATGCAGGTTTTTTCCAGGCTGCCAAGGATCTGGAAGATTTGAAGCTTGAGATGGACGCGCTTCAGAAGCAGGAAGAAGAGTGGAAAAGGAAAGAGGAAGAGCTAAAGAAGAAGGAAAAGGTGACAGTTGTGTGAAATTTATTTGATTTTACTTTGATTTGCAGCAGTTAGATATGTTGTCTGGTGTTGATTGGCTGGCTTAATCTGCTAAGGTTTCCTGGATGTAGATCTCGATTTTCTGGTATAGATAAATAAATAAATTTATTAATTATGCAAATGTGAGCAGTATTCTTCTTGAGCGCTCATGGGCAGGGGGGGGTCCTGGTGCACGGCAGATCTTCAGTCAGAATTTTCTTACTTACTTTCTTCTTTAATCAGATGTCAGATGGAGTAAGACCCTAAGTAACTCCATTGCAGTTGATATGACCACTGCTTGGTTCAAAGCATTGATGTTTTATTTTGAATTACTAGATGTTAAAATTTCAGCGATTGAAGCAAAGAGCTGTTGGGCTTCCTTGTATTCATGGTTTCTTGCAATGGCCAACAGTTTCATCGCTTTGACACAGTTGGAATAAAACTCTGAACTGATTCTGTACAATATGATGATGATGATGATGATGATGATGATGATGATGATGATGATGATGATGATGATGATGATGATGATGATGATGATGATGATAATAATAATAATAATAATAATAATAATAATAATAATTATAATATGAAGCATAGAACCTTACTCTTAATTGCATTGGCATATTTGCTTGTTTTCAGTTGACGCCACTTAACATTGATACAATCTGCAAAGAAGGAAAATCAAAAACTGTAAACATATTTTCTAATTTTTATTATTTCATTTATGATCGTAATTCTCTTTTTATTTGATTATCATTTGTTGACACAAACAAATCATGAAAAGAACATAATGAGAGATTTTGTGTCTTATTATTTGTATATTTAGTGTTTCTGAAATTGTGATGACCCATCAAATCATGTAATCATGGTGTTTATGGAAACTTTAGATTATCAACAAGCATGAACCACGAAAAGTCGAAAATTTGACAGAAGAAGAGAAAGCAGATAGACTGGTAAGTTGACACGCACGTCACGTAATGTCTTTGGTATAAATTTGTCTTATTAATAGATTTAGTTACTGTGGTAATTAATTATTAAGTTTGTCGGAAGTAACGCAATGTCTTTAAGTTGCAATCGATAAATGAACTTTCGAGTTATTCGTTCTGTTATATTCTCTGTGAGCAATCAATTGTTCATGTGCCTGTATTTTAAGATTTAATTTTGTTATTTTGTTTTGTTTAAAGCAAAAGTTCACTTCTGAGAATGAGAAACTGGTGAAAAAATTTGGTATGATGAGAAAATACGATGACAGTCAAGAATTCCTCTTACAACATCCACAGCTTGCATGCGAAGAAACAGCCAACTATCTCGTGATATGGTGCATCAATTTGGAAATGGAAGAGGTCTTTATTAACTTCAACATGACACCATTTTGCGCTGGTTTGCCATGATAGGCGTTATTTAGATTTAAGTTTGCGGGAGATGTTGATTACTTTGAATTCGAACATTTCTTTTGCAATTGGACGACCGCTTAGTCGAGATTCCTTTTATGGCACAATTTTGCCGAGATTTTTCCCAGTTAATTAATTCAATTTGCTGCGATCTCTCGTTGCAGAAACACGGGCTGATGAGTCACGTTGCACATCAGGCGATCGTCGTGCAGTTCATCCTGGAACTGGCCAAATCCTTGGAGCTCGATCCTCGCAGCTGCGTCCGGGCCTTTTTCTCGAGGTGTGACGCTGTTTTGCAGCTGTGGAATCTGTCATTTATCTGGAATGACTCACTGCTTGTAATGTAATGTAACAAAAGTTTCATGCCGTCCTGTCGCAGCTCTTGTTTCGGTTGTTTGCCGACACTTTGAACGTCGCTTTTCTTGCGTAGCTGTGGTGCCTTTGTAAATAAATGTACTTGCTACTATTTGATAAGATGAAAAGCACTATTTGAAATTTTACCATTTGCAGCCGGTTGTGGGTTATATTCCCTATTTATTTTATGTTCTGCTGAACGTTTTGTGATTTCGTCGTGGCTTGTCCACCGTTGCCTGGTTGTCTCTAGCCCAACATCCTATATTTGACCCAGATCTTCTGCAATTGTGATTTGATGTGTCATGTTTCTATGCATTCTAAAGTGGCACTATAGAAGCTTGTGATTAGATTTGATAAGATCCTGCATGTACAGTCGTTCACTTGTTCTTGTTCGTTTTGACATGTCAGTTCCATTCTATGTCATTTGACAATTTCTCAATTGCCCTGATGCAACATTAGGTGAATTTGACTGTAATCTTCATGCCGACCGTGCAAATTAATTATGAATCACGCTTTTATATTTAATTTAAGGGAATGATTGAAATGTCTTTTTATTCGTTGCAAATAGGATTAAGCTTGCTGAGAGACAGTACACTGACGCGTTTAACGATGAACTCGAGTCGTTCAAAGACAGAGTTCGCAGGAGAGCGCAGGTGAAGTTAGAAGAGGCAATGAAACAGGTCGAAGAGGTTTGTTTTATCTCATTGCTTATTTGGTTTTACATTTTTACCGGAATTTTACACTCATTTTATTTCAATTGACACTTAGCACTACATTTGTTGTTTTGTTGATTGTGTCAACTGCATTTTCAACTGCATTTTGGTGATACTTTAGGCTTGCTTACTTATTTTCTTGTGCAATTCTTTAACTTCTTTCTCATTGTCTTTTGTGTGATGATGAATTGATTGTCAGATTGACTGAAAGATGGTCATTGATTGGTGCTAAATTGATTGAAAGATTGGTTGAAAGATGGTTATTGATTGGTGCTAAATTGATTGAGATTGATTGATTGGTGCTGGATTGATTGAAAGATTGACTTAAAGGTGGTCATTGACTGTTGCTGAACTGATTGAAGGATTGATTGAAAGATGAGGTTTGATTGGTGCCATGGCAGTGATGATGTCTTATCGGTGTCTATTAGTGTCATTTGTGTTTTAGGAAGAGAGACAGAAGCGTTTGGGTCCTGGTGGATTAGATCCTGTTGAGGTGTTTGAATCCCTTCCATCAGTGAGTTTCCACTTTGTCACTTCTGACGACTTTGCAGTTCTGTAAAATTCACGACGACTTATTGCTCTTAATTTCCCTATCAAATACCCCTTTCTTAACAATTATTATTGACCTGTGAAATTTAAAGTCTTTATTCTTTTAATGTCATAAGAAGCTTCAGTTGTTAAAGCCTGTCTAGTGTTGAAGAAGTAGTCAATGTACTTTTACTTAGATAGGCCATTGGTTACATTTGCTATTAAATTAAGGCAGATGTAATGTAATGTAATACTTGTATAGCACCTTTTCTGAAGAATCATTCAAAAGTGCTCCCACTGCAATTACTGCATTTTTATAAAGAGATGAGTTTTAAGTCGTTAGAAAAAGGGTACTGGTATTGTATACTCATTTTAATTCCAAAGTGACTATAATGAAAACATGGCTGGTTATCATTTTGTACACATTCCATTGAACAGGATTGTTGCCAAGTAGCAATTATATTTATACAATGGTTTTCTTATTTTTATTTCTGAATGTTACACTTAACATTTCTTTTATGTTTTAAGTTCTTGGAGGGTCATACAATGTTCTGTTCAGCATTTGTGAATGAATGCATTTTGCTTTGAAAATGAATTGCAGATTTTGCAGCAGTGTTTCGAAAAGAAAGACGTTCAGATGCTCCAGGATGCCATCACGAAATTGCCGAAAGAAGAAGCAGAATATCACATTAAGAGATGCGTAGACTCGGGTCTTTGGGTTCCGGATGCCAAAGATGCCGAGAAAAGTACGGGTGGGAATGACGGAACGGATGACAAAGATGATGGAAGCGACAATGAAGTTTATTACGAGTTGGATTGACCACAGAGCCTCCGTGGTTGAACTGAATTGCAGTCAGTTTATGAAACTCTGTTTGTTTCTGGTTTGTGTCTGAACGTTTGCTTGAAATTGATCTGCTTTGGAAGAAGTTAAGTAACCCGTTAGCTGGGCACCCCGAGTAACGCTCGTCCATTTTACATTGAGTGACATATAGTTGTCCAGTTAAGGGGTTAAGCTTCAGCTTCAACTTGTCAATTAAGTTGTGCATCGTTTGTGTTATTGAAGAGTGTTCAATTGAGGTCGACTGCAGATAAGAAACTGAATTGAAATATTGGTCTTTGTTTCAGCAAAACTTGTTTCAAATTCTGCAGTTTTTGTCGATCAAAAAACGATTTTGTTACAAGTTTATGCAGAACTTGCATTTGATAATTTAATGCATTGAGGACTGCTTTGATTTTATTCAGCGAATGAAAGAGGTCAAACGGACTTACCCATTTATGCCTGCTTAAAAATTCGATTAATTTGAACATTTCTTTTGCAGTTGGTTGACTGCTAAGTTGCGGTTCCTTTTATTTATTGAATAATTTTAGTGAGATCTGAATGGCCAACTTACATGATTTTTTGTGGGTGCGATTTATTTCTCAGCACAGTCACTAACTATTCTTTCATTTAACATGTAAAAAACTGCATACAGTATTTCAAAACCTATTTACAGTTTTGACTACATATGATTGCTGATATAATAACCAGTAGAATGGTTTCCACTATTGGACATGTATCATCAGCATATTCTGCATCATCTATGTTTCCTGGCTTTAGAGATGTTCCCAACCCATTCGTGTTTTCAATCCGTCTCATGATGTAATCTAATATAATGTTGAAGAGTATTGGTGATAGAATGCATTCTAGTCTAAATCCTGTTTTAATTTTGAACCACTCGGTTTCTTCTCCATCAATTCTGATACATGCTAAAACTGTGCTGTATAAATTTTCAATTAGCCTTATTATTTTGGCATGAATGCCATTTTCCCCAAGAGTTTCCATGCCCCTTCTCTCCAGGTTGTTTCCAGATTGTTTTCCAAAGGGAGAAAGGGTTTTCCCCCCAAAGACCCATTCTGGTACTGTATCTCTAAACCTGCCATGTTCTTCTAGATATTCAATCTACAGTACAGAATAGAAGAATTTAATTACAAACTGAATTTTATTTTAATCTAAATTAATTATAAACATTATTCATTCCAGTTTCAGGTTTTGTTCCAGTTTCAGGTTTTGCATTACTGTTTTCTTAGTGAATTATGTTCTGGTTTGATGCAGAATGTAAAGAGAAAAACATATTAATATTAAAATTAATATATCTTCTGTAACACAATTAAAATGCATGAATGTAATTAAATTCTTATTTGCAAAACATCTCGATCAATTCAGTATTAATATCATAAATAATTTTTCAAAATATCAACACCATAGAATGTATGTCTGGAAAATATAAAAAAGGAAAATATCCTGAAATGTGCTATAATGCATAAAAGCTACATAATGGTCCCGACAGTAGAAAAAGATGGTTTCTACAACTACAGGAAACTAAAAAGCCAGAAATCTAATTTATTTACACTAAATATCACAAAACTACTTGACTGTATTGAAATTTCAAACAACCTACAGTACTAAGTACTACAGTGCTGGTTCTCAAAAATATATTGTTATGTATGGTGTGAAATCCAAATTGTTCGTACAGAATTTTATTACTAGGAGCAACCAGCTTTGAGCATTTCATTCTTTCGTCCTTAAATTACGACATTTTAAAGCATAAAACATGCTGTAACTTGTAAGTATCTTTGTTTGAAGCCATACACTACCATCCTAGTGTTGCCCCATATTAAACTTGTGCAGTTGTGCCCTTTACATTGCTATGTAAAGGAATTCTTCAACTAAAACCTAACTGCTAAAATGATGCATCTACTATGCAACTGGATATAATTATTTTGATAATCAACCATAAAATGAACATTATGAAACTATATTTTAACACTATCAATGACTTGATGAAGGGTTTTTGCACTTTCACTGATCTTCCTGGCTTCATCTGCACTGAGGTTCTGGTTCAAGATTGAAGTGATACCACCCTCTCCAATAACCACCGGAAGGCTGAGGAAGACTTCCTCAGTGACGCCGTGAAATCCCTGTTTCAATAATCACAAAACATGCCACACTTTGATTTAATGTTATAAATACAATTATTAAAACAATTTCTATTATTATTAATAATATGATATTCCAATCACTAATAACATCAGTACAATCCGTTTGAATTTACCTGGGCAAGAGTCGATAGAGTGTAGATCATGCGTTGATTTTTCATGATGGCATTGCAAAGAGTGGACACCATTATGCCAATTGCCCAACTGGTATAGCCTTTCAACTTTATGATCTCGTATGCACTGGGAAAAGCGAAAAAAAGAGCAGCTCATAGAAAAATTGAACGATCCAATTGACAAGATCTTCACAGTTGAGACAACCATAACAAATTAGATAGCATAACACATTTATATTTTTTTATTGATCAAGTAATCTGATTTTCGTCAGTAATATCACACAAAAATTCACATTTCGGCCAATCAGCAAAATAAAGACATGAACATTTAGGATGATGATCAACCTGCTAACAACATCCCGATGAACTTGTTCCCAGTTCTCCGGATCGTCGGGTTTTCCAATGTTACTCTTAATATCGGCCAGTCGTGTTCCAGCAACATTGACGCTACTCCAAACAGCAACTGAACAATAGGAAAACATTGAACAGTCATAGAGTGGCCATTATATTTTACACGAGCAACATCTTTCATATCAAACAGGTACAACTGCAAACCTATTGTTTTAAAGGGAAAGAATTCTTTTCAACAATACATTAGCATCATCGTCACTACCGCTACTATCTCCATGTTCTCCAATGATGTAGCCATGGCAACTCTGCGGTGCGATATTCAGTCGTTCGCTGATGAGAAAGCGGAATCGAGACGAGTCGAGCATTGTTCCACTCCCAAAGACTCTGTTCCGAGGAAGTCCGCTCAATTTCCACGCAACATACGTCAGAATATCCACTGCGAAATATAAAAGCAGGGCAAAATATTAAGGTACAATAATTATTCAAAAATCACTAGCATACTACTGCATAATATAATCATTGCCCTTTCAGTGTGGCGTTTATCTTTAAAAAATTTATATCCAACCCGATTCAATCAACTGCTATAGCGCCACTTCATAATGGAAGCATCTGCTGATGGTACACCAAATCCTAATCACATGAAAACCAGTCCAAATCCAGGACGTCAGGCCAGACAACCGACTAAGAAGACTTCTATGGTGGATAGGGCAAACAGAAGTATTTTGTGCGGCAAATTGTGCCTGGCTATATTCAAGGCTTCTGGAAAAATTCATTCTTGAAATGAAATAAGTAGTCCAATTGTCCTGCATAATGCCCCGAAATGGTGAAATTATTATAACAAATCGGTACAGTATGTACAAAATGGACTTCGCGTATTAATGACCTTAAAGTTTAAACAAATTGCTCTCAGCGCACAGAAGTAGAGCAACAGTGGCACCAACTCCTGTCTCCTGTATCACTGAGTAAAATGCCTTCAAGACTGCCAAAGCAGACGCTTACCTGGATTGGAGACGATGACCAAAATTGTGTCAGGACTGTGTTTGACAAGCTGTGGTATCATGCCTAGAAGTAGGCAAAAATACATGGCAGCTTTGGTCAGTAAGTGGCTTAAAATAGAATAACAATAAAACAGCAAAACTTTGAAGAAAGTTCAATATTAGAAATCAGACCTAGCAGCTAATACATTATCCATAAATGTTCCCAAAATTTTTTTCTAAATTTCTTAACAAATACTGATCTTCCATAAAAACTTGATAAACCTAAATAAAGTAAGCTGCATATTTTAAAGACTCTGACAACCATTTCACTTACTGCGGAATATTTCAACATTTCTCTGAACAAGAGCAAGTCGCGATTCTCCTTCATTTTGGCGAGCGCCGGCCGTAACAACGCAGATCTTAGAGCCCTTTGAAACTGCGTAATCTAAATCCGATGGAAACCACAATGGATTAACCAACGCTTGAAAGAGACATTTCTCAAAACAATACAAAATTTGCTAACTATTGGCATTGTCTATTGTTGAACAGTAGGAGTTTAATTGAACAGAGAGAGAGAGAGCGACAAAGAATTCAGTCAACTGGCAATGGAACCCAGTTACCTGTGCTTGCTTGCACCTTAACAGTACGAAGAAACGCCTGGCCGTGCTGAAGGTCCATCATTTCGCCTCTGAGTTTTGTCTCCACCATGTCAATCAGTGCCAGTTCGGACACAATGCCCTAAGTCAAAAGAAATGCTTTGAATTTTCACAACAGCCACTTGCTTTTGTATATTTCACCCAAAAACCACTGAAAATAAACAGATTATTCCAGATAACATCTCTGCAATCAAATAGAATGTGATATTAGGTTGTGAGAACTGCCGACGCTCCTGGAGTGGTTCATGCATTGTCTAACCTGCGTGACCATGGCAAAGGCAGCTGCCATGCCCACCTGCCCAGTTCCCACGACAGTGACCTTTGCACTGGAGTGGTGATGTTCTTCCACCACAGAGGACAGGAGTGCTGCTGCCAAGCTGGATGACGACATTGTTATGATTGTTTACCCTAAAACATATACAGCAAGTAAAACCATACACAATCTAAAGTGCAAAGAATGATTAGTGATGAATGCCACTGCAGACAGATATGCATTTGTTGTACATGATTAAAACAATTGCTACATCAACAGAGCAGCCTAGGGTTGCCAGATGTCCGGTTTTTAACCGGACTTTCCGGTACTTTGCCTATTTGTCCGGTGAAAAAATTGAGACAATACCGGGCATGCATGTGTCTGGTATTTTCTAGCAAGCTACCAAACGCAACATTTTGGCTATAATTTTCCTATAAAATAATATTACATGTTTGGAAAAACCGAAATCCTAAATTATACTTTTAAAATTTTTGCCAGGAACATAGGCTTACCTTTTTTTACGTGTCTGAAAAATCCAATAAGTATGGCAAAATCGCTTAATAACCATTGGGTGCAGTGGCGTAGCGTGACTTTTGGGGACCCGGGGGGCATCTTTGCCACGGGGGCCCTAAAGTTCCAAAGTTTCGTGCTGACGAGCAAAAAAAAAAAAGTCATCACCTCCTTTCCTTTTTTATCCTGACGAGCAAAAAAAAAACCTCATCACCTCCTTTCCTTTTTTATCCTGACGAGCAAAAAAAAAAAGGTCGTCAGCACGTTCATTTCTAGGATTATTAGGGTTAACCCTAACCTAACCCTAGCTTAGACCCCTCTTTGGGGGCCCCCCAGCCCGGGGCCCGGGGGGCAGTCAACAAAGTGCCCCTCCCCCCCCGCCCCCACGTTACGCCACTGATTGGGTGTACATTGATTCTTATTGTTGTGGAGCTTCAGAGCAAAATGGTCGGAATACGCTTTCCTGCGTTATTACGAAATAATATTATTAATTTCAAGGGCCTGCAATGGCTCATATGAAATCCTTAGCCTATTATTAAGCAGTCTAAAACAGGGTTTCCCAAACATTTGAGAACCGCGGTTCACTTCAGCGGTTTTGTAACGTGCCGCGACCCTAATCATAGCAGGCAATATTTTTTAATGCTTTAGGCCATCTGGCGAACGTTAGTTGAAAAGAATCTTCTGAGTTTTGAATAAATGGCAAAACAAAAGCTCTTATTCAAAGTCAATAGAAATATGGCAAATGTATTACGCAGAAATATTCATATCTTGCCAAATAAGACAAAAGGAGAGTAATGGATATTGAAATTTCTTGAAAATTATACTTTTAAAAAGTTTGCCAGGAACATACCTTTATTACGCGTCTTAAAAATCCTATGAGTACGGCAAAATCGCTTGACCGCCAGGTCTAGGGTAATTCCCATCAGAGGCTGCCTATTAGGGATGTGCGGGTATACCCGTACCCGCGGGTATACCCTACCCGTACCCGTACCCGCGGGTACGGGTAGGGTAGGGTACACATTTTACGGGTACGGGTCGGGTACGGGTACAGCGCTACGGGTACGGGTATAGCGGCTACGGGTACGGGTATACCCGTTTTACCCGTAAAGTTATATTTTCATTTCTCACTACTATAGCAAATTAGCAATGCAGTAATAGAAAAATAATATTGAGTAAAGTGTATTAGTATAACTTGTACATCGCGTTCAGTTTGTCAGACAGCATGCATTTTACTTACTGAAAACATAAAGGAAATACAGATGACGTAATCTGACATCTTCAGTAATAAATCTATAATGGCGTCCTCTGACTCCTCCAAGGACTCTTTGACCGAGAAGTTCTTCTGGTAAAGTTTTGTTGTTTAACTTGAGCTCTAATGCCTGCTCATAGATAAATGATATCTACTAAATATTTTAAACAAGCCCATTCATGTCGGCTTAGGCTAGCTGACTGATTATCCTGATTCCTAAGTACTAGATCTGTCCTAATCTAAACATGCGTGCTATTTACAATGAATAGTTATCCCAATTTCGTAGCCCCTATTTCACTGTTGCCTCTCTGTAGTCTCTAGGAACGGCTACGGGTTCACGGGTCCATGTACAGGTCCTTGTAGTACTTGTACCCGTAAACACACCCGCGGGTACGGGTCCAAAATTCCAAATCCAAAAACTCCAAATTCCAACCAAAGTCGGTTACGGGTACGGGTACGGGTACACAGCTTACGGGTACGGGTCGGGTAGGGTACAGCGCTAGCGGGTACGGGTAGGGTAGGGTAAAAAAGTTTTTCCACGGGTACGGGTAGGGTATGCATTTTGCTGTACCCGCACATCTCTACTGCCTATTATATATTAGTGGAGCTTCAGAGCAAAATGGTCGGAATACGCTTTCCTTGCGTTATTACGAAATAATGTTACTACTTTCAAGGGCCTGGAATGGCTACAATGCTGTTGGTCCACTTGATCTATTTACTTATTTTACTACATGGAAGAGAATTAGTGAGATGCAATTTGGAAGTATTATATTATACAATTGAAAAAACAGGATATTAATTAATAAAAACAGCCAAGTCCAGTAAATAAATACGAAGTCATGCAACAGTTTCTTTTATTTCTTTATCGTAGATGGTACTGCAGTTCACATATATTTAAAATTTTATTGTTTTATTTTGCAATATGTTTTTTGAGGCGCTGAGGACCAGAGTGGCCCAACCAAACAAGTAAATTTTGAGAAAACGGATTTGAATTTTGGAATGAACTTGTGAAATGGCAAAGTTTCAATGTGTTATCTTTGACAAAATACATAGCACTAATTTTCCTCTGGTCCATCTAGTTAGGCCTACGATTGCACCTACTCGGGTGTCCGGTATTTTGGAGACAGGCTTATGGCGACCCCATCAACATCCATTTAATCCAGTTATATCCGTTAATCATATCTAATCTAATCCTACATTTATATAGCGCCACTTTATAATGCACAGAAGCATCAGCCGATGGCACACCAGATCAAAATCATTCAAGATCCAGGTCAAATCCAGGGTATCCGGCCGGAAAAACGGGTGACAGTCTATGGTGAATTATTATTATTTTAATATGCAGATTCTGTCATTTCGTTTCCCTCTGTGGCTAAATCATTATTGCATGTAGGCTCTAACTAGCGTATATAGGGCCTACACGTCGCATGGTTAATACATTTTAGCCTGCGATGTTTCCGAGTTCTCGTAGAGCTAGGCAAAGTACCAGTATTTGTAATATTTCTGTCCTGAAAATGGTCGTCACGTGACAAAAATTATTATTAACTATGCAACAACGTAGAGTCGTTCGTGTCATCGTGTGCCTCACTCACCTTGCACAACTTCTAACCAGGTAGGCGAAATCCTCGGAATTTCTGCACTTCTACGATTGCACTTTCGATTCTGCGAGTGTTTGGGAAGTTAGGATTCTAGCGGAATGTACGATGGACTGTCTGTTCAGGTACTCTGCGGGCGCTTTCAGCAATGAACATTGACCCGACCTTGACCTGTATGTGCCTTAATGGCCAGCACTCGCCTAGAGGCTAGGGCCCGGCCGGGTCTGGTTTACGGCTGAGTTAAGCCTGTCAGAACCGCCTACCGCTGTTTTGCATAACTTACCAATAGGCTTAAACGGAATTGTATAAAACCTTGCAAATCAAAGATTCTTGGGAAACCTGAACTTTGTAGGTTACAGAATTCTTATGCAGACATAAGAAGGCCAGACATGCGTACAATACGAGTATAATGATGGCTGTTGAGCCAAGCTATGCAGATAGGCTGAGTCACCCCAGCAGCATGCCCAGCAGTTGAACCGCCGCTAGGTGGCGTGACCGTTTTAGCTATAGGCAGCTGCAGCCGTAGCTGAGCTGCAGCAGAGTACTGAAACAGTAGTAGTACGCTGACCGTTGAAGAGCGAGCACGACATTCACAGTGACTCTTATGTTCGATGCATTTTATTACATTAAATCTGATTAAACGAATTAAACTTCACGGACACTTCAAGTTGATATTGTAGCTAACCAACAGTTACAATAACGAGGCACTTGCTCTCTTGCTATTTTGAATTTAAATTAGAACAAATATTGAGAAGGTACTATAGTGACACGAGCAGGGGCGGCGCTAGGGGGTGGGTCCGCGGGTCCGGACCCACCCAGCCTCGGGCAGAGGCACCCGAGGAAATCGTGCAAATCCGCAGAGAAAGTTTGATTTGGGGGAGGAAAGGGGTAGTCTGAATCGGGTCCTGGTTGTGTAGATTGCATTAGACCCACCCAGCCAACAAAACCCAGCGTCGCCCCTGGACACGAGCTCCAACCTACAACCGTAACACCCACGGCTAGAGTTGCCGAGGGGGGGTTGAACCCTCTTTACAGCTAACTTTGCAACCCTTCCAGAAATCGCATATTGGGTACATGCAGTTTCTGTCATTAATTGAATTTCAGTCCTCAACCCCCCCCCGCCCCCCAAGCTCAAATTTCACAACTCCAACACTGGTAACACCGCGACATCCGATATTTAGATAAGTCAATGTCCTACAATCGAGCAGCCACTGCAACATTGTGTCGGAAACCGTCAACAATCAGAACCCGTAGAGGGGACGGAAGCGGAGAGACAATTTCCCCAGGAATTGGAGGGTCCCCCGCAGCTGCCGCTCACAGTAGCGTGTAGAGGGGGCGGTGGCCCCGGGCGCAGACCAGGGGGGGCGTAAAAATTGACCCGATGACTCTTTTTTTGCTTGTCAGACCTTCTGGGGGCTGATGTTTTTTGGCTCGTGGGCGCACTTCGGACAACTTGGCCCCGGGCGTCGGCCACTCTCTACACGCCACTGGCCACTCATCCACAGGAGGAGTTGATTTGAGGTCAAATGCTAATTCAAGATAAAGCATAGTTAGGGTCAGTTCCCCGGTCCCAATGCCACCCGTCATCTCGTATAATTGGTGCCACCCCCTAAATGATATTATTATTATTATTATTATTATTATTATTATTATTATTATTATTATTAGTATTAGTATTAGTATTAGTATTAGTATTAGTATTCGTACGCTCTTTTCACTCGGACAGAGCTCTTCAAAAAGTATTTCCTAAATCTCAAACAAGAAAATAGCGAGACTTCTCTAAAAGTAATTAACATAATATACATAATTTATATATTTCATTACTAATTAAAAGTAATTATTCAGTGCAGTGTCTCATATCTTCTGGGAGTGGTTCACGGGTTATTGTGCCGACAATTTCAGTACGTAAAAATTTTCTGAATTTAGCCTGTTGCCCTTTCGTATTGGGTAGCGAAACGTTTGTAGTTAGAAGGGGCTCAGGGGCGTAGCCAGGAATTTGATTTGGAGGGTATAATGTGATTTGATGGGGGTATAAATCTTTAAAAACGTTGCACATCTTTTAAAAGACATTAAAAACTTTAAGGTAGCCTGAATTTTGACGGTATATATATACCGATATACCCCCATGTCGCAACGACCTGGAGTCTGCTCCCACTGCTTTTCTTTAAAATCAGCCCCCGATGGACGGTTTTGAAAAGCGCCGAACACTTTGGTCTGTCGATTAAAAAATATTCGACTGCTCCCACCTTCCTGTTAAAGGTTGAGGTCGGATTCTTCGAAACACGGTCGAAGGCATAGGCGTCAACTTCTATCAGGCCTCTATAAGTCCAGTGGCGTAGCCAAGGGGATGTGTGAAGGTTAAGACCCTCTTGGTTGCCCGACCAAAATGTTTAAAATTGCGTATTTTTATTATTCTGTGGGCGTAGGGGCGCCTAAATTGGGTTTAAAGGAGCAAACAAGACAAAAAAGAAGCAAATAAAAATATAAATATAGTTGCACGCGTTTATATAACTAGCCTATAGTATAACTAACTTAATCAAGCAAGATAATAGGTGACGACCTTTTTTACTACCTCCATTTTTTTAATTCAAATTTACGCCGCCGATCGAAGATTACTAATTCAGCAACAGGTGTAGACGCTTCTGTGATTCGAGGAGACTGAGTCGCTGACATCTGACATTTATCTCTGATTCTTCGATACTGAGCTTTGACTGACTATGAGCGACTGTTGAGCTAAAGTTTCTAAAAGAATATTCTTGATGTTGAGCCTGCGATGTCGTCAGAGTGGTAATCGAGAGTCAATTTAGTGGGGAGGGAGGGAGGGAGAGGGAGGAGGGGGAGGAGGGAGGGAGGGGAGGGGGGAGGGGGAGGGAGGGAGGGAGGGAGGGAGGGGGGGGGAGGGAGGGAGGAGGGAGGAGAGGAGGGAGGGGGAGAGACTCAGCCCATTGGAGGTGGGGAACAATAATGTTAATTATTTCATTATTCTAGACAAGTTAGTTAAATCATTTAATGACATCGTTAAACTGTCCCCGTTGTTATGTAAAGAGTGGATCGGTGGTCAGGAATTCCCCTTCCGCTGCAGATGTCACAGTGGCTGTCTGTCCCTGTCTTTTCACGTGGACTGACTGTTTAGGCTTTGAATTTGAAGAACAGACAATAACAGCGTCAGGATATTTGAATTGTGTTTGATTTGAAATTATGTTGCCATAGGCCCATGGCATACCCATATTATGATAGTGAGCCATATAAGCTGACTGACTGACTGACTGATTGACTGACTGACTGGTTGACTGGCTAACCTATTCTGACTGGGACCGGTCGTTGGGTTTGCCCAAAACCGCTGAGTAATTGGGGGTGGGGTGGGGGTGGGGGAGTAGGTAGGTAGCATCATCATGATCGAAAAGAATACTTGAATATGCGAAGAATTCTTTGAAGAGCTTCTTTTTGCTGGTTGGGGAATGTTGATACCCACTTACGAATGTTGATACTTCCTATTCCGGGACCCTGGCTGCGCCACTGCTCTAGCTTATGTCCACCATAGACTAGCTATCATCCGGTCTTCGAGGTTCACATCATAGAGATAATAAACTTGGCTTTTGTCTCTTGGGCGTTTAGGGTCTGGTGCGCCATCGGACGATGCCTTTGTGCATCAAGACGTGACGCTATAGAAGTTGATGTTTGGAGTGAATAATAATCAATTATACAATCCATAACAATAATCATTTGATTCTTGTAAATTGTAAATTTTGACATTTTCTTGCGCCGTAGCCATGACTACGCCACGCTAATACCTGTGACGTCATCGGTGCTCTTTTCGCCTCAACAGGAAACAGCTTATGGCGGAAATGTAAGAAGAACAACAACAACAACAACGTTGGCTTTCCTGCTCTTAGTATGTTCTGAGACAACCGGAAGGAAAGCAGAAAACACCTAGGTAAGCGGATAATGTTAATAATAGAGACAATGAACATAGGCCAATATCAAGTCCATTGGACTCTGGTACAGTCAAATGCTGATATGAAGCAGATCTATTTTCCATGGGAGTTGGCATGGAATAGTACGTCAGAGGGAGAGGATTTTCTATAGAAACCAACATAGAAGCTCATAGATAATACCGAATAATATTATTCTCTAGAGGTTATCGCTTTGAAGCCTGCTGTTGGGTGCGTTTTCCTCGATCAAATATCACCTCCTACACCCCCACCCCACCCCATCTCAACTACTCACCGGTTTTGGACGAATTCCACGACCGGTCCGGATCCGAATGGGGGAAGGGGGTTTCTGACCCCCGTGAATTCCAATGAATATGGACATAGTTTCTCGTATCAGAAAGTAAAGCGCCAGTTGAACATCCCCATTGCTCGTCCGTGCACTTTTTCTAACCGCTCTAAACGGAGTGAGGGGATTTCTTTCCGTTTGAGTAGCAGAGGACATGATCGCGTCGTCGGAACCGAAGGTCAAGGACGGCGGCAAGGCGGCGTCTGCTGCGTCTGCCGCTGCTGCGTCTGCCGCTGCGTCTGCCGCTGCGGCAGCAGCTGCGGAGACGGAGGAGCAGTCGTGCGTCGACTGCGACAAGTCGCTGGTCGGGAGTCGTTACATCGTTCACCTGAGCAACAGCTACTGTGTTCCGTGTTACGAAAGCAAATACGCCAACACATGCGAATCGTGTCAGGCTCTGATCAGCACAGACTGCAAGGTTGGACCCGCAAAGGTCTTAGGTCAAGGTCACACCAGCCGCGATAAGTAAGTAGAGTAAAAAGTAAAGTCTTTCCTGAACTCTCAAGACTAACCTCGAGGCTCCTAGGGCGGTGCTGATCTCCGTTTCCAAGGACACCTCAGCCAGGCGACTTTTGCAAGTCACATGATACGGGACCAGAGTTCTCGTGCAATGCGCCTATTTACTCCGCGGATTAATTCGCTACTCAGTTGCCATCGCCATCTGGCGAAAGAAGGCTGAGTCGACCTTAGGGCTCCTGCGGGTCTCGAACCCACGACCTTCTGCTCCATCGTCCAACCGTCTCCAACGTTGCTACCACTCTGCTAACTTCCCGCCTTATAAAATATTGTTAGTTTGTTGAAGGGGCGTAAAATTTTTTTGATATAATTTCATTACATATTTATTAGCCAGGATGGCCGTAAATAAGTAATCTTTTAAGTAAATATTATTATCTATTCGACCGAATACAATGTGTTCAACTAGTTTAGAAATAAAAGTTTCAAATGAGAAGTGCCTATAGCTAGAAAATCACTTAGATCGAGTGTTGGTTTTTTATTAATGTGTGGACGAGAGCGCTGGCATAGTCCTATGGTAGAAGACGCTGTAGGCTGACTTTTAGCAAACAGCAGTTTTGATTGCGCCATACAGTTAAACTATTGTGGTGAACCGGGTCTTATGTACTTTCCCAGAATGGCTGACGCCCAGTCGCTACACAGGATCAGATTTCTCAATTAAGGCGCGTTGGTGGTCGACTTAGCTGTTTGGCTAAGAGTTTTACTGTCTGATGGCTGATCTCTCTCTTCTCTCTCTCTCTCTCTCTCTCTCTCTCTCTCTCTCTCTCTCTCTCTCCTCCCCCTCTCTCTTAGATTTTACTTCTTCCGTGGAGCTTTATAATAACAATACTAGCAATTCCCGGGTACTACCTTAGGTATCTTTTCATGTACTACCTTCTTGACTTCCGGGTACTGCCTCTACTTTCTCTATATCAGGTACTACCTCTACCTTTGCTATGTCAGGTACTACCTCGCTCTCTCAGGTACTACCTCTATATCTTGGCCAACTCGGGTACTACCCCACGGTGGATAATTCTCTAGATACTCCCTAGGGATCTACTGGACCTCTTCCTGGGCTCCTTTCCCGATCTCCCACCGCGTCGCGATTTATCTTTAGTGGGGCATACCCGCCCCTTGGGAACCGCTTTCGCGGTGGATTCAACACTCTACTATAGAGATGTACAGGTACTACCTCTTTTTTACTAGTTTTTAGGGAGGGTACACCCACATATTCGGCAATCCGATTTTTACCTCAGTCCACCGACCCTTTAGGACTGCTCGTCTACGGGACCTCTATTTATAGGGCTTCCACACTGCCTTAAAGCAGGTGTGCTCAACTTTTAACTAATCACTGGTCACTATCTACTTTAGCTATTAGTGCCTCCTAACGACTGTCAGTGAAACTTACTCAGAAAAGTTTCTATGCTTAATTATTCTTTATAATTGGACCTCAGGCTCATCTATTTTTAACATTATAATAATTTCGCCACAGTATATAGGTTGATGGGAAGGTACATGACGATAGTTAACTGAACATGTCCAAGCTCATCAAAACACAACACTGCCTAAGAATATGAGTTGGAATTACATCCAGCAGACACTGTTTATTAGGTAAAGATAAAATAATTTTGCGTATTTCAAAGACGTTGGGTGGAATGCGTTGAATTTCGGGAGAGGAATTTTTGGTCTTGGTTGAGATATGAGGGAGATTTGAGCCTGATACCGAATGCCAGAAAAAAATTGCTAAACTTTTATCCGCTGGCTGTTGAGGCGAATTTGACAGAGGTAGCGCACAATAAGTAAGTAAAATATCGTGAATGTATGTAGCGCTTTCGAGAGTAGGTACAAGCTGCCTATTCATAGGCGTCTACCGTCGAAGTGGCTATAGTCGAAGCATAATGGTCAACCGGGCAAGGTCAATTCCAGAGATCAATCGCAGTAGTTACTCCTACCTCTTACCTCTCTCGATGACCTCTACTGACTCCTTCCACTTGGAGTTGGTGCATCATCGGCTGATGCCCCGGATATTATGATAGTGGCGCCATAGAAGTCGATTAGATTTCAGTAACATATGCAGATTTCATTCGAATTAGTGATCTCGTGATATATGGGCATGTCAGCGAGGTAGATAGACTGTTGTAACGCTCTGTTGCTGTTCACTGCCTGCATAGGATTTGGCGTACAAGGACAAGCACTGGCACGACAGCTGTTTCGTCTGTTCCGAATGTAAGGCTCACCTGTTGGACAAGATGTTCGCCTACAGAAGCGACAAACTCTACTGTGCCGACTGCTTCGAGAACATCCAGTCACTGGTCTGTGCGACATGCGGCCTACCGTTCACCGCTGGTACAGCCACACACACACACACCTCATCAAGTATAGTCACCGGCAGATGTTGCGACAATTAAACAATGCACGGGGGGCTATTTATTGCCACTGAAAAATCCCCCGGACCTTCATTGGAGGGTGGGACGTCTAAACGTTGAAAAATTTCGAATATTGTGCATCAGATATTTGGATCAGACAAGTCCGGAGATAAAATGGATCTCAGCAATGGCACAGACCAAGTTAAAGCAATCTATCTAGACTTCTGCCTCTGTCTGTCTCTGTTAATGTCGCTCTCTTGGTGGTTCACAGGGTGCTAAATTCACAGCAGCCATCGAGGTTCTGGTCCTTGTTCACTGTCCAAGCTCATAGACACTCAACCAGGTCCTCGGATGCACTAACTCTGCAGATAGCGCACACTCGCACTACTCTTGACAAGCTCGCATTTCCAGTGACTGGGCCGAGAATATGGAATTCACTCCTAAAAATGAAAATTTTTCGGAAATCGGAAATGCTAAAGTTGATGGAAGGGAGAGGGAGTTTGGGTCATCGCCCCTTTGTATTAAACCGTTGGAGCCAGATTCTAGGGTATGCTGTAACGTCCGAGACCTCGGTGTAATTGGCAGGCATGAAGAAGTACGAGCACAGGGGCAAGAGGTGGCACGAGGACTGCTTCGTGTGTCAAGACTGTCGTGCTCCGATCGGAAACAACGCGTTCCTCTACTACAGGAACAACCCCGTCTGTCTGATGTGCTACGACAACAAGTACGCACTGCACTGCACCAAGTGCCAGAAGGCAAGTCCACTGCACTGCACAGCAACTCACCCTAAGCCCAGCTGAAGCAGTTATCTGGCCAACCAACCCTCTCTCCAGTGGCGCAGCGAGGGAGACAGTGGGGGCGAACCGCTCCAGGCGGCACTTGCCCTATATGGGGCAACAGTTTCGGGCTTTGTATAGGCCTATAGGCGGACATATACGGCAATCTGTTTTTGCTTGTCAAGATTTTTCTGACGTTGAATTGTTGAATGAATGGGCGCGGCACCAATATGTCAGGGCGGTATTTTTCGGTTTTAATAAAGATTTAAAATGCGACGACCTTTTTTTGCTTGTCAACAGTTTAGATTTTTTCTGAAGTTGTGTACTGTTGCACTGTTAATTTTTGCCCCAGGCGGCACTTTGCCGCTGCCTCTCCCCCACACCTCAACTGGCGGATCAGTTGCTCGGGTGACGGTTGCCATTGTGCTGCAGGTGATATCGAAGGGAGGTCTGCAGTTTCGAGGCACTCCGTGGCACATGGAATGCTTCGTGTGTTCGAACTGTGAGAAGCAGTTGGCCGGCGATAAGTTCACCACACATGACAAGAAACAGTATTGCGTTGAGTGCTGTAACAAGCTCTTCAGCGACAAATGTCATCGCTGCGAGGAACGTATCACAGGTAAATCATGTCCACACTCCACAACATTCTCTGCCCTCGACACTCTCTGTCCTCGACACTCTCTGTCCTCTACACTCTCTGCTTTGCAATAGCCTATGGTCTCTGAACTCTTTTCTTTGCACTCTCTTGTTATCTGTTGATGCAAAGAAGGAGAATGCAGGAACAAACCTATTAGGAAACAAAACGGCAAGTTGGGAAACAATCGAGATTACGCAGCAAGACCATAATGTGAATGAATGACCGGGTGGAACACAGCGGTTCTCACACAGGCCAGATCCTACTGAACCACTCTCAATCCTATAATAATAATAATAATAATAATAATAATAATAAATAATTATTATTATTATTATTATTATTATTATTATTATTATTATTATTGCTATAATAATTGTAATAATTGTAATAATAATAATAATAATTATTATTATTATTAATATTATTATTATTATTATTATTACTATTATTATTGCTTAATTAATGGATCAACTTCTCAGCGCGAGACTATATATGAATTCAGGTGACAGAGGGAATTGCCGTCGTCATAATTAGTCACCGAACTATGGTTTTTCGATGGTTATTCTATTGTTCTGCCTAGGAGTTGGCAAAGTGAAATACGTAGCGTTCGAGGGTCGCACTTGGCACTGCAAGTGTTTTACCTGCAGAGACTGCCACAAGAGCCTAACGTCCGAAGGTTTCATCACCAAAGACCTGGAAATCTACTGCGCCGCTTGCGGTAAAAAGTAGGCGGTTAGAAAGAAGCTAACAGTCAAATAAAACCAGTCAAGTCAAGGGAAACAGTCAGGCAAAACCAGTCTTGTAAGGAAAGTCAGTCGAGTCAAAGCACAACGAGTGGAGCTAAACCAGTCGACGATTTGTGTCACGACAGACGCGGGTGACATTGTATGCCAACTATCGCAAAGCAGGAAGAAAATAAACCACGTGACCTAAAGAGTTAACGACATATCTCTCTCTGATTAATATGTAGGCAAATCGACAAAATGTCGGAATTAAGATCAAAGCTTTTGTAACGAAATTACTGTTCTAACGTACATTCAGTAAAATTGGCGACGACGTTCGGCTGAGCGTTGCCTGAAATGCGTTGTTCAGTGTCAAATAATTCAGACGTATACTAGACAAATCTCTAAAAACCTTGACATCGTCATCATCATCATCATCATCATCATCATCATCATCATCATCACTACCACCATGATCACAATCGTTATTGTTGTTCGCAATACGCACTTCACTAGGTACAGTTGAGCGTAAGCTGTAGTATAAGGGACGAGGGGTCCAGATGAACAGAACTATTACTACTACTACTACTACTACTTACTACTACTACTACTACTACTACTACTACTACTACTACTACTACCTACTACTAGGACTGGACTCTACAACTACAACTAACGGGGGGAGGACCGCGACCGCCAGAAGCGAAACAGCTGCCGAGGACAATCTTATCGCGAATGCCATTAGGGCCGGGTTCGCCAAAGTCATTAAGACCGGGTTTAACCAAGGACTACTAGTAGTCCATGGTTTAACTACCGGTATAGTGGAAGGGTTGCTGTCGCCGGGCGCGGAGCGTAGAGTCGCTGTATTAATGTACACAAATGCATGACAGAATGTGTTTCTAATAAAGGCCCGTAGAGGACGCTCTGACGGTGGGAGAGAGGAGAGAGGGGGCGAACCCAGAGAGGGGCAGAGTCGGCGGTAAACGGTTGAAGAGGCAGTCTGGAAAACTCTGGTTTTTGGCGGTCGTCGAGAGCGGTCGGAGATGTCTTCTATACGGGCAGAAAGGAGCCAGCGTTTGTCTAATACATTTAATATAGGCCTAATAAGTTTTAAAAGGAACGCCGTACGAACACTTGATAAGACCGCAACGAATCGAACAATCGTAGATCAACATTCATATTCTTCAAGCTACGCACCATCTTAGACCAAATGCTCATACGCTAAAGGATTCAATACAACGAACATTCCATCTCATAAACATCATACGTTAAAGTAGTCACCACGGACTCCAGAGTGCAGCCTTCCCAAAGACGATAGTAGGAGGCAGGATGGACTCTAGAAGAATTCCATACTTCGAGATACCTGTAGGCAGTGTTTTATCCAGGTCTGTTAGGGGAAGATTCTCCCATCCCAAAACCACAATCCTCCCCCCTAAATCCCAGCACTGACGCAAATTTTTGCATTGAACTGTGTCTCTTCCTCTCCAGCCAAATCAATTCTCCCCTCAAAGGCCTGCGTGGAGTATGGATAAAACGCTGCCACGCTACGAGAGCTAATCACCTTGAAAACATTTTCAGGTGGGGGGGGGGGGGTGACCAACATCCTGCGGGGTGTTGCCAAAATCCTGTCAAAAATCCCATATTTATTATTTGCATTTTGTGTTTTGTCATCTCATCTGTTGCCTTGGTGCACTTTTAGCGGCCTATTAGTAGGACCCGTAAATACGCCGCTGCGATCACACTGCAGGAATGCTAGGACTTTTGCTACAACTAATGGACCCTCACGAGAAACAGAAGACGGAATGTGGACCGGCTTTAAAAAAAGTTTGAGCTCCCCTGGTCTAAGCCTATAGGACCTATGTGTTGTGAACGTGAATTTGTTCATGAAATGTTGAATTAGCAACAATGTAGGCCTAACCAAGAATATATATATATACAATATATATAAAACCAAAAAAATCAAAACATATATAATATATATATATATATATATATATATATATATATTTAAAACTGGATGCATTCAAACTAATTCTAAACGCGATGACAGTCTAGACACGTTTTCTCCTAATTGAGTCACAGAAAAGAAACATCATCACTGTTTCGCCCATCATTTAAAAGCAATAGAAATACGCAAGAAAATCGTGACAATTAAAGTCACGAAACATGGCCCCTCACCTTTGTATATCCCAAATGGCTATTCAACATTTAGTACAGGAGCCTAAGAATGAGCAGTCACTGCAGTATTACTCACCAAAACGCTATATAAATTCACGATACTTGCTTATTTCAACCCGTTGACATAAGTAGGCCTAAGTAAAGCCAAGCAAACAAGTCAGTCATGTAAAGTACGTCAAATAAGCAAGTAATTCAAGCAAGTAAGCAAAATGAGCAAGTAAAGCTTCAACGAGTTATAGCAATGCAGCTTTCGGACAATAGCTTCAGGTGGCTTGCAAGTCATCCATCAAACCACGTAATGCAATGCAATGTAGCGAAATATTTGTATAGCGCCTCTTTGAAGAAACGCTCGGACCTTCAACAACTGTCAAACTTTTAGTGATTTCCCTATAGGTCTAACCATGTCAAAAACTTCTGACCACCCCACCCCCTCCAAGATCAGTGATGGGTGCTCTTTTTGATGATGCCCTTTTCCCATTTTTGATCATCAAGTGTAAGTATGTGGTGGTGATGACCTTTTTACTTGTCAGGCTCCCCCGTTGTAATAAAAATAGTATTCCATGAAATTTCCTTTTTATGATTATTTGTAAAATATGAAATTGTTGACGTCGACTTCTTTTGATTCCACCCCCGCCCCGACCCTGTCAGCAACTGTCAAACTTTTTCTAACCCCTCCTCCTACTTTGTTGACGTAATTGATGGACAGCTGTTGAAGATGATTGCGATTATTGCAAAACATCAATGCGTTGAAAGCTGTTGCCGGTTGAAAGGCGTCGCCTCCCTCGATTTCGAGCCCTCGCCCTGCACTGCCCGGCCCGGCCCGTCCCGGCCCCACAGGCGCGGTTCGAAACCTCCTCCAGGGCTGCTGTTATTTTCTATCCGGTCGTAAGATTTGTTGGAAGTCGTGTGTTGTGAATTCAAAGGCGAGGCGCGACTATTGTTAAATCTTTAAATACGGGTCACCCGAGTCGAACTAAAGGATCGCGCATAATAGGCGGGACATTGGCGGGGTGGGGATGTGGGGTACGCGGCGCCCGTCCACTACAGTCACTAGAATAGATCCTCGAAGACAAAATACCAGGGAATCGGTGTGTCGGATAAAGATCTCGTGTTCACTTACTCATTTAAATGACGTCACACGATCTGCGAATCTTTTTCGTTGATTTTTTTACAACATTTCGAATTTCGAATACAACTTCTATGGTGGTGTAGCCAGGATTACGGAATGAGGGGGTAAACAGGGACGTAGCCGGGAATTTAATGGAGGGGTATAATGTGATTGAGATAAAGATAACACTTTAAAAAATCTTAAAAAGCATTAAAAATTTTAAGGTAGTCTGATTTGGGGGGTATATATACCGGTATACCCTCAGTCGCTACGTACCTGGGGGCAAATCGCTATCTTCTGGGAAGAAAGCGATGACGAGGAAATAAACGTGCTTCCTATGAAGCGCTTTCAGCCTCGCGTAGTCTCCTCTCGATTTCATAATACTACCTAGGCTACCTCTCAATATACTCTGTGGATTTGCACAAAACCCTCTGTATCTGTCGCAGTCCGAATAGAGGGTCGTCCCCCCTCGAGTGCCTCCCAGTGGCTGTGTCAATGAACTTCTATATTGCTAATCAATTCTGGGCCAGAATTCTTTAAAAACACACGTCAAAACAATGGCTGATCATAATGTCGGGTATATAAGTAGTATTAATATAATGTAATAATATATAATATAACAAGGTTTAAAGTGGTTCAGTAGGGAATGCTCTGTGTGAGAACCAGAACCACTGTAGGAGTAGTATTGCAATGCGCTCTTGTCTTTGTCCATTTGCCATGCTTATTGGGCTATATAAACAGGGCCGGATTAAGGTCCGAGTGGGCCGGAGGGCTGAGGAAAAAAAGGCCGTCGCCTATCCTGAAAACATCATAGAGAAGCAAAGCAAAAAAAGGTTGTCTTCCTTCCAAATCGGGTTGACAAGCAAAAAAACGTTATCTCGTAAAATTAAATAACAGATGGAAAATCGGTGGGCCTATTTTGATGGTGGGCCGAGGGGCTGCAGCCCCCTCAGTCCCCGCCTTAATATGGCCCTGTATATAAATTGTCAATAATAATAATAATAATAATAATAATAATAATAATAATAATAATAATAATAATAATAATAATAATAATAATAATAATAATAATAATAATGTCAGACTATAGAATTATATACTAGGTGTGCAAAACATGTTGAAAGCTTCGAAATGTCAGACATGAAAGTGTCAATATTTTTCTGAGTCATTGACTGCGAATAATCTATATTTAGTAATTTATAAGAAGAGCATTTCGTGCTTTGGATTCTGTTTGCTTAGAAATCGCCAGAGAAATCTTACGGTGGCCTGCGATCACGAACACGACAAAAAGAGGTTTCTGTGCAGAGAAGACCCTTTAGCACGCATATAAGATCAAAGCATTCGCTGCAACTGATTTGAAATTTCCATGCACTTAAAGTCAAATTTAGATATATAACATCAAACTTTTGCTGTTACAATATCTAAACTGCTTCGACATGGCGGTAAACTGATCAGTTGGCATTCATTAAAAAGTAATTCTACCGTTCAAATTGTCACGTTTTTTAAAATCAGTCACGCAACGATAGGCTGTGCAAACTGTGCGATGCACAGGGGCCCCCGACGGCGGTCAGAGGACCCTGCTGTTCACGGGGGCCCCTGGCAGCAGAGGGTCCAGACAGCAAGTACAGTTTTTTCTACTTTAAAATATTCAAAATGCATTTTTACGAATTGACAAAGACCTGCAAATATAACAAGATGTCACGAACAGCGTAAAAACTCAAATGACTCAACCTTCTTCTTCCGCTTCTTCTTCTTCCTCTTCTTTTTCTTCCTCTTCTTCCTTTTTCTTCTTCCTCTTCTTTCTCTTCTTTAATAATAATAATAATAATAATAATAATAATAATAATAATAATAATAATAATATTATTATTATTTATTCTTTAATCTTTATTCTTCTTCTTCATCATCACCTTCCTCTTCTTCTTCCTCTTCTTTTCTTCTTCTTCTTCTTCCTCTTCTTTTCTTCTTCTTCTTCTTCACCTTCTTTGTTCTTCTTCTTGATGTGCCATGTATTGCTACGTCGGTGACCATGGATGTCCACTCTTCTCTGTTTCTGGTTTTCCTTGTCCGTTCGATGTTGTCTGTGATGCCTGTTTCTCCTCTCAGGCAGTCTGTATACTCTATTCTCTATTACACAATGGTCGTTAATGAAGTGCGAAATATATAAATATCGTACAAGCACCCAACGTTTTTTGTTTCAAATCGAAGGGCTCCCCCAGGGGCCCACCGCCGAAACTCTGCTGAAGGGCCCAAAAACCTTGCTAGATGAATACAGATCTCAAATTCGACATCACGACCACGGTATTATTCTACAGCGCCTCTCTGTCTCATTTGGTGTCTCTGGTGTTCCTCTGGTCTGGTTGAAATCCTATCTCTCTCTAACCCTATCTCTTCTGTCCGTGATCTTGGTATAATTCTTGACTCTGAGTTAACCTTTATGGATCATATTAACACACTTTGTCGCAGTTGCTTCTATCATCTCCGCCATCTTAGAGTGATTCGATGTACACTAGACATGCCATCTGCTTCTACTTTGATTCATGCATTTATTTGCTCAAGGCTTGACTACTGTAGTTCACTTTTTGCTGGTCTTCCATCGGTGCGATTTAATAAACTCCAGATTGTTCTTCGTTCGGCAGCCAGGGTGATTGCTGGTGTCACAAGACGTGATCACATTAGTGATTATATGATGTATGTTTTACACTGGCTGCCTTATCCTGCTCCAGTTGAGTTTCGTGTGTTGAGAGCGGTTGCACTCTCTCTCTTTATGGTGCCACTCTATCTTACCTTTCAGAGCTACTCCATCTCCTTAGCTCTATCCCTGGTCGGCCACGTCTTCGGTCCACAACCAATGGTCTTCTCAGTGTGCCCCAAGCACGAACCTCCTTGTTCCTGAAGCGAGGTTTTGAATCAGTTGGCCCTATCCTTTGGAATGCTCTTGACGCCAGTAGGCTATGCGTGGCTTAGCAACTTCTAATTCTATGACCCTCTTTTTGAATCGACTTAAAACTTATCTCTTTGTCAATATACAGTACTTTGCTGTGGGAGCGCTTCTGGGTGATTCTTCAGAAGAGGCGCTAACAAATATTTTGTTACATTGCATTACATTGTTACATCACGCAAACATTCAAGGGGTTATGGACTTCAAGAAAACGAAATACAGTGTGGCGCAAAAAACCGGACTATAGTAAATGCAAACCTAAATGTGACTAGTCCGGTTTTTTTTGCGCCATCCTGTATATTTATTAGGGGAAAGATTTTTGTTACTCGTCTGAATTTCTGTGTAAATTCATTATTTTGGACTTGATCTGTTTTGCTTGTAGGACCTTCAAGACAACCAATAATAAGCCAATAATAGGGCCTAATGATAAAGATAATGATGTTGCTGTTGTTGATGATGATGATGATGATGATGCTGTTGTTGTTGTTGATGATGATGATGATGATGATGCTAATAATAATAATAATAATAATAATAATAATAATAATAATAATAATAATAATAATAATCATAATCATTAATAAGCACATGTTCTATGAATAAAGGTTCTATGATTAGTTTTCCTCGATAGTTTGTCTTCCGACTCCTATATCCTTACAATACTAACCATCTACAATGAATAATTCTTCGATTCAATTATAAATTCGCGTGTATTTGAATGAAAATAGTTTGATATTCTGCGTCTAACAATATTATTATTTAGGGGGGGGGTCATCAACCAGGGATAGGCCAAACGTGGAGGGGTGGGGAGGGT
>CM030848.1:1600000-1642500 GCA_018105865.1 Metaphire vulgaris
TTAGAATTATATTATTATTTATTATTATTATTATTATTATTATTATTATTATTATTATTATTATTATTATTATTATTATTTATTATTATTATGCTTTATCCATATTGTCCTGTTGATCAGTTATTGCATGAAGGATACGAATTATAATTTCAGAGTTTTGTGACGACAAAACGCCTGGTTTATATCCTGATCCAAAGAACTGTGGACTCTTCTATTCCTGTGCTAACGGCCAGACGTACAACATGTCGTGTCCGGAAGAGTTAGTCTTTGATCCCGTCTTAAGTGTTTGCAATTGGAACTACGCCGTATCGGAACAGAGAAAGCGAGAATGCCAAGAGCTGTCGTCCTCGCCAACAGTTTCTTCGTCGAGGTTAACTGTCTCTTTGAATATATCTTTTAATTCAACTGTCATTTATTCAAAAATAGTCAAAGTCCTTCCCCAACCCAAATTGATAATTCTAGAAATAAATCTGCCGCGGAACGGGTCTGGTGCATCGTGTAGCGTACCTGTTTGACTTATCGCAGCCTCTTACCACTGACCCTCATTTTACCACCGCCCTCTAGCGAGTAAGGTTGAGTCGACCATTGGGCTTCTGCGAAACTCGAACCCACGACCTTCTGCTCTATCGTCCAACGTTGTTACCACTCTGCTAACGTCCCACTCCCTCACTGTCTAATTCACCTCCTAGTGTTCTATTGATCCGCAACACTGAACGAATAGTATTAATAATAACAGTCATAGTCACGCTAATAACAGTATTTGTTACTAGTTCACGAGACCACGGTGAATGTATTCTATCGCCGTAGAATTTCCACAAAGATTAACTCCGCGTAGTGATTTTGCTGTAATAGTTAAAATATTCGCCTTTAAAATTACATATGGAAAATAGGGTAAAACGTAGTTAATAGTAAAATCCACACAAACCCATACGATTGAGTTCTTTAAAATCTTTACGTTATAATCTAACAATGTTGAAATGTATTAGTATTTTCATACCTAAGATAAAACACATCTTTTCCAATTTATTTGCTTGTCCTCCATAGCTCTGTCCAGCTGTTTCAACTCTGATTTCTGGAAGTGATCTGAGGATTTAAAGTACCATTGATTGATACCCTTGAGTAGCCTACTAAAAGTTAGAACTGGTGCCATAAAAGTGTATTTATTATTATTATTAGAATTAGAATTATTATTATTAAAATTGTTATGATTATTAGTGTAGTAGTAGTAGTATTAGTAGTAGTATTAGCAGTATTAGTAGTAGTATTAGCAGTAGTAGTAGTAGTAGTAGTAGTAGTAGTAGTAGTAGTAGTAGTAGTAGTAGTAGTAGTAGTAGTAGTAGTAGTAGTAGTAGTAGTAGTAGTAGTAGTAGTAGTAGTAGTAGTAGTAGTAGTAGTAGTAGTAGTAGTAGTAGTAGTGGTGGTAACAGTAGTAGTAATAGTAGTAACGTTTTGACTTTTGAACTCTTTTTTATTTAGCGTTCGACCGCCGACAACAAAAGCGTCACTTGTACACAAAGTGAAAGGTAGGAAAGGAGAAACACACATCCATTGCAGAGTTCTTATAATGCAGCAAGCAATTATTATTTATCACTTTAAAATAATTTAATATCTGAGGCATTAATAAACCGCCAATCTGACATGAATTGTGGCAAAAACTTTTTGGTGAACTGTAAAATCGAAGTCTCTGAGATGCGGACAATTTTCTTGTGCATCAGATTCAATCAACACTCGTATGCCGGAGGCACTGCAGCTGCGGTTCGGAATGGGCGATGTATCGCTTGCTTTCGACATCGAGCAGACTCCCGGATCGGCAGCGGACACGCATCCCAAGGTCATCAAGGGGCTCAGAGGACGATTCACGGAATGGAAAACCAACGAGGTCCCAATTCAATCGATTCTTTTCATCAAACGATGAGCTATTTAATCAACAAACTTTCACCTTTCCTCAGCGTCGTCCGCGAATCACATAATACATATGCCCTGTGTGTGTGTGTTCGGAAAAAGGGAACCCTTAAACAAATTGCAATAACTACCTCGAACATAAAACGATTTAAAATTTTAAAAAAAATTTTGAATGCATAAAGAGACATCTATTTGTGTCATGAACGCAAAATTTCATTGGAATCCGTTTATTCGTTCGGGCGGTTTGTATCTTTTGAGGTCAACTGTAATCACAGATTACAGTTTTCTGCTTATTCGTTGACCGACGCCATTTTCTGCGTCAATGAGTGCGTTGACAAACAAACAAAGTATTTCCAAATGAAGATCATATTCAATTTAATATCATTTCAGAAACAGCTGCAAATGAGGTTTGTATAGTTACAAAATTTATTTTAAAAATAGCCTAATTAACATTAGCTTTCACCATTATCAAAGGGTTCTTTTTATTCCGGACACAGTGACTTCATTATGCACGTTGTCAAGAGTCAATACCCGTGTGAGGTTCAGAATTAGTGAGGTGTAGCAGCTGTGTGCATATGCTGTTGTTGCTTTTGATTTTATTTATAAGTGAATAAAAGGCTTTGATATGTTGTCTGTGCACAGACTTTCGCCTTGTATAGGAACAAGGATAAGACGGCGTCCTTCGTTGCGTCGACCGAAGACAAGAAAAACTCATATAACTACGTAAGTATTTGCTGTAACCTGACAACTAAACTCAGTTTTATCCGATCGATATATCTGAGTTTCAGATATATTGATATCTGTATATCAATATTTGTGTCAATATATCTATATTTAGTTCGCATTCGTTCAGCTACGCGAAACACGCGTTTACGCAGTAAGAGTGGTAGGCCTATTCGATAGTCAGGCCATAGAGAAAAAAGGATTTTAAATTGCTTCATTATGCTAAACAAGTTACTAAATAGGCATGAAACAGCACGAGACGACTTCCTTCTTGATATACAAAGAACGAGCCAGTGTGGGAGGGGAATCAGTAAACAGTGACGAGGAATTTCCGCCTCCCCTAAAAATACCACAAAGTACGCAGCAAATACAAATTATGCAAGAAATTACAAGGTAATTGTTGTACAATATCGACAGAAAAATAACAAATATTTTGTACTGATGTTTGTTTGTCAAATATTAAACACGTAGAATCGTAGATAGCTAGCCATCTAAGGTGGAGATTTCACTTAACAGGCGTTCTTTTTATGTCATATTTCTAGAGAGGAACGTTCATGCATGGTGGTAAGAAATACTACATGAAGCCAAAGGAAGCTATGAACATGGTCCCTGCTACCTCCAAGGACCGTCACGTCAACTACAACGGAGAACAATACGTAATAACCACCGAGAAGGAACAGTCACTTACCTGCCCCACGGAACAACAAGGTCAGTCACCTTGAATAGTAATAATAATAATAATAATAATAATAATAATAACACTGTCAGAATAATAATAATAATAATAATAATAATAATAATAACAATAACACTGTCATAATAATAATAACAATAATAATAATATTAATAATAATAATAACACTGTAATAATAATAATAATAATAATAATAATAATTATTATTATTATTATTATTATTATTATTAACTTTTATTCTTAAACGCAGACCATCTGGTCAATTCCAGAGACCATTCAGCTGGAGACAGCAACACCGACCATCAATGGAAACGGGTCACTCAAAATGATCCATGACCCACCGAACCTTTGACCCACGACCCACGTGACCCATGACCAGTGACCCACGGGTCCGGAGAAATTGAATATGTATTGTGTCCTATCAAAGACATCAAGCAACGTCAACAGTGGCGTCGTTACCATTGAGTAGATATGAAAATTGCTTTGAAAATATTCATTTGTCAATTGGCAGGATCTTGAAATGGCACGCGCTGCATAACTGACGCACCTCGAAGCCCTAAAAATTCGATGCGTCATGGGTCAAAACCAAATTACCATTGACCATGGTCCACGTGATCCATCACCTGATTGGTGACCCGCTTGACCAATGACCTATTGACCCTGAGACAGACTATGGATGAGGAAAGTCGCGCGAAAACTTGTAAATTGTTAATAACAATAATTGTTAATTAACAAATAATTAATAATAGTTAATAATTAATTACATTTGACTTGCCCCATTAATCTAGAGTAGTTTACCAGTCCCACGTTTTGCCTACGCAGCCAAAGCTGCTACTCATTTATCACGGCCCTCTAGAGAATGATGGTCGAGTCGACCTTAGAGGCTCCTGCGAGAGTTGAACCCGTTCCGTCAGCGTGCCGCTCTAGCGTCTTACCAATCTGCCATCCTCCAGCCCTTGTGTTTCAATACACACTTTCACGCCCGTTAAATCAGTCATCACTCAAAATCTACAACCGCGCTTTCTCATACGCCGTACCAGAACTTTGGAACTCAATTCCAGCCTCCCTCCGCAGCCTACGACATGGTCAAACAATAAGCTCCGAATCCTCATTTCCTTTAATTCCTTCACTGTCTCCTCAAGCCTTTAGGTCTAAACTTAAAACCTTCCTATTCGAAAAGTAATTTCCCCCATAGCAATAACAACCTGACCCGCCGACTCATAGATGCACTGACCTTTGCCCGGCCGACAAACCACCCTGCCTAAAGCTATTTCAAGAAAGATTAAGCGCATAAGAATAAGCAGCTACTGCTGTGCTGCTTTCCGGGGCGCTGTAGAAGTTTACGAGAATTTACTTTACTTTACTTACTAAAGCATAGGGTCTAATCTTTTATGTCCTGTTAACATTTTCAAAGGCTCCAACAGAGGCAAGAGGTCGTCTTCGGACGATGGATCTGCTTCGTTTGTCGAAGCCGTCCCAACGTCGGCAGCTGCGAGTTCGACCGGAACAAAACTGCGTTACGGCGTCGAAATGTTTCTCTGCATCGACTACGCCACTTACTACAAGTACGTCGACACTCGACAAGTATCTCAGGCTCAGCTCTCAGATAGCGATAGCAGCCCGACAAAAGACTCTTAATTGATACATTTGCTATCTCTATAATCACTTCAGAGTAAACGATAGCTTAACAGGACTCGACAACACCAGCAGCAAAAATAACAAAAAACTACTATTATCACAAGTTCACAACAACAACAACTACTAGTATACATGTATCTTACTGCTAATACTTGCTGCTAGTAGCCTACTACTAACCTACTAGTACTTGTACTACTACTACTACAACAACAGCGACAATAACTACCACTAACTATTATTATTATTATTATTATTATTATTATTATTACAGGGTATTATTATTATTATTATTACTACTACTACTACTACTACTACTACTACTACTACTACTACTATTATTATTATTATTATTATTATTATTACTGCTACTACTACTACTACTACTACTACTATTACTACTACTACTACTACTACTGCTGCTGCTACTACTACTACTACTACTATTGCGCCTACTTCTTTTACTACTGGCACTATTGCTATTGCGTCTACTGATAATACTTCTAAGACGACTACTATTGCTACAAATGATAATAATGTTATTATAACACTCAAATACATCAGTTACTGATATTCTAAATCCAACCGCAAACGATCAAAGCAGTTCAAGAGATTTGCGAAGATGATAATCATCCGAGATAAATCAATTTCTGATCGCCTAACGTACAGTTCAAGGCGAAGCCCCATTGCGGGTCTTTTGTAAGAAGAAGTAGACGTACAACTTCAACATAAGACGCAGCCCGTACTACAGGGTTATACATGTATTGTCGTTTCGTTCCGTCTCAGGTTTTACATGCAGAGCAGCAAGTCGACGAATCAAGAGAAACAGGCGGACGCCATAAACAGCATTCGATACTACTTCGCTCACATCATCAACGGAGTAAGCGAATCTTATTGAATGATAAAGTTTTGGGTGTTCTAGCATAGGTTTCAAATATTGACGCTAGCCAGACTGTAGTGTTCTATAAACCAGGAGACTAGTCTTGAATGCAATTCTCTGTTCAACCGGCAGCCAGTGTAACTTCTTAAGAACAGGTTTAATATGATCCTGCTTACGAGTTTTTGTAATGGCACGGGTAATAGTCTATTGTGACATTTCAAAGTCGATAGATAGCTCTTGAATGTGAGAAGATTCACAGGAATAGAATAATTTTCATGGGCGTCCGAAAGGGAGCACAAGGGGTCCAGTTGCACAACTTGGAAAATTGTGAGTTTATGAAACAGTAAAATTACTTGTTTCTTTCGTCACGTGATCCTGTTTTGCACCCTCTGGAAAAATTCCTGCGGACGCCCATGATAATTCTGAGCTTTATACCACAATTTCTAATTTCAGTAGGATGTGGGGGTGTAGGGGGTGGAGGTGCACCCCCTGGAAAAATCAGGGAGTGCATTGCACCCCTGGAAGATGAGGCTGTTTTTTTGCTTATCAAGATTTTTGAAGACACGATAAAGAAAGGGCGGTGATCTTTTTTTTGCTTGTCAGGCTTTTATGATAAAATTTAATGATGATATTTAGCTATGTCCCTGAGAAAATCCACCCTCTGCTAAAAATTCGTTCCGACGTGCCTGAATGCGGGTCTATAGATTAAACCCGCTGCTAAAATTCGACCGGTGACTGACAACCAGGATATTGAAATAATGACGCTATTGAAGTAATAGGCCTAATTGATTAATTATCGCCATTTTGAAAGGTATTTATTTATCTAAGCAAAATCAACAGTAAGCGTTCTCTTCTTTAGCATATAAGTTGGCCTTCAGCCGATATGCACAACAAAGTAAGGCGTTGTTGTGACTCTAACGCCAAGCCGACTTGTTTGCTGTATAGGTGAACAGCCGCTATACTTCCATCAATCAGACTGACTTCGAGATCTACGTCAGACTCGTCGGATATTTCATCGCAATGGTATCACTTTGAATTTCGAAAATCACGCATATTTTAAAATCTCAGTATATAGACAATTTATTATATATCGCCATTTTCAATCGACAGAGATGCTGTTACAAACGACAATTGGTTGTTTTTATGTAATTAAGGTTTTCAAGAATTGTAAATACTGTAACGAGTATTGACTTTGAAACCAGAAAAAAACGGAAAGTTACCAGCAGAAAGAAACTTTATCTAGTGTCATAGCTTTAAGATAGAACCAGGTGCTTTTATCAGAGATCGGTATGAGTCACTCAAAATGACACAATTGAACCTTTAAAGAAAAGTATTTTTTCTTTCCAAGGATTTGGCGGTGGTCCATGTTTCGCATCCATAGATGAAGCTGCTTAAGATACAAGTTGGTCTGGATATGTAAAATAAAATTGAATTCTTGCGGTTTCTGCCAATGACTATAGACACCGGCTGATTCTCCGTTTACCGAGGGATACGGGATAAAGTTCGACCAGTACTACACCGACTCCAACTACTCCCTCTACGAATTCGGTAACTGGTTGAACCGCAATGCCGCCTCTCTGCCGAGATACGACGTTGCTATTCTCGTCACTTCGTAAGTCCAAAGTCCCCTTTGATACTATATCCATAGCTATCATAGAGACACTTTAAAAAATAATTGGATATTAGACGAATGGATAGATAATAATATCAGTGATGAGGACGCGACGGCGATGATGAAAGTAATGACAGCCTACTCTAGATTAATGGCGTAAGCCACCTGCGTCGCTGCTTGCCTAATACACGGAGATCAGCGCTTGACCTCGCTCGTTCAAGTATATGGGACTACCTTTGTACCCTTGCCTTTTCATTAAATATTAAATTAATTGTTAATCTTGGTTTGAATTCGTTGAGTTTATCAATATTTCAGAAATCTGCTTTTCTACGGATATCGCTCGGACAACTCAAAAATAGTAATATCTGGTAAATATTGATCAAATAACAAGATCATCATATTCATCTTCATCATCATCATCATAATCATCATCATCATCATCCAGTGGCGTAACCAAGAGGGATTTACGGGGTTAAAACCCCTTTTGGGCGCCGACGAAAAACATTTTTTATGTGTTTCCATGCATTTTTATTTTTGGACGCGTTTTTGAGGGTCAAAACTCCCCCTTGGGCTGCTGACTAAAAATTTTTAAGCGCCATAGGCGTGACGACCTTTTCTTGCTTGTCAGCATGTGAAAGGAAAAGTTTATGAAGGAAAGACATAGGATAGATACAAAGGATAACCTTTTTTTCTTGTCAAGATTTTTCGAAAGTTGGTTATTATGGTCAAAAGTCAGCCAAACCCTCCTTCCGGAAATCCTGGCTACGCCATTGTCATCATCATCATCATAATCATCATCATCATCATCATCATCATCATCATCATCATTAGCAGCAGCAGCAGCAGCAAACAGCAATTATGTCCTTGATCAAGATTGATGTGAATCTAGTCTAGGTACAAAGATTTTAGTCTATTCTGTGTGATTATGGAAACTAGCTCAACATGTTTGAGTCGTTGCTTCCTATTTTTGTATCTTGCGTTGAGCGAGCAGTGTTTCTGACTATTCTACGTAACGAAGGACGATGCATGTATTTTACATTGCGCTGCATTACAGCAATGGCCTATTAGCGGTTCTATTTCTGGGCTTAACGTTTGCCTTAACGGTTCTTTTGAATTCGTTTTAGGTCTTGCGTGGATTGGAACAGTCAATCAAAACTTGTATGGCGCCTGCTATAAATTCAACACCGGAGTCTGTTACGAATTCGGGGAATATTCGTCAATCGAGACCATAGCTCACGAAGCAGGACATATGTACGTCCATAGCAAAGTATACAGTAATATCAGACAACGCTGTACAGTGTACACCTAGTGCCTATGCATTACTAATTCGCAGACTATGCAGTACATGACATACGAATAATAATAATAATAATAATAATAATAATAATAATAATAGTAGTAGTAGTAGTAGTAGTAGTAGTAGTAGTAGTAGTAGTAGTAGTAGTAGCAGTAGTAGTAGCAGTAACAATAATATTAATAAAGGCTTTAATACTGCCTCTGTAGTTCATTGTGGCACGATATAAGCAGGGATATTTTTACACTCCCTAACAGCCCCCCCCGCCACAATTTGAGACCGACACTCTCCCAACACCTCCCAATTTCAACTATGTGATTGGCCTTTTTTTCGCTTGTAAGACCTTTTTGGCAGGGGACCCCCAGAATTTACCGACACCCCCAAAAATTCATGATCCTGAAAATAACCCTGGATATAAGGGACTAGTAAATTGGAGTTGACTTGTGTTTTAGTCTCGGCTCTTACCACGACAGTCTCCAAATCAACTCCTGCGACAGCGCTCAGCAGTACGTCATGGCCTCTGGCCCCGGGGTCCTGACCAACGCAACGTTTAACAACCCCTACACGTTCTCTTCCTGTTCTGTCAATTACTTCAGAAACTACATCAACTCCCTGGACAGGTGAGTCCAATTATATTATTACCCTAATGTTTTTAGTTCTAATCCTCTTTCTAAAACAGGAATATGTGTAATGTGTAGTTACCAAACGGTCATGAATGTTGGCTCTTTGCAGTATTTCCAAAAGTTGGTTCTTCAAAAAGGTCAAGATTTTGAAAAGTAAAGAAACCAACATTATAGTGTTATGTGCTAATAAAAACCAAAGGCGTCGTTCACATTAAAATACTTCATACAGTATGTCATAATACTTAAGATAAACGCTATTTGACCATACTCACCATATTTATGACATGCCATTATGCGGAATATGTGCATTTAGATTTGAATTTAGTATAATTATTTCAAACCACGGTTCCCAAAATTTTGGGACGATAAAGGGTTCCTTGTTAAGAAATGTTTGTGAAACACTGACCTAATGGACGGGGAGCTGGACTGTCCCGGGTTCGATCCAGATCTACTGCTTTATGTAGCGCTTTTGTGGTTGTCTATTGTTGTAGAGACAATTCCAACTGCTTGCTTAACGAAGCATCCAACGTGGAACCGAGCGACACGGAAAACTTTCTTCGCGTTTATCCGGGACAGAGATACAAACCGGATGAACAATGTCAGCTGGTCTACGGCAGAAACTCATTCTACTGCGCGGTTAGCGTGACAGTGTCTCATATGAAGCGCAACACTGTGCTATAGTTTTCAAGAAATAAAAACAGTAGAATGTCCGACAACTCCCATGCCCCAAAACTCTCTCCCTTCAATGAGGGCACGGAGCAGTTACAAATAGAGGACTTCTACTTCGCCAGAGCCATCCTAGGAAAACTAAATTCAACCATCCCACTCTAACAATGACCCTATAGGCAGTATTAGACTGGCCATGCGATCGTTATGTTAAACGAACAACTTAGATTATATCTTCCATGGACGTCCGGAGGGGTGGGGCAAGGAGGTGCAATTGCACGCCCTGAAAATATCGTGAAGTTATAAAAAATGTAAAATTTCTTGTTTATTTCGTCACAAGACCATGTTTTTCACCCCCCGAAAAAAATTTCTGCCGACGCGCATGTTATTTTTTTTATTGAATAGTCGGATCAATTTTGCATAAAAACCAAAATTAAGGATCCGCCAGACGACATCGAACCCTTTAAAGACTCGAGATCTTAGGTTCAAGCGTCATTCCTCACGGGCAGACACCTTCACTCCATCCCCACCCCCAACCGACATGCCTGGCTGACGAGTTTTTTAAAATTCCGTCATTCATGAAGGTCGTATTGATTTTTAAGAGATGTTCAAGTACCCAATAACTGTACATGAAATAATACATGAAGTACGTGAAACACATCGAGCATGAGGAGTACGAAAAATACACGAATACAAGTACACAAAATACATTAAGTGTAGAATTAGGCTTACATTAAGTACATGTAACAAAAATCTGGTTACTAAGTGGTTTAGAATGCACCGTGTCATTTACTTTACGATGACTCAGTGATGTCCGGACGTATGATGTGTATATATTAATTTGTGGCAACAGGGGGGAGGCAGAGACCAGAGCATCTGTCAGTCGATGCTCTGCTGGTCACCGGACGATGGCTTCTGCTACGCGGCGATCGAACAGAGGGCCTACGACGGAACGACCTGTGCCAACGGGTCCTGGTGCTACATGGGCAAATGCGTTCGAAACGACATGGCTCCAGCCGCTCCACGTAAGAAGACCGACCCTCTAATATAGGGCCTACTAGGCTACTACTACTATACTACTACTACTACTACTACTACTACTACTACTACTACTACTACTACTACTACTACTACTACTACTACTACTACTACTACTACTACTACTACTACTACTACTAATAATAATAATAATAATAATAATATAATAATAATAATAATAATTTAATTATTATACAGTAGCATTGTTCCATATACTTTTGTATAATTAACGGTAAGCATTTGGTTGACGCCCTGCAACCTGCGATCGCCGTCTTTGTTATGAATATTTCCTATACTACTTATTTCTGAAGGCATACAACATGCATTATGATAGTGTCGCCATAGAATTTTATTGATTGATTGCTTGATTGATTGGTTGTATGTTTGCTTGTTGTAGAAAGTTGCATCTACGGCGACTATCGAGACACTGTCACCGTAGACAACCAGAAGTACACCTGTTCTCAGATTGGCGCCTATAAGCCGTACCTGTGCTACGACATCGGCTATGCAGGTGAATGCTGTGCCACCTGCAACGCCACCAAAGACGTCACCAAACCAGGTGGGAATGAAAAATACTGTATTGGTGTTCTTGGCTGTGATTGCAGTGTTTAAACAAACCTTAAACTACGTTTTACCCAGTGTTAGGAAAGATCACTTGTAAAATGATCTTGATCAAAGATCAAGATCACTAGAGAGAAATTGATCTAAGATCAAGATCAAAGATCACTAGAGTATAAATGATCTAAGATCAAGATCACTTTAAAAGTGATCTAAGATCAAAGATCATACAAATATAGTTATTATATCATGTATGACGTGTCACGTATGATAACGATACAAATGTCCACTGTACGATGCATGTAAACTTTTGTAATACTAATTAAGTTACTAACACAACTGAAAACGGTTCATGACAATTTTAGCAACTAACTGTCAGTTCACAGTCAGTATTGAACACAGCAGTTCATTTTCAGCATGAGCAGACGCTCAAACGTTGCGTCAGACAACCTGTTTCTTCGGGTGCAGCTATCAAATCTCCAATACTAAAAAGTCTTTCAACAGGCGCAGAAGATGGCAGGGTTGTGTTATATTTCACAAATGCTGCCTTGACATGTGGGTATGCTAACAAGCTAGAAAGTTCCTTATTTGGGTTATTCAGGTAGTGCACGACCTCTAGGCCTATCTTGACTGCATTTTCACAACCAGTTGTAACTGAGCAAGCCTCCCCCCCTGAGTCCCAGTGGCAGTGCCAGTACTAATGTCAGGGCCATACCCATAATCCTCATCATCTGCACCGGCTGCACTAACATGATCATTGAGGTCCCAATGCTTGATTTGTCCGCCATTTTACTCAATACACATAGAAGTTCGTTGATTGATTGACTTAGTTGGGAAAATACGTATAATTTGATCTTTGATCTTCTGTTGATAATAAAGATCAAAATCACCGAAAAAGTGATTTAAAATCAGAGTCAAAGATCACTAGTAAAAAGTGATCTAGATCAAAGATCAAAGATCATGAATTGTGATCTTAGATCGTGATCTTTGATCTTTTGATCTAAGATCACTCCTAACACTGGTTTTACCTCGATATCCACATGTGTTCACAAATTTTCGAGCAGTACTGTACACTAAGATCAGCTCGGTACCCAATGCTCTGAATCGAACACGAGATGATGGTCTCTGTCCTTTTAAGCTGGATGAATACGAGAAACGTTAGAATGACCTGACCTGACCTGATCTGGCCTGACCTCTGACGTAATCGAAGCACTGCTTTTTTACGCAGGATGCGAATACGGCGATCGGGAGCCGGATTGGTGCCGGAATTCCTTGCGTTCCTTCGACTGTTACGATGCCAGCGTGAGGTCCAGATGCTGTTCCACCTGTTCCCGGTACTACAGGGGCGTCGCCGGGTGCGAGTACGGCGACAGGGACAGCACCTGGTGTCCGCAGGTGACATCGGAACAGTGCTACCAGTCGGCCAACACGTGCTGCTCGTCGTGTGCAAGATTCTACACGGGAATTCAAGGTAACACTTCAGCTGCATCTGTATTCAGATTGTCTTCGATTAATTACGACGTCAAAATAATTGCAGCCTACGGATAAAACACTCAATTGGGACTCTGATTATAATTATTAATTCGCATTATTGGTTCAGACGATGATCGTTAGCTCTGTCCGTTTTATCTTCCAGCAGACTGCGACCTTTCAAATTATTTAGACTTAGAATGGATCTAGTATAGTGGTTCTCACCACACAGGACATACCATGGATATTTTTTTACACCCCCATAACACCACTCAACATCCCAATTTGAGACCGACACCCCCCAACACCCCTCCAATCTCAGCTATGAGATGACCTTTTTTGCTTGTCAGACTTATTTGGCAGAGGGAGGACCCCCAGAATTCCCAGAATTTTCGGACACCCCCAAATTGATAATCCTAGAAATAACCCTGGGACAGACCCAACTGAACCACTGAAAGCCATGTCATTATTATTATTATTATTATTATTATTATTATTATTATTATTATTATTATTATTATTATTATTATTATGCTTAAGGTGACTCTTTCCAGGTTGTGAGTACGGAGACAAGAATACCGGTTGTCAACAGTACGCTTCAGCTTGCTCATCCAATTCCGACATAGCCAACCTCTGCTGTAGGACATGCTACAACAACTATCCCAGTACTACTACCACTTCAACGATAAGGACTACCACTTTTCCTTCCACTTCCTACACAACTCTTCCAACAGTTGCGCAGACGACTACCACCGCTGGGTCGTCGACACCTGATTCTCCGCCGTGTGCTCTCGGCGATAGAGACAATTCTACCTGTTCGGCGTTGCACGGGTGGGACTGCTATTACTCCGGATATCAGAGCAGCTGCTGCAAAACCTGCGCCAAGTACTACAACGCATCGCGCACAGGTATGCCACACTGTGCTTCATATACATGCTGTTTTCTATATGCAGTCTACGCTGTGCTTAGAAGAAGCTGTTTTGTATGAGCAGTGTACACTGTATTTCGTACAAGCCGGTTTGTGTATGCAGTGGACACTGTGCTTGGAAGAAGCTGTTTTGTGTATGCAGTGAACACTGTGTTTCGTACAAGCCGGTTTGTGTATGCAGTGGACACTGTGCTTGGAAGAAGCTGTTTTGTGTATGCAGTGAACACTGTGTTTCGTACAAGCCGGTTTGTGTATGCAGTGGACACTGTGCTTGGAAGAAGCCGTTTTGTGTATGCAGTGTACACTGTGTTTCGTACAAGCCGTTTTGTGTATGCAGTGTACATTGTGCTTGGAAGAAGCTGTTTTGTATGAGCAGTGTACACTGTGCTTCGTAGAAGCTGCTTTGAAGCTTTACAGCAAGCGTTGTGCTAAGTTTTAATACAAAAAAGAATGGCAGAAGTTCAGACAATATAAATAAAATTAGCGGAGTAAAGTTTATTATAGGCCTATACTAGAAAATGGTGAGTAGGTTCAACAGGAAACTTGAATTCTGAGTCTTCATCGCAGAGAAACATTAGATGAATTTCGAAGTCTTTCTCTTCACCAGACATCCAATATAATCTAATCTAACCTACTGTTATCTTGACCTTTTCCTATCTTTTGTCCAGTGTAAGAGGACATTCTGAAAATTGTGTTCCGATCCTATGCCATCTGCCATGATCTGCGCTATACACTTTGTCCCTCGAAGGGGTTCCAAAACTGCCGAAAGCAAATTTGCACACTTTCTAGCTTAAAATATTAGGATTTTAGCTGATCCAAGACAAAATGTTATTCGACAGACTTCTATGGCGCCACTTCGCAATGCATCGAAGTATCAGTCGATGGCTCACAATCACAATAACACAAGATCCAGTTCGAATCCATGCAGGACAACCAGATGACAGTTTGTGGTGGATAAGCCAAGATGTGCGACTAACTAATCGGACGATTTTGAATAAAATGTTCTTTTCTCATTAAATCGCATTTTAAAATGTCAGCAAATGAAGTTTTGCTGATACCGTTTCTAAATTAGACTGATCGTATTTTTCTCTTCTGCTAGGGTGTGAGTACGGCGACAAAGTGGAGTGGTGTTCGTCGTACGTCAAAGGTCCAACGGAGTGTCAGCGACCAGAAGTCAAAGAATACTGCTGCGACACTTGCTCGAGATATCTCGGTAAAACGGAAATCTGATTATTCGCTCCAATAATGATGATGATGATGATGATGATGATGATGATGATAATAATAATAATAATAATAATAATAATAATAATAATAATAATAATAATAATAATAATGCACTTCTATAGCACCACGTCTAATACCCGAGGGAACCAATCTATGGTCCTTCAAATCCATCTGCAAAGACCAGGTCATTCCAGAGGTCAGTCAGAGAGAAACAGCAAGACAGACTATATATGAGGAAAAACTAATTGAACGAGAGGTGTTTTCAGTCTGGATCTGAAAATACTCAATGAATTAGAAGATCAAACAGCTAGAGGCAGAGAGTTCCAGATTTTTGGCCCAGAAATGGAAAAAAGCTCTCTTACCAATTTCAGTGTTGGTTCTAGGCAGTGGCGGCGCCACGGGGGGAGGCCCGGGGAGCCCGTGCCCCCTATCGAGTGCTTGGCCCTTCCAGTGGCCCCCCCCTGTTGGGACCCAATACTTAATACTACATACCTAACAACAAATGGTTGCCCCCCCCATGATATACAAAGGCGGCCAAATTATTATTGGCCAACAAGACATCAAAGCTGTGACTTCAGTCAGTGGTTTTCACACAGGCTTACTTAGCCTCCTAAACCACTTAAATCACATTATTATTATTATTAATCTGTAATTAGGCCTACGATCCACACAGTCACAGCACTAGACCTTTAGTCCAATAATTTGGCCACATCCGTAGCCACGAGCAGTCGATTTGGAATAAAATTCCTGTTCCTATATTAATCTACAGCTTAGAAAGCTAAATCAATTAATCGACATGAGTGCGTTTTACAATTATTAGTCTGATTCTAATTACAGTGTATTTGTCTGTGTAAATATAGGAGGATGTATGGATGGCGACAAAGCCGAGTGGTGTTCGTCCTATGTCAAAGGTCCGACGGAGTGTCAGCGACCAGAAGTTCAGGAGTATTGCTGCGATACTTGCATTAAGTACCAGACCGGAGCCTTGCAAGCACGTGAGTTACCACTTTGAGATTTTAAAAAAGAGATAAAATGCCCATCTGTGGTAGGATCCGCGATACGAGAGAAATTTTCCAACACGTCCGATTTTCTGCTTTCACACTAGAGAAAACGCAAGATATCTATGTTACTAGGACACCGGGGGGTGTGGAGCCAACATAGGGTGTTTGACACCCATAGCCGCGGGGGAGGCGGGTCAGAAAATTAAATGGGTAGGTTAACAAATCTGTAATTAGCAAATCGTGACATTTTTTGACACAAAATTTAAACTGCAGATGCGCTTTCTTGCTTTTACTGATGCGAACTGGTCTATTGGTCTATGATGATGTGTCTCTCAAAGTCAGTTTTCTCAGTTTCTTCTTCTCTTTCTACGCTGAGTAGAGAGCAAGATCACAGAGTTTCTGTCGCCCCCTTCAAGTGGCACGCAGGGTATCTGACATGCCCTAGGTACGCCACTGCTTGGATATCGCCGAAGAACAGGCCTCAAGTTGTTTACGGAATCCTCAAATATTTAGATGTTGAAATCTGTTTAATCCGACGGAGCAATGTGAAACAATGAAGCTTGCCTGATGCTTTGATTAACCAGAGGGCGTTCATTATTATATTGTTGCATCGCATCGCAAATAGAGTTTAAGAAGTCGAATTTAACTTGGAAGAAATTGCCTGAAAATGACTTAGCGTCATTAATTATCAGTCATTTAAATAAATAGCTGACAGTTCGTGCGTCCAAATCTAAGTAGAATCTCGTGAATTTCTATAGCGTTTTCAGTAGCAATTACCGTAAAGTAAAAGTAAAGGTTTTCACCCGTAGGCTCACGCCCGTAGGGTCCGGTGCTGATCCCCGTATTTAGTAGCCAGCAGCCCATAGGTGGCTAAGCCATACATCGGCGGACGGTGGCCAGTCTCTTCCGCCGAACCTATGGTTACTATCGCAATGTTGCCATTGCTACTCATTTTTGATGTTACTACCGCCCTCTAGCGATTAAGGCTGAGTCGACCTTAGGGGCTCCTACGGGATTGAACCCGTGTCGTCGGCGTGCCTGCCCAGTGATATTACCACTCATCTATCTTCCCGCCCCAGCAATTACCGTAGTACTTGCTTATTCCTAGACCATTGACATACAGTAGGTAAAACCATAAGCCCAGTGGTCAGTTGGGCAAGGTCGATTTCAAAGATCAGTCAGAGTTGGAGAAACAGCAAGACAGAATGCGAAGGGAAAGAGATTTGATGTAACACTGGATTTGATATTACTTTATGACGCGATAATAAAGCTACTGTACATGCTATAATATAAGCTTACCCTCTACCCAATGATCGCATCATTAAATATTGTGGCGATTGAAGTACGATGTCTTTGCTTGATCACAGAGTGTACAACAATTCAGACTGGCTTTCAATTATCGATTATCATTCTCATCTGTAGAATAAGAATTGCTTAGTACTTTATAATTTCTATATCTAGTGAAGTAGGATCCTGATATGATATCTAGGCATTGTTCTTTGTTTATCGTACAGAATGTGTGGACAAAGCGGATTTTTGTCCCAGTATGTATCCCGGCTATTGTTACGACGATCAGACACGCGACACCTGTTGTCTCACCTGTAAATCGCATTACAGCAACCAACTAAGTGAGTTTTCAAACACCTGTGCTCTAGTTTTTGTTTCTCTTTCAAAATTCTCTGTCGTGTTGCCACTGTAATATTTGACGACAATGTCAGAATACAGAAAAATCAGCCTATATGTTAGTTGGAATTGCTCATCAAAAGTGACCTACTGGGCTACAAAATGGGGCCCTGGAAACTGTTGACCTCAGGGGCCCATTGGTCACAGCGGTAGCATTCCTGTTCAAATTGATTCATGATTAAACTGAGACCCAGTTGTAATATACTATATTATATAACCTGATATAATATGACAATAAAACTGACAGCCATACGGTTTGAGAGACAACAATTAGTTTATTCACCCTCAAGGGACCCTCGAATTTTCCCAGGCCACTAAATGGCTAAAAAGCACCCGCCTATCGAATATTTTAAGCAGCATTAGGGCCTGCTATTTATTTTACACACACGATGTACAATTTTGCACTTGTGAATTTGCATTTGTATTGTATAGCGTTTGCTGATATGACTTCATATTTCAATCGCTTCTTTGTCGCGAACAGTTAATTTGCGCATTTTACGTTTAAAATAATCGAATTATTGCACTTCTTTTCAGACTGCCAATACGGAGACATGTTCAACTGGTGTGCCCCCCAGTACTGCGATCAGAATCGAGCGGAATGCTGTGAAACCTGCAATTAGATCAAGAAACCAGTGATATATCTACAGTAGATCAAGGAACCTAGCTGTGATAAACTTATATCTACAGTAGATCGCAATATGTCGTTCGCGACTCACAAATCATCGATCACCATTGGAGAGACATGCTTTGTAAATTATTATTAGGAAGTCTTTTTTGAGATTTTTATTGTTGAATGTAATCAGAAAATAGTTTTCTGCGCCTTTTGCTCCGAAATACTCGTATTTACTCAGATTCTGATTTTCAAAAGATGTGCTCAGTCGTAAAAACAGCAGAACTTCGTTACAACGTACTTAGTGGAACAGTGGGTCTGTAAACTAACTACGTTATGTCCGAGGTACGCTATATCCAATACCATCCAACACGGTAGCGCTTGCAGGGGTATTCAAACCGCGGCGGCCCGCGGTCCACAGTCCGGACCGCAAAGCTGGTTCTTGTGGACCGCCGCAGCTCTTTGAACAATTACGGGAGCTAATAATGGTCTTGAAAACATTTTCCAGGCGGGGGATATTCATTCATAAAGTCAAACATATATTATTTGCATTTTAGTATTCTCATTTTTATCTGTCGCCTTAGTGCACTTATAACATTATACTTATAACATTAACAGTACCCGTATTTACACGTAGTTGCCAATAATAAGACTTTCCTTATAACTAGTGGACCTTTACGTACGTATATAAGTTGACATAGTACGATGGAAGACGGAATGTTGACCGGCTTTTAAAAAAAGTTTGAGCTCCCCTGCTGCAGCGGATCACGGAACCGTACGTTGTATTACTTTATAACCCAGGATACGTTTATAATCGAGTTCATTATAACGAAGTTCTGCTGTACTTTTATTTACAATTGTTGACAGTTTTGTTGATTTTGTGCGCACACTTTATGTGCAGCGTCCGTATATTATTATATTGGCAGGACTTTGCTCTTTCGAGCTGAATCTGTGACATTACTCAAGTTTCACATTTAGCTAATTGTCTTGAATGGTCAGCTACTTTCACACATTATCTATATTTCAGAAATAGGTTTTATTTTGTTTTTAAATAGGCAGTTGATGTTATATTTTGTATATTTTGTTATATGAAGACCATTTGCTTTGTGAGTTAATTATTATTGTCTTACTTATTTTGGTGGTGTTGCGCCCCTCGCTAGATGGCCGTTGTATAGTCATGAGTAGGGTCTATCTGGTGTGATTAGTATTCTTTTCCCGGTTTCTGGCTTCTTCATAAGCTTTTAAGAAATCTTTGTGATTAAAACCAACAAAAATCTGATTTTATCGTCGTTTATTTAGTCCTACGACCCATTGGCGGCTCCAGGATTTGGCAAGAGGGTGGGGTCGTTGGGGTGGCAACTTCTAAGCATTGGGCAAACCATTTGTTGATAGGTGTGTAGTAGTAAGTAGTAGGGCCCCAACATGGGTCACTGGGGGCAGACATTCAATAGGGGCACGCTGCCCTGTCCCCATATGGAACCGCCACTGTCACGACTTCGCCACCCAACTATTTGAATAATGAGTGTTATTCAGCAAAAGCATTATGTCATTCATGCTTTAGCTGGGTCGTTTGAGTGTTGATAATTCCATTTTGATGTCTGCCTTTTTCAATATGTCGTTCTCGGTCTATTACATAGCTATTGGGTGGACTTTATCAAGATTTTAAATAATGAGAATCAATAATAATTATTAGACTGAAAACAAATTATAAACATGTTCAATTCTCAGTGCTTCAAAATTTATTTGTACGAATCTGGTCCTTTTTCTGAGCGTCTGCGTTCCATTTTGCAGGGAGTTCAGGCAGTGGCGGCTCTAATTTCTGGGGACCGTTGTCTCTAATGCCAACCATTTGTTGTTTAATGTATCTAGCGTAGGGTCCCACTGGGGGCCACTGGGGGCAGGAACTTAGGGGGCACGGGCCCCCTCTGGCCCTCCCGGTGGAGCCGCCACTGAGTTCAGGCCCCCGCCCATGTCGGCCGAGGTCAATGCCATCCACAGAAAGAAGTGGACAATTTTGGCTTATGGCAGCCAGATCCCCATAATTCCGGAGGCAAAAAAGTATTTGTGGTGCGAGTAATATGACCCCCGCTGTTTTTAGCGTGCCCTGCTGGACATGTTGGTCACTCAGCAATTAATTATGGTTGAGAAAGCAGAGTCAGGCATTTACAATGGAATTTAAGCCGGAATTGATTAAGGCAAGGCAGACCCAGAACCAGCTGGATAGACAACACTATGACACGGTCTAACAACATGAAAGAAGCTCCACTAATGGAAGCAGCTATAGAGAAAGGGGGAGCAGTGGAGAATTATTGTTCAACGTTGCGGTCAACATTCGCATAGTGACGACGGCTTCATGACGTGACATGACATGACATGACATTGATTAAGGAGAACGAGAACTTTGATTAGATTTCAATACAAGTCCCTGGCTCTCTCTCTCTCTCTCTCTCTCTCTCTCTCTCTCTCTCTCTCTCTCTCTCTCTGTGTGTGTGTGTGTGTGTGTGCGTGTCTGAGTCAGTAGTCCCGGCTAGTCCGCTACTGTTAATTGACGAAGAACTATAATATCGTAGTGTTCATCGCGACGTATACTGCTGCCGCGAATGATTTAAAAAAGCAATTTCTTGATTTTTGTCCTCTCCAGATTTTCTGAAGACAAAACTAACGCTCAGATCCACATAAATGAGAAAAGAGAGAACAAGATTCAATTCAGTACATTGTAAATGGTTGAATATTTCTTCTTAGAAGCTCATCATACATTTAATTTGCTAACTATCAACAAATTAGCAACATGTCAGCGGCGCTGTCAACTACCATATAGACTATAGACGATAGAACCAAGATAATAATATTGTCACTAAATGTCCAGCAACTGAAAGAAAATGACTGGCAACTATTAGTCAATAATAACTAAACACAGGCAAATCCTCACGGCAACGTTTTAATTAGGCTTATATTGTCCTCATAATAATAATAATAATAATTATTATTATTATTATTATTATTAGTAGTAGTAGTAGTAGTAGTAGTAGTAGTAGTAGTAGTAGTAGTAGTAGAAGTTTTAGTAGTAGTTGTTGTTGCAGTTGCAGTAGTCATAGTAGCAGTAGTAGTAGTAGTAGTAGCAGCAGGTAGCAGCAGCAGCAGTAGCAGCAGTAGCAGCAGTAGTAGCAGCAGTAGCAGTAGTAGCAGGGTGGTAGAGTGGCGGCAGTGGTGGCGGTGGTAGCAGCATAATAGCAGTAACTTTACTAGTATTGGGCCTGCTATTATTATTATTGGTATTAGTAGCAGTAGTAGCAGTAGTAGTAGCAGTGGTAGTAGTAGCAGTGGTGGTAGTAGTAGCAGTAGTAGTAGTAGTAGTAGTAGTAGTAGTAGTAGTAGTAGTAGTAGTAGTAGTAGTAGTAGTAGTAGTAGTAGTAGTAGTAGTAGTAGTAGTAATACGTAGGTTGATACCTTCTTGAATCAGAACTGTTGCTATATAATGCACTATTATTATTATTATTATTATTATTATTATTATTATTATTATTATTATTGTTGTTGTTGTTGGTGGTGGTGGTGGTGGTGTGGTGGTGGTGGTGGTGGTGGTGGTGGTGGTGGTGGTGGTGGTGGTGGTGGTGGTGTCTAAACCATTATTAATGACCATGTTATTGTTGATAGTCCTATGTTGATAGTCCTATTCAAAATAAGTCCAAGTAGTTTTCGATTATAAATGAATCTCGCATTCAGAATAATTCCAACTTTTAAGGCACGAAATGAGACGTTCTTTTCGCTCGAATCTGACGCCGTAGCAGCAGTGGCGCAGGCACGGGGCTGTTCGGGGTTATTTAAACAACCACATTTCAAAAAAATATGACGAACACAATTATTGTAAATCCGTTGACTTTTTGTTGAAGGAGGGGTACAGTGGGGTCGACCACGGACCCCCGATGGTGTTCAGTTGCATAGTGCCTCCAGTTAACAACCCCACTTTGCATAAGCTGTCTACGCCACTGAGTAGAAGTAAATTGCTTTGCCGTTGTCATCATCATCATCCTCATCATCATCATCATTACACGCCGCTAGGAACAATTGAAGCAAGTCGAAAGACAGGATAAAGAAAAAAATTCAAATCATACAGAAAGCGCTGTCATTTGGACGTCGAAGCTTCGCTAGACATTCGCCCGTGTCACGTGACTGTCTGTCATGCCTTCTAATGCTCTGTTCATCTCTTAGGATGTTCCACATACGAATATCATTCCACGTGCCCTTCGCTTGATTGACGGCTGTCAGCCACGCCCACGGTTGCGTGAAAAATGTCAACCGACTGATTTATTGTTTTTGAAGCTTTCTTTTTTCGCGATCATAGAAGCTGAGAGAGGGAGAAAGAGAGAAATCCTTTTGTTAATTGCTTCTCTTTCGTCTTTAGGAGACGGCGGCGAGATCCTGTGTCGAATTCGTTTCGTGAATCAGCCTCGTTATCATCTCCGATTTCCACTTGAAGAAGCTCGTCTGCGATTTATCGTGGGCCGCCGCGTCGAAATCGGCGGGGGCCGACACACCCCCGTTCCCCTCAACAGAGACGCCGCCGCCGTTGTCGCCGCCGTTGGTGCCAAGACGGAGAGACCGACCGGGAGGCGGCCCCTGACCCCTCCTCTTCTTCTTCCTCAGCAGCAGCACACCGCTGCGCGCCCTTCTCGTAGGCTTAGCATTGCTGACAACTGACACGGTGGTGGCGGTGGCAGTGGCAGTGGCAGCGTTGACAGTGGTATTGTCTGTGGGTGTTACGGTGGTGTTGCGTCGTCGGTTGTTCTTTCGAAGCAGCTGCAGTTCGGGTTTCATCGGAGGAGGGTCTTCGATCGAACGACCGCTTCTTCCGGCAGCGCTGCTGCTGCCGACAGACCTGACATCACGTTCGCCGCCCGACGGCTTCTGACGACAACACTCAACGGCTCCGGTGCTGTCAGAGCCGCCGTCGGAGCTCTGACCGGGCAGGAGGCGGCAGGGGCGCAGCGGCGTCGCCGTCGACCACTGCAGGCGGCAGGCCCCTGTGGGTGACCGGGAACGGGGTAGCATTCGGTCCGGCGTAGCGGAGTTCTCTCTGCGCCGCCGCCGCCGCCGCCGTTCTTCTTCTTGTTCTTCGTCGTCGTCGTCGTCAGTGAGAACATCTGGTTCGATCCGAAGATGTCGACGCTGAGGACGTGTTCTATGATGCACAACAGGACGCTCTTGTCCATCGCAATCCAGCGCGACCACGGCAGACCGAACGCCCCGTTTTCCTTCATCAGATCGCAGTTGTCAATGGCGACGCTCATCTTCTGCCTCTGCCCCTCCTCCACCGTCTCCTCCTCCTCCTCCTCTCCCTCCTCCTCCTCCTCCTCCTCCTCCTCCTCCTCTTCCTCCGGTTGTCGTCTGCCGATTATTTCGGCGCCAGACGACGACGACGACCACCTTGCGTTCAGGTTTCTCGCCTGAAGCGTTCGATTGGCGACGGTGGTCGGCGGACGTTTGGCGGCGACAGCGCCGAGAGCGGGGTCGAGACGAGCGACCGGCGGAGGAGGAGGAGGAGGAGGAGGAGGACGGGAGGTCGTCCCGTCGTCGTCGACCCGGTCGCCGGTCGAGCGAAGCAGACCAGAGGAGGAATCTACGTCAACAGCCGCGTCTTCCGACCTCTCCCCACGATCCTCCTCCTCCTCCTCCTCCTCCTCCTCCTTCGATCTATTCCCAGAATCCAGGTGCTCCTCCTCCACCACCACCTCCTCCTCCTTCTTCTCCTCCTGCTCCTCCTTCTCCTCCTCCGCCTCCTTGGAGCCCTTCTGCGAAGAAGAACGAGACCGGTTCCCACGTGTTTCCGGTATCGGATCACGTGACCAATCCCCTTCGCGCTTTTTCTGGTCGCCGCCGGAGTCCTTATCTTTCGTCGTCGACGCGTCCTCCTCTTCGACGACGACGACGACAGAAGCAGATAACAACGGAGAGATAAGAGACGGGTCTTTGGCACACGGGAGGTTCTCAATCCCGGCACCGTGTTTTATCACCTGTCGAAATGTAGAGGCGACATCTAGCGAGCATTTTCGTGCCGCCCCCTTGTGTTCTGGACGGTGGGAACGATCGACCCTTTCGTCGTCGGCCGCACCCGATAGTATCTGCGGCGACGGCGGCGGCGGCGGCGATTGGAGGGGTACAGAGTAGGCTAATCGCACACTGGCGCCCTTTGGGGGTCTTAGTCTCTCTGCAAATCGCTGGTCTTCGTTGAATTAGTTCGACCAACCGATAGATTCTTTTGAAGTGAAATATTCGACGATGTCAGCCTTCCCGCTGCTGCTGCTGCTGCTGCTGCTGATGATGATGATGATGAAGGCTGCGTCAGGTGCAAATCTTCGGCCTCGTTCCACCATCTGCACCTGTCAATTTCTCGATCATCGTCCTCGATTCTAGTCAAAATCTCGTTTTCTCTCGCCGGCGCGAGATCTGTCGACAAGTTTCCTCCTCCTCCTCCTTCTCCTCCTCCTTCTCCTCCTCCTCCTTCTCCTCCGAAGCAGAATTTCGTCGCCGTCGCATCGTTGCCCTCCTCGCAGCCCCCGCCTCGCGCGCCCATCAGCTTCTTCGGCGGCCTAAGGGTCGCCGACCGATGACGTCTGATGGCAGACGACGACGACGACGATGGCTTCAGCGGCGGCGGCGGAGGCGGCGGCGGAGACGGAGGCTGATGGGGCGCCGGCAGTGGAAAGGTCGACTGGACGAGGATGGCGTTGAGGATCTCCTGGAAGGTGGTCTTGTTCAGCATCGCCCATCGCTCGTCGTCCGCCAAGCGGCGACGCGCCATCGACACCTGGCGGCGGGCGTCGAAGACGACGCTGGTCGACGCGCAGACGAACATCTGGGCGCGGCGGGAAAAACGACGAAAGAACAGACGACCGGAGATAACTACTGTATAAGCTAATAGAAGAAGAAGCTCTCTCTCTCTTTCTCTCTCTCTCTCTCTCTCTCTCTCTCTCTCTCTCTCTCTCTTCTTGGGCGCGAAAAGCCTTTTTTGAGTTCGCGACGGAACACGGCGATTTATTTCTATCTGTATTTCGTCTCGTCTCTCGAAATGCGGGTTCGAAAGAATGACAGAAGTATTATCACCTGAAAAAAATTATATATCAACCAATCAGTTTACCAGTAACAGATCACAAAAAGTGTTTATTCTAGGCCTTCTCTGGGGGAATTCCCTCCCACCCTCCAAAGTTTGAAATTCCCCACTCCTGCAAAATTGTTTTTTACATTTGGCAAGTAGTATGACCTCCCCAATGTCTGTTCCCCCAAATTTTAAGCTCCCCCAATATTCCAGGTGGCTAGAATAACCACTGGATCACAAATCAAAGGAAAATGAAAATTACAAATTAACCCCAAAAATAAAACGCACTTTTATGAGATCTCGTATAAAGTGTAAAGCGCTCTTGACTTTGGCCCTTCTTCCATGTTTCTGCGCTATATAAATTGACTTACTAACTAACTAAGTAATAATTTCAATAGCATATGTTATTGTGAGCTTAAAGCTAGGTATTAACATTAGCGGTGAGATACTAAAAGGACAGGCAGAAAAAAAGAGAGCTACCCGGTACTTATCTGTGATAAATCTTTCTTCTAAATCTGCCTTCCAATAAAATATACTGAATTTTGACGAGATAGAAGAGTGATAGTAACATTGGCGCGGAGATCAGAAGGTCGCCGGTTCGATACCCACAGCAAAAGTTCGACTCATTACCAGGCCTGAGCCGTGAGACGATCGGAGGCTGACAGGCGCTAATTGACCAATAGTCGGTTCCGCACTGCCTGTGATGACCTAGGTATACAGGAGATATTGGTCAGTTTTACTGTCGTCAACCTCCGATCCTAATCAGCAGTTCAGGCCCCATAATGTTATAGGAGGCAGTGGTCATGCTTACAATCATTCTGAGTTTTTCCCCATTTAAAATCTAGAAAAGCCGAGGAATAGAAGAATTCATAGTAGACACCAATTTACTAAGTTACACATTCTCAATTAAACCAGTATAATGACCTATACCAGCAGTGGTGTAGCGTGGGTCACTGGGTTGCCAGCGCCCCTCCCATCCCGGGAAAGAGCTAAAGATGAATTGCGCCTCTAACTTCTCCCAAAATGTCCTTATAAGCAAAACAGATACTTACATATCTACTCTGTGAATGACATATTCTCTGCCTATTTTACCGTTTCTACTATTTTACCTGTTCTTTTTTCACTTGAAATCTTGCACACCCCCAAGAATTTTCGCCCCCCCCCCCAATGTTGCGTCCCGGACGACCGCCCCTAGCCCCTCCCCACGCTACGCCCCTGCTGACCAGTCGACTGCATGCCTGTTCACGCTCGGTTGACGAAACGGTCGGCCGCCAACATAAATCCTCAACTGTCTTCTAAATACATTCAAATGTAAGCCTACATCTCTTGTCTACGAGGCAAACAAATGATGATGCTCGAATAGTTGAAATTTTAAAACGAAGCACATCACCTAAATCAGAAAGCGGTTATCGGTCGCCCGCTGTTTAATTGCAGCGCACGGAGAGTGACTTCAAAGGATGACGAACTTTGCGTGTGATGTGTTTGTGTGTTTGTGTATGTTTGTGTGCCCTTTGTGTGTTTGTGTGCTTGTGTGTTTTGTGTGTATGTATGTGTGTGTGTGCGGGCGCCTTTGAGAGTGTGTTTCGCCTTTGATCATACGTGGAATATTCTGACGCCGGAGACCCGCAAAGTCGCAATAAGATATGCTAGATCAGATTTTTAAAACTGGAAATTTGAATTCGGTTTAAATTCACAATCATCATCATCATCGTCGTCGTCATCATCGTTACAATCATAGTCATCAACAGAATCACGATCATCACGATCATCGTCGTCATAATCATAATCGTCGTCGTCATCGCTATCGTCATCATCAACGTGCCAACTCCTTAGCGGCAATAGTTAGACACAAAACACTTCCAAGAAATTGTTTTCTGTTAATATTCTTCCTTCTACGATTGAAATTCCTTTCATGTTCATATCTTCTCTCTGATGTTGTCCATCCACTTTTTCCTGGGTCGGAAGATGGCAGAGTGGGTTACGTGCTGGAGCGTCAGACTGACGGAGCGGGTTCAAGCCCCGTTAGTGTCCCTAGTGGCTTTCACTGTTTCACACAGGCAGTAATGCCTTCTAAGCCACTTTAAATCATGCTAAGTTTCTTTTTATTGTCACTACCTTCGTTTTTTCCTTATTGATTAATTATTAGTCCAAACCTCTTACTACTGTTGTTTATTTTATCTGTTAGTTCTTGCAGTCCATCTTCTGTCTCTGCCATAAGGTCTATGTCATCTGCAAAATCTCTTTATTCAAATCAACCATGGCAAAACGTAAGGTCAGTGAATGGTGTTGGAGACAGCACGCATCCATTCTCGTTCCTACATTTGTCTTAAGCCATCCTGTCAGTTCAATTTCTATCTTCACTGCGCTTTCTGCATGCGTTTTTTTCAATGCCAGCTTGCTTCGTTGCCTGCCACAACCCTTTCTTCCAAACTGAGTCGAAGGCGTCTTCATAGTCAATAAAGCCAATATAGTAGCTCTTGCTGACCTCAATTACCCCTCCCCCTCCACCCCTAGCAGTTGCCTTATGATGAATGGCTGATAAATTGTGTTCCGTCCAGGGCGGAAGCTTGCCTGTTCTTGGCCCACCATTTCTTCTACGTGTTTGACGTTTTTGAAGTATACACAATAATTGACAACATTCATGATCAATAATGTCGAAATATTTTTCTATTTTCACGCAACATTCTCCCAAGGTACCACTTGAACTTCAAAGTTAAAACTTCAACTCTCTCTGGTTCGCTTAAAATCCACGAGTAACTGGTTGTACGGTACAATTTTGAATTTCACACCTTGCAATTTGAAGATTAACTTGATTAAAATTTCCAGGAGAATTGATTCAAACACAAAAATGCAGTAATTGATTCGTTGGTTGTCTTCCAGCTTCTGAAATCCAGATGAAAATAATCTACTTCGTTAGTTATGAACTGACTACTGGATCGACTGAGATAAGGATAGGAGATAAGAAGAGGTCGTGGCGTTCCGTCTTATCTTTATACCGAAATGGAGATAATCGTTCTGTAGAGTTGATGACTTTTTTACCCGTTATACCTCAAAAATATCAAACCGACGGCAGAAAATCTTAGGAGTTTATTGACTTTATTTTATTGTTCCTGCCAACAATATTTTTGCGTCAGTACAGTTGCAGAGCAGATTTTCAATAGCATCACTTTCAAGATAAGTAAACATTTAAGCGAGAATTTTCAGCTGAAATCAGTTACTGCGGATCTTCTGAAGGTTATTGAGTTCAGCTCTTGAAAGAACTTCGAGAGGCCACTGAGTACGAGAGAGAGAGAGAGAGGGGGGAGGGGGAGGTAGCGGATAGAGGGGAGGGTGGGAAAGCATCAGCCTTCCGTGCATAGCTGAGATGATAGGAAGCAACTGTACATGACTCCCCCCCCCCACACCACTCTCATCCATTATTACTCAGCAGCGCCCAGGGTCCAGATATTCACCGATCAACGCAAGAAGAACCATTTGATTTAAAAGCAAGATCAGCTTCAACACGCAACTTTTGTGGCAATGTGTCTGCCGTTTACGTACAACGGTCAATCCGTTTCTATAGAAAGTTCAGTTGATTAAAAATTAACCGTACCGGACCAACCCCCCCCCCCAAAAAAAAGTTTCGCCTACCGTTGTTGGTTGGTCAGCTAGAACAGCGGTTCCCAGCCTTTTTTAATAAACAGTACCAACGGCTTATAACACCTGAAAAACTGTCTTAGTTTAACAGTATCCTTTGTATTTTTTTCATATTGGTTTATAAATAAAATGGTGATATCACTCCGCGTTTTCTCTTTTAAAAAGTGCGACGACCTTTGTTTTAGCTTCTCAGTAATTTTGAACACACTGCACAGACTCACTCTGGCTATAAATAGGCCTACACGATGTTGGACCTGTATAACCATGTTTTCGTTCAAATTCCCTCTTGCAACTTATCGAATGTTACCCTTCCCACCATCTTAAGATCATTATCCATTTTTATATATTTTTTCTTTCCATTTTCAAAGTCTTATTATCCTTTGCGCATCCCTTTGCAAGAGCTAGGATGGCCCTATAGGGGATTAGGGGTACACGTACCACCGGTTGGGAACCGCTGAGCGAGAAGCCACTATTTTCTTTACGTCCATTGGGGCCGACGCCGATCGGCTGGGTGAACATCCCTATCCCACCTCACCCCACACCCGAACCCCGGCAAATCGAGCATCTATCGAATAAATGGCGGAAATGTGTTTTGGTTCTTCATAATCAAAAGTTTAGACTTTAATTCTGCCTGTCACTCAGATTAACCAGCTCCAAACCAGATCTGCATCTGTGGCCTCTTGTAGGCCTATAGCAAACTATATATATATATATATATATATATATATATATATATATATAATATACACTCTTGTATAGCAAACTATATATGTATATATATACTCTTGTATAGCAAGCTATATATGTATATATATACACTTGTATAGCAAACTACATGTGGTGGGCCTAAAGCAGCACAAGAGGCCACAAATGCAAACTTTTAAGGAAGAGGATGGAACCAAAGAGGAAATATTTTCTTAGTACAAGGATTGCGGACAAAATTAATGGAACAGTTTGGACGAAAAGGCAGTAACAGTTGAAACAATCGATGAATTCAAAATTCATTTGGGAGACGAACTGGGTTTATAAATGTTGAGAGTAGTCTTAATTATAGTGTTTTTCACGCAGGCCAGGCCTCCTAATTCCTAAACCTCTTGGAACCACATTGTTGTTGTTGTTATTATTATTATTATTATTATTATTATTATTATTATTATTATTATTATTATTATTATTATTAGTAGTAGTAGTAGTAGTAGTAGTAGTAGTAGTAGTAGTAGTAGTAGTAGTAGTAGTAGTAGTATACTTTCCTTAACCAGAACCAGGCACTTATAGATTGTTCGATGGATTTTCAACCACAAGCAGACCCGCCAAGAGGAGCAGGGGTAAATGCCCTGGGGCCCGGCGATCTGCAGGGGGCCCGGGCGGGTCCGTGACATTTTTAACAACATGACAAAACTGACAAGCAAAGAAAGAGGTAATCACCACTTAAGTACAAGATTTCTAGGGGCCCGTGACTGCTCTGCCTAGGAGCCAGGAATTTCTCTCGGAGTGCCTGACCACAAGTTACATTATTTCTGAATACATTTTTCTCTCTTACCATTTCACTTTTTCTCTTCGTCGCCTGATCTAAATGCGTCATTACAATGATGCTAAAGAAGTTATATGATTGTTTGATTGCAGTGTTATTTCTAAGATTTTGAATTTGGAGGTGTCGGGAAAATCTAGGGGGTCGGAATTTTTAAGTCTCTGCCCGAAAAAGGCTGACAAGCAAAACAAGTTATTAAGTCCCAAAAGCAGCCAACAAACCTTTAAAAGTCTCAAAAAACCTCTGACAAGCAAAAAAAGGTCATCCGAGAATAAAAGTTGGGAGTGTCCTTCTCCATTTGGAGGGGTGGGGGTGTTCTGAGCTAATTAGTATGCATTTGTCTGCATCCATTGTCGCATTACCAAATTTTGGGGGTGTCGACCTCAAAATGTGGGGGTGTTGGGGAGTGCTAGTGGGTTTTAAAATATCCCTGATTGATTGATCGATCGATTGATTGATCGATTGATATACTGACTGATTGGATGATTGATTGATTGATTGATTGATTGATTGATTGATTGACACGTTCAAAGCGATTTTTTTATTTCATAGATCGCAAATTTTATCCGACGACCAATTTACGAAGCAATTTCCAGATTCTTGTCTTAAGTTGTCTGGCGTTCTGTTGATGTGTAGGGAACTGGGTTTTTTCGAAGTTCTTATGTTTCGCCATTCACATCTCAGCGACCTAAGCACTCTGCAGTGAAGGCGCTTTCGTCGAGTTAAGTCCCATCGTCAACTCATTCGTCAACATCCTCAGTTGCATCAATTATGTTCAATAAATCCTCTCTAACCGACCTATATACTGTACTTACTGTGGTGCGACCGTTCCGGGATCTAGTTAGTTGCTGTGCCGGCGACGGCGGCCCAGAGATGTCCATGGGTCCATTTTTAGAACCCAATCCAACCCAACCCATCAAATTTCCAACCCAACCCAACCCTTGCCGATAATAGGTCTACCTGACCCAACCCGCAGGGCCACTATAATACATTACAGTTTCTTAAACCATGACTTATTTTGCTAACCCAACCCAACCCACCATTAATATGGAAAAGTCTGACCCAACCCAACCCAACCCAACCCAACCCATGGGTTAACCCAGCCCATGGACATCTCTACGGCGTCCAACCAAGCCCTTCATCGCTTAGGCGTCGATAAATTGGCATCGGCTTTAAGCTGCGAAGGCAAAACGCGGGTCTAGAGAAGGCAATGGCAAACGACTCTAGATTAATGGCAGACTGATGGCGTAAACCACCTGCGTCGCTGCTTGCCCAGAACACGGAGATCAGCGCCAGAAACCCTACGTTCCTTCAATATCAACGGAAGGTTTGCATCGATTTCTAGCCATTTTTCTTTACTATGGCCAAATGTCTCCAACATTTTTAACGAGCAAGTCAAATTGTTACTTTATATTTCTGGCGGAATAGAAACGATAAACCATTCAGTAGCACTAGCATACAGTTTTCAGTGACCAAGTCTTCATTTGCCTATACCAAAGACATTTCTTTGTCAGCAACGTACTAAAAAACATAGATGTAAAAAACGTTTTTTATGTTTTAAAAAAATTTCTTTAAAAACATGTTTTTAAAAGTTCCTTATTTTTTCTTATCTTATTTGCTGCATATCAATTTATATAAATTTCCTAGTCCTGAGCATCCTAAATTTTATGATCAATTCATTCTGAGCGAATTCGGGTTCATCTTCTTAAGTTCTTGGTGATGCTGCAGAAGTAATGTTTCGAGGACAAGGAATCACATATTCAAGTCAGTCAAATTTATTTCAATATCTGTCAAATGCGACGCGTGGCGTGGATGGATTTACCATCCACAAAGGACTGTAAACTAGGTCAATGTTTTTAAGGTTTTTATATTTTTCTAAAAAACAATGTTTTTCATGTTTTTTATTTTAATATTTATGTTTTTACATCTATGCTAAAAACCCGCATCGGTTTAAAACCATATTTTCACAATATATTTCCACATTTTAAAGTTTATGCAAAAACCATATTTCAAGAAGACTCTTGTATTCTGTACAACCGCAGATTGGAAATTAATATTCCTGCAAGCGGTATCAGTAGGGGTAGGGGAGCAGGAGGAGAGAGAGAGAGAGAGAGAGAGAGAGAGAGAGAGAGATCTGCCCGATCTCACACAAAACACTGCAACGCGTCTAACGTGAAAAGTTAGATTTGTAAAAAGATTGGCAGCAAACACACTCAGAAAATCGAAAACAGATGTCTTGGACATGCCTCGTGTATATGTACATGCCCCCAATATGTCTAAACACACGTCACATTGACTGTCTTTCTGCCCTAATCTTCTCCTATCCACCGGCTTGCTCTCTCCCTCCCTCTCTGTCTTTCGCTGTCTCTGTCTGTCTGTCTCTCTATTTCTCTCAGTACATATATAGGGGCCTACACTGTATCCGAAAAGTGGAACCCTATGATAATTATTAAAATTAGTAATATGAAAACCAATGTCAATTAACTATAACAATCTTCATTACAACCCTATTTCAATTCTAATCTAATTTAAATTGAATGTGATCTTCATTTTAAAACATTTTATTTGTTCGTCAATGCACTCAGTGACCTAGAAAATGGTGTCAGCCAATGAATAAGCAGAAACCTGTAACACGTGACAGGCTGACCGCAAAAGCTACAAACCGATCATACGACTAAACGGATTCTAATGAAATTTGCGCTAATGACACAAACAGGTGTCTCTTTACGTGTTTAGAATTATGTCCAAATCGGTGCAGATTCGAGGTAGTTGTTGCAATATGTTTATGGTTCCCTTTTTACGAACACAGTACATGCACAGCGCATGATTCGAGCGAAATGAACATAATATATTCGACAGTTAAAATCGAAAGGCTGCAGCGTGGGAGTAACGCGTAGCGTCTGTGCATAGAAGTTTATAATAAGATCGGAAGAGCAGAGCCTTTAAAAGCAAATTAATTAATCAAAAAAAATTACACATTACTCTTCTTTTGGTAGAAAAAAGCAAACCATTGCTCAATCAGATCAGTCGTTCATCCTGTCTAAGAATGAATCAATATATCGAATATATTCACGGTCTGTGACAATCGAGGTTTTCAATTAATTCTCGTTAAATGTATTAGAGACTTATTACTACTACTACTACTACTACTACTACTACTACTACTACTACTACTACTACTACTACTACTACTACTACTACTACTACTACTACTACTACTACTACTACTACTACTACTACTACTACTACTACTACTACTACTACTACTACTACTACTACTACTACTACTACTACTACTAATACTACTAATACTACTACTACTATTACTCATCATCATCATGTGTCATCTTCATATCTGAAGGTTGACGGTCATGAGTTGTTTCCACTTTGTTCTGTCTTCAGCAATCCTTTTTAGTCTTCCGTTGTTCTTTTCCTGTATGTGTTCCTTAACGTCGTCCAGCCATGCAGTCTCTTCTAGGTCTTCCTCTGGCCCTGTTTCCCTCATATCTGCCCTCTAATAGGACTTTTGCTTGTTCTGTGCTTGAACCCCGCATTATGTGTCCAGCATACTGAGTTTTCCTGTTTATAATTTCTGTCAGGAGTGGGGTGCTTGTCAGGTGGGGGTGCTTGAGGGGCCAAATCGATAGTTTTTGAGGGGTTTCATGTAAAAATAAGTGCTGACGAATAAAATACGGTCGCCGAGTTAACTACTACTACTACTACCTATTATTATTATTATTATTATTATTATTATTATTATTATTATTATTATTATTAATTTTTATAGCGCCAATTCTAATACTCAAAGGCATCAATCGAATCAGTAAGGCTGACTAGGAGAAAAGGAGAAGCAGATAAGTGAAATGACACTATATAGATTTGACAGTATTATAGCCACATTGCACGACAAAACGAGGAATATGTTATTACAGTAATGTATGAATTTCAATTACAAATCTGATCGATTCGTCAATCTTTTGGAACAGTGTAAAGTACGACTGCATTGACTGTGAGTTAATTAATTAAACCAATTTTAATCTATTATAATTATTTTGAATAAGAGCTTCTTCGCTGTGATCCTGAACGTCAAGAGTTGAATGTCCGAATATACGAGTATGTGCGGGTTCAAGACAGTGACGTGTCAAGAGCGGTGGACCCCCGGGGTCAAATTTAATGCGGATGCCACCCCCCGGCGCCACCTCGGTTAGGTGGTGTTAACGAGCAAAATACGGTCGCCGAGACAATTTCGATGCCCTTATTCGGTGGGGGTGCTTGAGGGGCCAAATCGATAGTTTTTGAGGGTTTCATGTAAAAATAAGTGCTGACGAATAAAATACGGTCGCCGAGTTAATTTGAATAACCCCATCTGGTCAGTGGCGGCTCCACCGGGGGGGGGGTCAGGGGGGCCCGTGCCCCCTATTGAGTGCCTGGTCCCCCCAGTGGACCCCAGTTGGGACCCTATACTTAATGCTAAATACATTAAACAACAAATGGTTGGCCCCCTATGATTAGAAGTTGCCCCCCAACGGCCCCCCACTTGCCAAACCCTAAAGCCGCCACTGCATCTGGTGGATACCCCGGGTCCATGGGGTCCGCACATTGGGGCAAGAGGTGGCACTTGACCCCTTCCCCAAATGCAAATACCAATATTTCACATTGAAATTTGACAAAATTTCTGGTAATGTTAACCGTGTCCATTATGTTAAAATGTGTTTTGCCCCTCCTGAAAAAAATTCTGTGGGCGCCTATGCCCGGACCATCGCCGCCCCGCCGCCCCCTCCTCTGCACGCTTCTGGTTCAAGGTAACGCTGCAGAGTTGCGGCGAAAAAAATTGAACTTGTTGGCGGAATTTCGAGATATTTTTACTAGTTCCGCCCTTTGTAGGAAACAGGAAAACAATAATGAAAATGCTATACTGTAAGTAGCGACGCAGAAGAGTATGAAAAAAACGGAGCTACAGTATATAGGCTCGACAGTTTTAGTGTAAGCACAGATGTTTCGCAAGATTTCAGTGTCAAATGAATTATTTCAAAGAACACAAAGGCTCGCAAAACGTACAACAACCAGACGCACGTATATATATATATATATATACATATATACAAACTCTATAGCAGCAATATATATATATGACTGTATATTTATCCAATATCAAATGCTTCAAACATCGAACGAAAGGAAGAAAGTCGAAGTCAAATGATATCCATAATCGGATACAAGATGTCATCGTTGATATCATAATCGAACAAGATGGCATCGTTGATATCGAAGAAATATATATATATATATATATATATATATATATATATATATATATATACAGTTTGCGTGTGTTCTACAATCTTCGTGCTCCAGCCAGCAACATTCGGAACGAATCTAATATGACTGGCTGGCCGAGGTTCTGACTGGTTTGTTGTTGCAACGTCAGTCAGTCTGGATACGAAAATATACAAAAACTGTTCCATGTACGATCGATTTTTTTGCCATAAAATGCCTCAAAAGAACGGCGGCTGCTGCTACATCTTGGAGAGAAGTTTTCGTTGCTCGAAAAAAACCGAATTCATTCTATTGACGTCATCTGGTTTTGGTACGCCATCGGCTGATTCTATATAGGCATTGTTGCAGTGGCGCCATAGAAGTTGATTGATTAGTTAGTTGATTGATTGATTGATTGATTGATTGATCCGTAGAACCGAATGATGAATAGTTTTGCACTTTGATGCCGCATTCGAGTTGTCGAAACAAATCAGTAGAAGTGATCAAAAATCAAAAATATCGATCCTCAGTTGGGGGAGTCTTCCTGAACCAGTAGAGGAGGGCTAAGCCCCACCCTCACCCACCCTCACCCTCACCCCGAACCGTACAGAAAAACGAATTGTGACTGGAAGAAAGCTGTCTGCCATAATCGACTATAGCAACTAAACTGCAGCAGATTTCGACAGGGACGACGTGCATACTTGCATAGCATAGCATATTTAGCACCTCATGCAGCACATAATAGCAATAATAATAGCGTGGTTTCAGATCCTTCTCATATAGCATATATAGCACCTCATGCATCACATAATTGCAATAATAATAGCGTGGTTTCAGATCCTTCTCACTCCCTCTATGGTCCAAGACAAATTCTCCGGGCCCTTAGATAAGCCATTATCGGAGCCTTGCCCCTCCCCCACTGTACTCATTCGGCGCCCCACAATGAATAACCCTTTGTCAAGACTTTAGTATTTTTTTAAAATTATATTATCATTAAAAACTTCTTCCAAAAATATACTAATCGAAAAGAAGGACACAGTACACCAATCTAATCTAATCCTTAGCTTCTATAGCGCCACTTTAAAAAATGCACAGAAGCACTAGCCGATGGCACAAGAAATAAAAATTCAGGTCGAATTCAGGGTATCCTGCGCGACAGTGTATATATATATATATATATATATATATATATATATATATATATATATATGGATAAGTGGAGGTCAAAAAACGGACTTTTTGACCTTGTTCTAAAATTTGGTAGCGAATCAGCGCCGAGGATGTCTGAGTATCTCTGAGTTTCTCTTAGTATCTCTCACTATATGTCTGAATATCTCATGCTCAGAAACTGTGTTCTTAATAACTTTTTACCTCAATCGAACTCTCCTGCTGCTGCTGCCGCTACAGGCTTTCGCACGAAGTGATCGCGTAAAAAAGAAAGGAATATTTTTACAGACGGAAGGAATAACACTTTTCTACACAGCGCCCATACATCACCCCTGTCGTAATTACATCTGCACCTGTACCCCCTGTGAACTGCCCTCGACGACAAACCGTCTGCCAACCCCAACCACGGTTACCCACTCGACGGGGGGTAAGGGTTGAGTCTTTCCGAAGACCGACTAATGGCACTCCTCACGCATCTCACCTGGTCGAGTAACGTACGAGTTTTTTGGTTTCAGGTTTCGCCACACGAGATTGTTACAACCCCGTCCACCCAACTCCAGGGCTCCCCTCGCCTCCCCCACCCAATCGAAGGGTACGGCACGGAGGGTATGTCATACTGTATGTACATGATTCGTTTCGCAATTTGAAGTCGGTTTTCGTTGAGTCAGACGTGACGTTTATGAGGCGCTTGACGGGGGTGACCGCTACAAGGCAAACTCATTAACAGCAGCACCGAAGCGCCTGAGAAATGAAATGACAGAGAAAAAGACCAAAAGAAGCCGAACAAAGCGATCGCTGAATGTATCCACATATCCAATTATCTCAAAAAGAAACAGAGACAGACAGACAGACAGACTGACTGACAGACAGAGAGAGGCAGATAGAAAGAAAGGGAGATACAAGAAATACGGAGACGATTCAGAGACAAATTGAAACGGACCCAGAATGACCGTGACAGAGCGACTAGCAGAAAGAAAATCACATCGACAGAGGCAGAGAAGAGAGAGAGAGAGAGAGAGAGAGAGAGAGAGAGAGAGAGAGAGAGACAGAGACAGAGACAGATAGATAGATAAAGTGAAAGGAAGGGAGGGACTGCAAATTGAAACGAAAGCAATTAAAAGACGGGTTTTAAATCAGCGAAATAATAACTGAAACTTAACTGAATAAAAGAAAACGAATGGAAACGGACTAAGAGGAGGAGGAGGAGGAGGAGGAGAGGGAGGAGGAGCAACAGGAGAAGGAGGAAGAGAGAGAAGGAAGAGGAAGAGGAGAGAAAGTCCTCGGGAACGAACCCTTAAGAAAGACAGGAATCAAAGGACAACGAGTATTGGCAAAAGGCGCTCAGACATAGCATACAATTAAAAGACCCCCCCCACCCTCCACCCCCGAGATAAAATGAAACAGGAGTCCGAATTGATCGTCCATGGTCGGGTCCACATCAAATGATCTGAGTGTCAACCAATTTAATGGTCAACCGAGGATCTTTGTTATCCGAGTGTGCGCCAACTGAATTTGACTATATTTAAAAATAGTCAAGGCCAGGTGTGTTGTGCGCGTGCTTATTATGTGTGTGTGAAAGAGAGTGAGAAGGAAACTAGATAGATAGATAGATGATAGATAGATAGATAGATAGATAGATAGATAGATAGATAGATAGATAGATAGATAGATAGATAGATAGATAGATAGATAGATAGATAGATAGATAGATAGATAGATAGATAGATAGAGTGAGAGTGAGAGAGTACATCTCCTCTGGGTCGTTATCTTCATCTGGTACGAGACATGATTGTTATTAAGACGATAACGAAGCGAAAAATAACGCTCAATAACAATAACAATAATTTCTGAAATTAAAATGAACTGGGACGGAAAGAATACTCTTAACAATCGGAATGAGACAGACAGACAGACAGACACAGACAGACACTGACAGACAGACAGACAGACACAGACAGACGGACAGGCAGACACAGACAGACACAGACAGACACAGACAGACGGACAGGCAGACAGACAGGCAAGAAGACAAACAGGCAAACATGCAAATAGGCAAACAGACACACACAGACAGGCAGAGACATTGGACTGATAAATTAGCTAATTATGAACGTATTATCTTCGTGCGCGTTCAAGAAAAAAATGCGAGAACCTCTAATTACCGGTACAAAAATCCGAACACGTTAGAAACTCTCTCGTCTAACGACATCCATCTAACGACGCGCGGTCATTTCTGATTTCCTTCTGATTTATTCGTCTGTGCGTCAATTTTTCGTGAGTGAATTTTTTAAACAGAATCACGTGACCTCCTGTGTCGCATCGAATACACCTAGCAGCATAGTGCGTTCGTGTGCGTATGTGTGTGGTGTGCGTTTGAGAGAGAGAGAGGGAGAGAGAGAGAGAGAGAGAGAGAGAGAGAGACAGAGACAGAGACAGAGACAGAGACAGAGACAGAGACAGAGACAGACAGACAGACAGGGACAGAGACAGAGACAGAGGCAGAGACAGAGAGACCTAGACAGAGAGAGTGAGAGAAAAAGAGACGGAGACGGAGAGACAGAGAGAGACGGACAGACAGAGAGAGAGAGAGAGAGAGAGGCACATCATTATGCAGAGGCGTAGCGTGCCAATGGCTATTGTGGCTTTAGCCATGGGCGGCACACATGACCGAGGCGAGGAATTTTCGAGGCGACTACTTTTTTCTGCTTGTAAGGGGATTTTCTTCTTGTAAGGGGATTTTCATCGAAGGCGGCAAACTTTAGAGAGGCGACAAATTTAAAGTTTTAGGAACGACAACCTTTTTGCTTGTCAGAATATTTTCCGCCGCTAATATGAGTGAATTGGGGTGGGTGGGGGGGAAGGTCGGATTAGCCAAGAGCCAGAGGCGGCAAAGGTGCACGCTACGCCACTGTCATTATGTTGCCATGATGTCATGATGATGGTGATGATGATGACGATGATGATGACGACGATGGTGGTGTTGATGAAAATAATAATAATAATAATAATGATAACAATATTAGTGAGTGCAGAATACGTGGCAAAAGAATCGTTTATTCGCGCCAATAAATTAAGCTTCATTATTTCCCAGAGCGATTCCATTATATTCGCTTGCCACCGACTCAAATCTACAATCGTCTAACTCAAAAAGATTTTCGAAGGGGAAATTTGGTCAAAAGCAGAGCAAAGAAACAGTTCTATACGATTTCTGGACACAGACAATAAGAAAGGACGGACTGGAAAATCTGTAATAACTGGAAAAGCTGGTAAGAGAGAGAGAGAGAGAGAGAGAGAGAGAGAGAGAGAGAGACAAAGAGTAAGAGAGGAAGACAGAGAATGAAACACACGCATGCAGATACTGTAGATGGCCTAAGAGAAAAAAAACAGGAATCAAAGAAAACATTGAACTGATAAGGAAAGCCAGAAGCATGGCAGAGTGGAAATCCATGGTCACTGACGTCGTAGCAATACATATATAACACATCAAGAAGAGGAAGAAGAAGAAGAAGAAGAAGAAGAAGAAGAAGAAGAAGAAGGAAAGAAGAAGAAGAAGAAGTAGAGAGAATAATGGAGAGATATACTGTACAACAGACAGCGTAAATCAAAGAAAGTGCCAACCAGTAATAGTTAAGACTTTAATATATATAATATATATATATATATATATATATATATATATATATATATATATATATATATATATATATAGTCTACTGGAGAATAGTTCTTAAGCTAGTTATTAGTAATTTTTTCCAGCCTGAATATACAGTATAAGCTAACTTTATTTTCACCCGAATTCTTTATATTCCAAGTTTCGAATGAAATTTAACAGCGACTGACCAACATGACTACCTACTGACCTACATGACTACAACCAACGTCCAGTGTTTATTCTAGCCACCTTGACATTGAGGAGGGATTTTGAAATGTTGGGAGGAGGGGCAAGGTCTGAGTCTCCAAAAACCTTGACAAGGAAAAAAGATTACCTTCCTTTTAAAATGTGGTGACAAGCAAAAAAACAGGTTATCTTCCTTTTGAATTGTGGTGACAAGCAAAATAATAAAAGATCATCCTTCCAACCTCACTGATATTTTTACCCTTCTCAAATGCCCTGACAAGCAAAAAATTGTCATCCCTACATTTTTCCCTCTCCAAAAAATAAAAGCTCCCCGTCGTCACACCTTTTTTTTGGGGGTGGAGGGGACATTTCCATCCCCATGCAACATATAAAAAATTGGGGAATTTTAAAACTTTGGGGGGATTCCCAGAGAAGGCCTAGAATAAACACTGATCAACGTAGATACTTCTATAGCGCCACTGTAGTAACGCTTTTAGCATCAGTCGAAGGTCGATTCGATGTATATAGTCTAATTGTCTTCCGGTCAGATCCGACAGTCAGTCCAATATTCCGTAGCTCCGATTTAGCGAATTAAATCCCTTCATGTGGTTTAGAGGTCTGTCTACGAGTTTAAGTTATTTCAATTATTTTCTTTATTTCCAACAAACTTGTTACTGTTATATATGATGATTCTAATATTATAAATTATTTAATAATAATTATATTATAGCATTTTGTACATGTAACAGGGATATTTCTAGAATTGTGAATTTGGGGGTGTCGACCTCAAATTGGGAGGATGTCCGGAGATAAATAGTATGCATTTTGTATGCATACCATCGTCGCATTACCAAATTTTGGGCGTCGTCGACCTCAAATTGGGGGGTGTTGGAGGGTGTTAGGGGGGTGTAAAAATATCCATGACATGGAACTTATTCGTCCTGTGAGTGCGACTCCTTCCAACGTCCCAACCATAATGACCCTTTGGTTAAAATGACTCTTTGAATAAAATGACCTTATATGGCCATGGCTATTTCAAATTCTGACAAAGCGCCCAAGAATAAGCAGCTGCGACGGTACTGCTTACGAAAGCAGCGCTACATAAATTCACGAAATTGTGCATACTTATATTTCTAAGGTTTCAACCGACGCATAGCGAGTGAAAACACTATAGACGTGCGTCTGTTCAGCGCAGCGTAATGTAATATTTTTACAGCGCCTTTTACTCGCCTGCTCGAAACCGATGCGCCTTGTGAGTCGCTTTGTAAAGGATACGGGGCAAAATTTTCGCAGAGGTTTAAGAGGAGGGAAAATGAGGACGAAAGGAGGACAAAAGGAGGACAAAAGGAGGACAAAAGGAGGACAAAAGGAGGACAAAAGGAGGACAAAAGGAGCCAATTGGTGCGCGCGTTATCTATGGACATCCCGTTGCACAAAA
>CM030848.1:1647500-1700000 GCA_018105865.1 Metaphire vulgaris
TTCGATTGCCGAGTCTTCTTTTCTGTTTGTTATTCTTTCTGGAGGCCAGATGCCGTCGATCGAAGAGACCGTTGCATCGCCCCCCAAATGCGCCCATTCGCCGCTGACCCGGTGAAGGCAGCGGGCGGGGGAGGGAGGGTGGAGGTGGGGTAGGGGGGAGGGCCGGGAGGGACTCCTCCTGTTACTCGAGTTACGCGAACCGAGGGCCTCAGCGTCGGGTTCGAGCGAACCTATCTTTCGCCGAATTGCGCCGCGACCTAATATTATTATGCACGAAAATTCCCTTCCTATCAGATCTCTTCTTCTTCTTCAGTTCCCTCCCCAGCGCCCCCTCTTCCCCCTCTTCCCCTCTCTCTCTCGCGTCGATATAGGCGCCATCGAAAATTGTTTTCCAAATCATCTTCTGCAGTCTGCTCTAAAGTATGCGTCTTTACACTTCTCTCTCTCTCTCTCTCTCTCTCTCTCTCTCTCTCTCTCTCTCTTCTCTGTCTCGCGCGCGCTCTCCTCTCGATTTCTATTTCTTTCTCTCTCCATTTCTCTCTTGCTCTCTCTTTCTCTTTTTTCTTTTTCTCTCTCCCTCCCTATCTTTCTCTTACTCTTCGTCTCCCAATTTAAACTGTGGCGCATCAGTGTTCTTCAAACTTACTTCCTGTTTTTACTCAGTGTTAATTCTAAATTCTGCTGCTCTGCTGTTGCTGTTGTTGTTGTTGCTGCTGCTGCTGCTGCTGCCAGAAACACAATACGTCGCTGGTCACGTGGACGAGAGTTCAAAGAAAGGAGATGGAGTCAAAACAAGCGTTGCTTTCAATAACATGAACCTAATAGGTTGCAGATAGGATGTTACCTTATTCCTGCATGTCTTCTGTTCTCTGCTTGTTTCTCTTTCTAACTAGACTCTCTTTCTCCCTCTCTCTCTCTCTCTCTGTCTCTCTCTCTGTCTCTCTCTCTCTCATTCTGTCTCTCTCTGTCTCTCCCTCTCTCTCTCTGTTTCTCTCTCTGTCTGTCTGTCTCTCTCTCTGTCTGTCTTTCTCTGTCTCTGTCTCTGTCTCTCTCTCTCTCTCTCTCTCTCTCATTCTGTCTCTGTGGCTCAACATTTCTTTCTTTGATTCGTTCTATTTCTCGGTTGGCAATGTTGATTAACTCTATCCCTTTAATATGACTTGCAATGCAAATGCAATACTTCCACTCTGACTGATCTTTTAAACTGACCTTGCCCGGCCGGCCACTAGACTTCGACTGTTTGCTGTAACTTTGCAATAGGCAGAAAAAGTCAAAGTCAGAAATTACTGCGAAGTCAGTCTGACTTTGAGTCAAAATACGGATAAAACCAATTTAATTCGGTTATTGATTTTCCACGATTTCAGAAAGACATGTTAAAGGCCACAAGAAAGTACTTAAAATCAAGAAAGTACTTAAAATCAAGAAAGTACTTAAAATCAAGAAAGTACTTAATATCACTTAGAAATCAACAAAATTATTATTATTATTAAATCTGGAATCTTGATAATTTATTTAATAGCGCAGTAGTTTTAACTGGAGAGAAAAGTCAAGAGCAAGAATTTACAAACTAAGTACATTTAGGAAAGATGTTTTAAATAAGTGTGTCTTTACGTCGATTCTCAAAACAGCCGACGGACTTCGCATTAATTCAATAATAAGACAATTCTTAGATGATCTGCCGAGTTCCACAGGGCTGATTCAAGGTTTCGTCCTAGGGCGTGACTGATCTGTCACCGAACACGGCAGTCTTTGAAGGCGGAGGGACAACAATCAAAATGGCCGACTACTGGATCGAAGTTCCGCGCGTCTGTCGTTCGTCGTTGTCCTGCATACAGAAGTTGTTGATATGTAATCAGGACAGGTGGTTTCGTTCAGGGCCTAGATATGACAAATCAGGCATCGCTTAATATTTGGGTGATATGGGGTTCTCGCCATCCAACACAAGCCAGTGCCATCCAGCACGGGTGCCATTGTCTCGGGTGCCGTCCAACTGGGTGTCAAAATACATCACGGTCTTTAGATTCATGAAAAACTGGAATCTTGATAATATATTTAATGATCCAAGTAGTTTTGCAATGCGAAAGAGACCTTACCAAGAATCCCAAAATTACTAAATACATTTAGGAAATATTGTTTTTAACAGTAAAAAACACAGCACGTCGATTACGTAAGACTTTCTTTAGTTATCTATTTTATTCTTTATTTAGATTCTAAAACAAGACAATTCTTAGATGATCTGCCGTGTTCTTCGCTAGGTGGCGCCTCTGCTTCAAGCTTCATGTCGTCACCATCCATAAACTCTTAATATATAATTAATTATTATTATTCCAACAGGTTCCGGATTACTTTTGCACAACTTCTTCATTTGTCATTCGGAGTTTCAAACCCACTTGGACAACCTACTGTGCAGTTTAAGCCTGGATTGGCGCATCAAGATCTTCACAAATATTATAGGGTTAATTTTTGGAAGTCACACTGACTTCTGGGTTCAAGTTCATATAAGTTTTCAACATCAAGTACAGAAGTACAAGATGTATCTCTTGTGACGTAGTACATTTCGTAGAAAATATTTGAGAAATGCAAACCCCGGGGGCGTTATTGTTTTGTCTTATTGCGCATTTTCACTATATTCAAGTCTCGTACATAAAGATTATGGGTTTACTGAACAGTTTACATGGACGAATAGGCAGTAACAGATGAAACAATTATTAATCGATTCAAAAGTTTATCTAGGAAACTTGGGCTATTAAATGTTGAAAGTAGCCTAATTATCACGGTTTTCAGGCTGGCTAATGCCTCCTAAATCACTTGAAATTACGTTAGTATTATAATTAAACTGATTGTATATTTTCCAATTATTGGCGTAAACTTGGATGAAAAAAGGGGAGACGCCCAACCCCTTTGCCTTATCCATTCCCTATGGTAGCCTCTCAGAAAGTGTGGAGGGGGGTTCGAGCCTAGTGGCCTAATAGAAGTTTACGTATATGCTTCTAATCTCCGGATCTTTCAAATGGTTGCCGATAAATATTGGAGTAGCCGTAGTTTCAGAATTTTGGCGCCACAAATTATTTCTACATGCCGACTGGGGGAGCTTGGGGGAACGTCGTGATCACCCTCAACGGGTCTGGGGACAGTGGCGGCTCCACACGGGGGCCCCGTGCCCCTATTGAGTGCCTGGCCCCCAGTAGCCCCTCTATTGGGACCCTGTACATAATACTACATACCTAACACCAAATGATTGGCCCCTCATGATTAGAAGTTGCCACCCCAACGCCCCCCCCACTTGCCAAATCCTGGAGCCGCCACTGTCTGGGGAGCAGGGTTTAATCTAGGCCGTTTCCTGTGGAATTTCTCTTTCCCCCGGAAATTTCAAATTTCCCCTACATACTTACTACGAATGGCGTCTTACTGACGGTGGAGCAAAATATTCGAAAGCAGGCGGTGCAGGGTTTAATCTAGGCCGTTTCCGGGGAGGGGAATTGCTCTTCTCCCCCCCCCCAAATTTCAAATTCCCTCCGGAAATTTGGCATACTGCATCAACTAACAGCAGCCCCCTAACTGACTCCTCCCCCGACCTTGTCAATTTCCCCCCGAAGTCCAGAGTCTAGATTAAACACTGAGGCGGCGATGTTTCCTCATACAAAGAGCTGCTGTTTTGGTCAATTCTCAATCGTCAGTTTCTTAGATTTAAGACAGTTCGCAACTTTGCACTTTGTAAAAGTATTACGCACAGCTGCGAAACTCAGCCTGTTTGTCTGTCTGTCTGTCTGTCTGTCTGTCTGTCTATGTGTCCGTATTCCTGTCTAGGTGTCTGTATGTCTCTCATGGTGTCTGCGTATGCCTCTCTAGGTGTCTGTCTTTCTAGGTGTCCGTATTTCTGTCTAGGTGTCTGTTTGACTCTCTAGGTGTCTGCATGTCTCTCTAGGTGTCTGTTTGTTTCTCTAGATGTCTGTCTATCTATAAATCTGTATGTTTCTGTAATTGTCTGTATATCTGTCCAGGTGTCAGTCTCTCAGGTGTCTGCATGTATCTATAGGTGTTTGTTTATCTCTCTCTAGGTGTCTGTTTGTTTCTCTAAGTATCTGCACGTCTCTCTAGTTGTCTGTACGTCTGTCAGTCTTTGCCTTTGTCCTAAAGCTATTCCACCGACAGTTTGCTTCACTGACAGCCATGTATCCTTGTTCGAGACAAAGCACACATTTTCCAACATGAATACTTCTATTTATTCGTTTCCATTTTCTTATGAGCAATGGACAATATCCTTCAGTCAAATATCAATAGGCGATTAAAATGAACGAAGAGCAAACCAAATTATATATTTCGAGGCTCCAAAAAAACGAAGAGACAAGTTCCTCGTGCCCCCCAAAATTCTCTCGGCAGTTAAATGAAAATCTGCAGCGGTGGAATTGTTGCTTCCAGGTGTACAGGTGGTGGCAGAGGTATCTGAGATCGAACGTCATTCCACGTGATATCTACACCGGAACAGGAAAGGCATCGGTCGTCCTTCCGCACTTCCACTCCTGTTGACCTCTCCACTGGCTCCTGTTGACCCTCTCAGAGTGACACTGGCACAGACACAAGGCGAGAGAGAGAGAGAGAGATTGAGAGAGAGGCTCTGACAGAGAAAAGAGAGAGAGAAATCAGAGAGAAAAAGAGATACATACATACAGAGACAGACAGAGACAGATAGAGAAAAATGCAGAGTTATAGAGAGAGAGAAGAGAGAGAGAGAGATGGATCAGAGACAGAGTGCAGAGTTACAGAGAGAGAGAGGAAGAGAGAGATACAGATGGATACAGAGAGCGAGAGAGACAGTCAGAGAGAGACGGAGAGAGAGAGAGAGAGAGAGAGAGAGAGAGAGAGAGAGGCGGAAACAGATGATAATAGCGGAGTTATCGCCTTTCCTATTTCTCTTCCGCAATTCGTCGTCTTCGCTTGGAGTGGCCGATGGTGGTGAAGTGGGGCGGAGGTGGGGCAGGAGAGGGGAGGGAAATAGGACGGCATCGATGGCCGAACAGTCCTACCAGAGCACGAAGTGGCGCCTCGCTTGGGAGCGATGGGGGGGGGAGGCAGCCGGCGACCTGGTATATACTTTTTTGCGATTAGATAAGCGAAAACTTTCTGGAAATTGGAAGTCGTTTGGAAAGCAGGTGGAAGAAACCGCCAGAAACGCCGAGGGCGATAATACGGGATACTTGTATAGGGTAGGAAGGAACGGAAAATGCGCGCAAGAAGATGGAAAAGGAGGAAGAAGAGGAGGATGAAAACGGAGGAGGAGGAGGAGGAGGAGGAGGCGGTGTAGGCACCTGCTGTTCATCGGAGCGGCGCAGGCATTCGTGTTCTTCGGGAGGTTTTTTGTGGCGCTATTTTGAGCGTAATTCGAGGGACGATGGCGAGGGAGAGAGAAATCGCTTAAACAGTGGAGAGACATTGAATCGGTCTTCGTCGGGAAGAAATCACTCGACGTTCAGTTGCTCTTTGGGGTCGACTGGTGACGAGGCAAAGAACTAACTGGGGAGATGGTCAAAGAGTCGAACTGTATAGATGAAGATCGTGGAAGATCCGTCGTTGCTCGAACGGATTTCTGAATGTGACCGAAGATCAATCCGCGGACTATTTTCACGCTCACCGCTGTCATCGACAGATTCACTCGGAACGACAGAAGACCTCGAATGCAAATTCCAAGGCTCAGGTATAGAAAAAACATCATCATCACCACCACCACCAACACTCAGACCACGTACAGCAGCAGCAGTAGCAACTACTACTACTACTACTACTACTACTACTACTACTACTACTACTACTACTACTACTACTACTAAATAATTAATAATGATAGACATCATTATAACAATCATAATGAAGGTGGTGATGATAGAGATGATAATGATAATTATTTGAAACTTGGCATAGCCACAGGGAGCATGGGGACGGGGGTGGCAACCCCTATTCGGATCGGGACCGGTCGTGAGATTAGTTAAAAACTGGTGAGGTTTGTGGGAGGGGAGGGGGTAGTTTTAGATCGATAAGAGCGCACCAGACTTTAAAGCGTTTAAAAGGAACACCATTAATTTTTTTTCTTTTTGCTAGTTAAGACTTTTGGGTCGAAAATGTCGAAGTAGTCCCTAATTCTGGAATCATGGGTTCGTCACCGAATTCCAATACTCCTGGCTCTGTGAATGGAGCAGAGGGAGGGAGGGAGGGAGAGAGGGAGGGGATGGCTTGAGTTGCCTTGACTGCCTCCCTTGCCTTCGCTATCTCTTTAATAATTGTGGACAATTTCAAAACTCTGACTTATGCAATGTTGCGTCTTTCTTGTAATTAATTAATTAGTTATCGATTGAAGATTTCAGTATTTATCCAGAGAATATCCGCAGACAATGTCTTTGATGATGTGTAATATTTCGCATCTTCGTGTGGTGAAGTTTCTTTATGACGATACTAATAATGCGCAAAATCGTTTTCACGAAGTCAACATTTTCACTCTCTCTCTCTCTCTCTCTCTCTCTCTCTCTCTCTCTCTCTCTCTGTGGCCATAGAATAGTCATCAATTCTCTGACCAAAGTCATGAATTCTTCACCTTTGCTCGATCTTTCTCCAGTTGTAGTCCTAAAATTCACCCACAATTCCATGGGACAGAATCCTATGAACCCATGGGCGCCCATGCATTGGATCAATAGGGGTACTTGTCCCCTGGAACATGAAAATCTATTTGCGTAACTTACTGTAGGCTATTTTGACTTTTAATTAACCAATATTTTCACACTAAAACATTACTTATTTAATTAGAGCATTAATAATGCTTGATTCCCTTTGGATTTTACCTTGTGTTCTGGCAATCTTTTGTAAATGTAAAATTCTGCATTAATTTGAAAACCTTGCTAAAATACTAACTGCGACCATTGTGGGCCCCTTGGACAAATTTCTGTGGGCGCCCAAGTCTGAACCTATCGCCACTCATTTGGAGTAAAGAGAGAGAGAGAGAGAGAGAGAGAATCTCACTTAATACAGTAAAGTTGAAGTGGATTATGAAGAGACTTGATGTTTCTCAGGAGATACGCATTTCCACTGCATAAGGCACTTAATAGTTGTAGATCTATTTGAACACTCGTTAACGAATGCCGACTTTTACAAGTAAAAAAGTCCATTGATGTATCTATCGAAATCTAGTCCCTGTTAGTGAAAAGGAGGCATTCTGGTGTCCTCCGTAGATCACTGATTTTATGAGACCATTACACAAGATAACGCATTCTACGGGTTTTTGTGGTTTTTAGAGTTCCTAATTCTACTCTTTTGTTTGCCGGCTCCAGCGTTTTCTGCTTATTTTTGCTTCGTCTTTAAACAAGGCCCCTTGCGCTCCCTTTCTCCGCTGTTTATATCTTCGCTTCGCCTCTAACGAAGGTCTTATCGCCTTCGGCCATTGGCAAGCTGTTTATAATTCTCCTGTTCGACTCTCTTCTTGCAATAGATTTCCGTTTGGTGTTTACAGAAGATGAAGCCTGTAGCAGCGGCACGAATTGATTTCTTAGTTTCAACAAATAACTGTTTCACTTTAACTTCAGACAATGGCTGTACGTTGTCGATTTTTAACAATTTCTAATAAAACACCCCAAAATTGTATACCCTAGGTCGTCCCAGGCTGATGGATGGGGGGGGGCGGTCAAAACTCCCAAACCCCCGTCAAAAAGAACCTTGAAATTGCAACAATTAATTGATTTTTTTATTGCGCAATTCTTAAATGCACCAGGCAACAGTTTATGGTAGATAAACATACAGTAGATCATAGTAGAATAAGCAATTCGTTTAGGGTCGTTATGAAGCAGGTTTGGTGAGATTCGAATCTTCCTGCGAACCACTGTGCACCTCTGTTTTGATGCCTTTTGGAGCGTTTGAGCCAGAGGCGGACCCAGGACCCACATCGTGTCCCATACCCCATTTTTGCCTTGTTCCGTCTCTTGCACTTAGACTGACGTTTTGGATTTCACAGCGACGGATTACGATTCTACTTTGGACCTACCATCGACTGATGACAAATGCATTACTAAAATGGCGCTATAGAAGTTCTTATGCTATGTTATTATATTTTATCGATTGTTGCGTGTTGCTTAAATTATCGAAACTAAGGAATACACGAAACTTGCATACGGTGGGGCTCCACTGGAGGCTCCGAGGGTCCGTGCCCCCATCGAATGCCTGTCCCCCACAGTGACCCTCATCGATGGCGATGTTCTTCCTACATGCTCTGACTTATGAAAAATAGTATAGTTGACCCCCATGCTTCGAAGTTGCCACCAAAGCGGTCCCCCACTTGCCAAATCCTGGAACCGCCACTGACCGGCTATTCATTCGTGCCTTTGTAACTTTTCGACTTTTCGCCATGGCGAGAGATTAGGAAAAAATTGTGGTGTATTGGGGGGCACGTGACCCCGTGTTCCCCTGTAGATACGCCCCTGGCTTGAGCGATAACGAGCTTCGATTGGATTCTTTTAATCCAGACGATGGATTCGGTGACAGCGAGCGAATCGGAGGATGAACAGAGGATAAGATGTGGATCCAATCTCATCAAATGCTTCATCATCTTCATCAATCTTGTATTCATGGTGAGTTTCCAAGACCCAACACAGCCATTGGGCATGGGTTGGATTGGATTGGGTTGGATTGGTTGGGATGGATTGACTGGATTGAATTGGATTGGGTTGGATTGGGTTAGGTTAGAGTATTTAAGGTGGATTGAATGGATTGAATTCATGAAGTTGAATGTAAACAAAATATAGCTACGAAGATGAAAATCGTTACGTGATGAAGATGATTACACTGATGGGACAAGAAATTGACCGTGTCCATGCAAACGTCTACTTTTGTCGACCAAAATAATAATAAGTAATTCAGTAAATAAGTAATAATAATAATAGCGTTGGTTTATTTATTCAGTATTAAGTGAAGCAGTAGTTGAATGGACCTGTAGTAACAGTCTCTCCTCTGTCTCGAATTTTACTTTCGCGTTAAATCTTCAACACTTCGAAATCATCCAAACATGTCTTGCAATTATTAGCAATACTAAACCTTCAAGATATACTATACATACGAAACTATAAATTCTACGTTTACTAACTTATTTGACTGAATTACTAGTTGAATGTAAAACTAAAAATAGCGACAAAGATTAAAATACTATTATAAAGATGATTAATCATTGAAGCTACGATCTGTTTTACTTATAATTAATAATTAATAATACTATAATAACTACTACTACTAATAATAATACTACTACTACAACTACTACTAACTAACTACTACTACTACTACTACTACTAATACTAATAATAACTACGGCGACTACGGCGACGATGATGATAACTGGAATTTGAGTGGACTGTGGTTAGTAGGATCTCTCCTGTGATAAAAAGCACTGTCACTCACATACCTTCGTTGTTGACTCTTTTTCAACATATCAGTCACCGCCATGATTGACGCCGTCACTACCGTGTCACTCAATGGTTTGCTATGGTTTGTTTCGCAATTAAAACTAACGAGATTGAAACTGATCACGTGATGATCACGTGATCGCGGTCTCCTCTAGTGCCGTAAGTGTCCGGGATCACGTGATGAATATCTCGTGACGTCACAGGTCATCGGGTTCGCTCTGATCAGCTTCGTTGTCTGGATCCACATCAACCGAGAGAGCATCGTCTACGTCCGCCTGTTCGAAGACTCTTCCTCTTCCAGCCTTCAACAACAACAACAACAACAACAACAACAGATTCCAAGTGGCGTCGTTCACAAGACTACGGTAATCGTAGTCGTCGCCGTCGTCGTCGCCGTCGTTGCATTCGGGTTTCTCGGATGCTGTGGGGCGGCAGTCGACAGTGTATGCTTTCTGTGCCTGGTGAGATCATCATCATCATCATCATCATCATCATCATCATCATCATCATCATCATCATCATCATCATCATCATCATCATCATCATCATCATCATCATCATCATCATCATCATCATCATCGTCATTATCTTCGTCATCATCATCATCGTCATTATCTTCGTCATCATCATCATTATCATCGTCTTTATCATCATAATCCTCCTCGTCGTCGTCTTCATCATTATCATTGTCGTCGTCATTATCATCACTGTCATCAGCGCCCCTCAACCACGACCTACCAACCAGTCAAACAACGAACATCATCATCGCATTGTAGTAGTCGTCGTCGTCGTCGTAATCACCGTGACGTCGTCACCTTTATCACTCATTCACCTGAGACTGTGTCTGCACAGGGAGCTTCTGGTGTTCGAATCCACTCTTAAACGTCGTCGTCATCATTATATTCAGTCACGTGACAAGGTCATTAGAAGCTGAATAGGCCAGTGGCGTTGATAATAATGTGCCTGGGAGAGGCTAAAAGTCCTGGATGCCACATCTGCAAAGCGCAGCTCCCATTTCAAACGCACTTAAATGCTCGCACTCCGATGCAAAGGTCATAGGGAATTGTCAATGTCAGGAATTGTAGGTCATATATATATATATATATATATATATATATATATCCTTATTTATATATATTTTTTATTGTTTGTGAATACTATTTTTATATATATATTTATATATATATATGTTATATATATATATATATATATATATATGTTATATATATATATATGACAGATAATTTTCTATGCCATTGAGTGTGTTGACAAACAAACAAAATGCTTCCAAATGAAGATCATTTTCAATTTGATATTAGAATTTGAAATGAGATCTGAAATGAAAACTATAAATAGCCTAATTGACATTGGTTTTCGTAATTACCAAAGGTTCCATTTTTTCCGGACACAGTGTAAACACTTAGCAAATGTGTTGTTTATATTTACAGTGCGTTGTCCTCATTGCGTCCGTTGTGACTGCGGAGATAGTGATTGCTTCGATGCTTCCAGGCGTCAAAGAGAAGGTAAAACAGACAGATAGATAGGCTGGCAGGCAGGCTGACAGACAGATAACGTAATATTTTGGGTACTAAAGGTAAAAAAGGTAAGGGTTCGCCCATACTCGTGTTCGAGCGTTGGGCCCTGCGCTGATCTCCGGTTTCTGGCAAGCAGCGACGCAGGTGACTTGCGCCATTAATCTAGAGTAGTTTGCCAGACCCGCGTTTTACCTTCGCAGCCATAGCTGCTACTCATATACCACCGCCCTCTAGCAAAATTAATGAGGGTTGAGTCGACCTTAGGGGCTCCTGCGGGAGTTGAACCCGTTCCGCCAGCCTGCCTGTCTAGCGTGTTACCAATCTGCCATCTTCCCGCCCCATTTTGGGTACTAAGCTTAGCTAATTTAAGATCAGGAGGATAAACTGATGGAGTTTATATTGCGCTTAAATTTATTCGACGTGCTGTCGAATTTCTGAGAAGGCTTTACACAGCGTTTCACCAACCATGAAAGACTAGGTTATCGAAAGTATTAGCAGCTATACGCCGTCTCATTGGCATTAAGATTGGTTTGCAAACTACTAAGCCATTTAAAACTAAGGTACGACAGTACGTTTAAGTTCCACATTTAAATACGCGCATTATACGTATTTTATGTCCATAAATAAAATGAGCGTATTGTACGGAAAAATACGTTGGCGGTGACGTCATGTTCGGACGTACTTCTGTGGTTCTCTGTTATCTACAAACCTCTGTAGCTACGTCATGGTAATACTGTGAAGCAGCGTATTTTATGTTACTAACGTACGAAAATTTCACCGTATACGCGTATTACAGTTATTTTATCGTTGGAAATAAAATACGTATAATACGTACTGTCGTATCTTGCTTAAGACATGCCTAAAAGAGAAGAAACTGAGAAAATTGACTTTAAGCACAGCATAGACCAGCTAGCATCAGTAAAAGCAAGAAAATTGCATTTGTAGATTTAGCATAGTGTCAATAAAATGTAATGTTTTGTTAATTAAATATTAATTTTGTTAACCCTTCTAATTTAATTTTCTGACCCCTGTCGTGGGAGTCAAACACCCTTGGTGCGCCCCTGTGCAGTGGTACACTGGTAACGGTTTGCGCAGAGCGATTGAAGGTTCGAATCCTGACCGTTGCCGCTAATGCCTGAACAGCAAATGTCCTTTGGCTTAAGTAGCTTAAAAGCCGATTCACTTTCGTATTAGGAATATCGCATTCAATCACGGACTGCATCTATAAAGGAAGACATCGAAGAAAGATTTCACCGCAGAGCTGAGAGTGCGATCAAAGCATTCCTCGTAGACTAAGATACGATGGAAGATTAAAAGATTGCAGACAAAAAGTACTTCTGGAAAGAAGTGGAGACTTAATAGAGACAGATGATAATATATCGATAAATAAAGTGTCTGTGCCACATGAAAGGTTTTTGTAACATCATCGGATACAGGGACCGACGCCATATCGCGAAAATTGTTTTAAGAAAAGAGTTTGGAAACAGAGAAAACATTTCTTTAGTACTAGGATACTAGACAGATGGGATGAATTGGATGATAAGGCGGTGCTAGTCACCGGTGCGAGTGTTTTAGAAGTAATCTTAGTGCTATCGATCATATATATATACTGTATATATATATATATGTGTGTGTGTGTGTGTGTGTGCGTGCACGTTTTCCAGCTACAAACGCATCTCCAAATAGATTTTTTAAAGCTCAATCCATTGAACGGGCTGTATTTAATAGAATAAATATACAAGAATCTTGACACGGCCTCCGAATGCTTAAACAATCTGCATGCCTCGAATTTCATTCGTTTGAAACTGCTCCCGTGGATGCTATTATAGCTGTGTTTTGTCTGCTCTGAGTAATGGCAAAGGCGCGGCACTTATTTTCCTGGACCTATCACAGGCCTTTGATACTATAGACGCGATACAATCCCTCACCCGCGTAGACTCACCGGAGCGATTTGGGATATCGGGCTTTGGCTTTGGAATGGCTAGAATCATGACTTCAAAATCGAGCACGAGCTGTCTACGGTCTTTTACAAAGAATTCCACTTGGATCGCTTCTTTCCAATTGTTCTGTTGACTCCCAATCTATGCGCTGACTGACGATACCACTCTTTTCGTTGCCTCTGACGGCAGAACCTCCTTATTGACGATTGGCGCACAACCTCTAAGGACTTGAACACAAGATAAAGATATCGCGTTCAAATGGCTCAGTCTAGGCCTACATGGAGTCTATCTTAGCCTGCGAAGGTTATCGTCGATGAAAGATAAATGGATGAAAGGGCGTACAAGGGTATTTGGCGCCCATGATAGGGAGATCGGAAAATTGAATTAGCAGGTTAACAACTCTTTAATTTAAAAAAATCATCCATTTTACTGACACACCCAAACTACCAGTGCACTTTTTCTGCTTTTACTGATGCGAACTGGTCTATGATCACGTGCCCAGAGTCAGTTTTCTCCGGGTTTTCTCTTTCTACGCCGAGTAGAGAGCAAGATCACAGAGTCTTCGGCGCCGCTTCAAGTGGCCGCCAGGGCCTCTGCCCTATCTGCCATACCCTTGGAACGCCGCTGATAAAATTTCCATCCTGTCGGATAGAATGGATGACAGAAACAATTTTTTCCAGCAGTGTTATTTTTATGTAACATTTCCCGGATGTTATGCATTAACCACTGCTCCAAACAGGCCAACGTCTCACTATCGTCGCCGAAACTAACCTCTTAAATGATGTTATTGTTGTTATTGTTCATGACAATTTATATAGCGCCGTAACACAGCAAGGGGGCAAAGTCAAGGGCGCTTTACAAGGAGCGAGAAAACAAGATGTTGAATAGATACGTCTTTAATTTGCTCGCGAACTCTCCAAAGGAAGTGACAGACGACACGCTATCTGGCAATGAATTCCAGAGGAGGGGATTTTTGCGCGAGAATGAACGTTCTCCAAACTTGACAGTCTTCGACGGGAGTGGAACATACAATGTTATGACATTATGTCTTAACTTGGGGTTTAGAAGCAACTACACTCATTGGCGCAGATATTGGGGTACGATGGGGGGCGACCCTCTATTCTCCCTCGTAGGATTTGCTCAAAACTATCTAGAAATTTTCGTGGGATTAGAATAACTCCAATAGAAGCGATACATGGGCGTCAATATATCAAGAACTCCTTGTTGACATTTGTTGTTTGTCGGGGGTTTGTATCTCCATATTACGGAACTCTGGTTACGCCATCTGCTGCAATCAGCAAAATTATATGGAAGTAAGATGGCTTACAGGGGTGTTGGGTGTTACCCCCTTGGCTGCTGACGAAATTTTTTTAATGTTTCCATACATTTTTAATTCTCTGACGCGGTTTTGGCTGCCGACGCAAACTAATTTGAAAAGTAAAGATGTAGGCCTAAGGTGATGAACTGTTTTTGCCTGTCAGCACATCTTGAAAGGGAAAACAAGTACAAGAGGAAAGATGAGTAAGACTTATTTGCTCATCAAGACTTTTGAGGTTGGTCATGATCAAAACCAAACCCCCGTTTCGGAAATCCTGGCTACGCCACTGCAGTTAATCAAGACTTGGAGAGAGGACCGATGGCGAGTGTCAACTGATTTAAGGACTAATGCACAGTACTTGATAGACGCAATCTTAGCGCCAGTGTCGTAGCCAGGGGGTTGGAGTGAACCCCCCTTGGCTGTTTGACCAAAAAATGTTTAGTACATCAATATAGTTGCACGCGCTCATGTGACTATAGAATTCGCTTAATCAAGCAAAAGAATAATCGACGACCTTTTTCCGTGTTGTGGGTCATGACCTTTTTGCTTGTCAGAATTTTCTGAGTTCGGATGTCAAAGGAACCATAGCTCTCTCTTCGGAAAATCCTGGCTGCGCCACTACCCAGTGCTAAATGCATAATTAGTCATAGTAATATTTTGAGTAACGTATTAATCCAAAATAATCAGAATTTATGATTCTATAGAAAATATACGCATTAGTTTATTGGTTAATATTCGTTTAATATGTCTTTCATTCGAAAGATCAAATGGTCGAAAGTTATCTGTTTGATTTCTCAGATGTATGACGATCTCTCTTTGCGGATGCACCACCAGGTCCGAAGCGAATACAACCGAACGACCTTCGAAGCAGCCGAAGGTCAAGGTCACTCGGCGGTCGCGGATCACCATCACCAGCTGACCGTTGCCTGGAATACGCTCCAGATGAGGGCGAGAGATAGATTACGCTTACATTACAATATTGCTTTTTTCATTAGAAGCAACTTGAAAAGCTTTCACGAGATCACTTCTAGATTAAATATTGGAACTCGGGTCCCGGTGGAAAGAGTGTAGGGATGTTAACAAGGACTGAATCCCCAAAGATAAGGACTGACCCCAAGGATGACAATGACGAAGGCAAGGACAAGGACTGACCCAAAGGACGACAAGGACGAAGGCAAGGACAAGGATTGACCCAAAAGATGACAAGGACGAGGGCAAGGATAAGGACTGACCCCAAGGACAAAGAAAATGACAAGAACGTGAACTGAACAGAGATTTATTTCAACTCAACATGACATAACTGACATCAATTAATTACATTATTAAATGACATAAATTGAAATTAAAATAAGACGATTTTATTGCTTTTCGTTGGATGTTAATGTACTTTTTATACAATTTAGGTATTGTTCTTAGTGATTTATGATTTGTAAAGTGCTGGGATCATCCACGGGTTTTAAAATGTTTGAAATCGGAAAATTTATCAAAATTCGATCACTAAGGAAGTGCGCGATCAGCAGTCTAAAATTAATCAGTTGTAAGTAAGTAAGACACTGGCGAATTTATATAGCGCTTTCGAGGAGAATAGTAACGCAGTAGCCGGCTAGTCTTAGTCGTAGGCGTTTGAAATTATCGCAAATATACAAAAGTCCGTCGTCTTGACTGTCCTGTCGTCTGCGCGTTCTTTCAGTTCAACTGCTGCGGTACTTCCGGTCCACGTGACTTCCTGTTAAGCGCCTGGTATAACCAGACGAGCGACGGAGACGGTCTGTACGTTCCAAAGTCCTGCTGCATCATCCTGACCGAGACAGACGCCGACCAACATCCGCTGGTCAGAAACGAACCGTTCTGTCAGATAGAGGCCCTTCTATACGAGAATAACGGAAAGCCTCTTATGGAACTACAGCCGTCCGTTAGTAAAATATTCAGCAGACATGTTAATAAACAAAGGAACGGCCATTTGGTATAAATCCGATATATAGGGATAAATAAATAAATAAATATAATTAATTAATTAATTAATTAATTAATTAATTATGTTCGTGTTTCAGAGATTGCTGAAGAAGTAAGTTAAATCTCGTGAATTTCTATAGCGCTTTCGAAATCAGGCACCGTAGCAGCTGCTTATTCCTAGGTGCTTAATCTACCGTTGAAATAGCTGTAGCCGAAGTTTAGTGGTCAGCTGGACAAGGTCAGTTCCAGAGATCAGACAATAGTGGGAGTCAGGAAGCAGAAAGGCAGACTTCAGAAAGATGTACAGAACAAAGAAAGTCAGAGTTAGGCTGAAAACCAGACTTAGGCTGAAGAACCAAACAAACTTACACGGAATCACTGCGAGTATAGTTGATGCAGATGAATTTATTTTGAAATGCGTGAATTTTGACGTAGATTATATAGATTGTTTTGACATAAAAGATCGAGTGAAAATTAGTGAAAGACAGTGTTGTGATTTCAACGTCCGTTTAAAGTCACGTGATTTCCAATCCCACGCTGTCACCAACCCTAACACCTCCAACAGCCCCAATCTGAGACCGACAGCTCCCGACACCCCTCCCCCAATCTGAGAGCCGGATGACCTTTTTTTGTCTGTCAGACTTTTTAGGCAGGGCACCCCCAGAATATACCAACACCCCCAAATTGACAATCTTAGAAATAACCCTGACTGTGTTGTTGCCTAGGGTTGTCACGCCGCGCTCGTCAATTACATTGACTCGTATTTCCGTCACCCATTGGCCATCGTCATGTACGTGTCAACCATCGTACTACAGGTGAATGAAGAAAATGATTTTTTTCTAAATTAACTATTGTTATTTCAGATAAGTGCTCCTAAAAGCAACTTCGCTTATTCAAACACGATCTTAGCGTTCGTTTTCTGCAGTAAAGATCGAACTCTTTATCACCTGAACCGAAAAATATTCCTGAAAAATAAGAAATGCATAACATTTCAGCTACATTTTAACTCTACATTTTAACAGCTGTAGATATGACGAATTTTTCGAGAAACATTTGCCTTGGTCTTGGCTCACCTCTTTGGAATCAGTCTCATTAGAAAGAAAGAACGCATTGATTTTACTCACGATTTTTGATCGACCTCTTAATGTGATTAGGATTGTTGTATAATGTAGAAAGAAGTTAAATGCTTTCTATTATCTAAGATATCCAGTATCCAGTATTTAGTATTTAGTATCTAGCATCCAGTTTTTAGCAGCTGGTATCTAGTATCCAGTATCTGGTAGTAGTAGGCCTATGTAGTATCTAGTATTTAGTAGTTCAGTATATTCTATTATCTTAGGTATTTAATATTTAACTTCCAGTATCTAATAGTAATATCTAGTATTTAGTAGTTCAAGGTGTTGCTATCTCAGGTATCTAACATCTTGCATCCGTATTAGGCATCTAGTAAGCTTATTTAGTATTTAGCATCCAGTTTCTAGTATACAGTATTTAGCAGTAGTATCTAGTATTTAGTATCCAGTTAGCCTATCAGGAAGTGATATCGAGTACCAAGTAGTATCCAGTGTCTAGTATTAAGAACTGTCAGATAGAAACATCATTGAGCTCATGTTGCATTGAGTGAACAAACGATATATTCGATAATACAGAAGCTAAGAAATTCGATAGAGAACATCGCAAACAAAGAAAGACCAGAAATCATTAAAAGTGCTTCGATTATTTTAAAACTAGGAATATTAGTTCATCAGAGACAGGGATATTTTTACACACCCTAACACCCCAACACTCCCCCAATTTCAGGTCGACACCCCCAAAATTGGTAATGCGACAATGGTATGCATACAAAATGCATACTAATTAGCTCCGGGCACCCCCCCCCAATTTGAGGTCTACACCCCTCCCCAATTCACAATCCTAGAAATCTCCCTGATAAGAGATGTATCCAAACGCAAAGCCATTTCTTTTTCCCAGCCTTACCCTCCGGTTGTCCGACCTGATATCCTGGATTTCGACTTGGATCATATGCGATTAGGATTTGGCGTTCCATCGGCCGAAGTGGCGCTATAGAAGTTTATGATTGGACTGCCTCTGGTACGGTACCTGAATTTCCGCTGAGTACTACATACACCGTTGACTTGTGTGTTTCTTTGTAGGTACTTGACGTGCTGTTCTGTTGCATTCTTTCGCAGCGAATCAGGCGCCGATTGGCCGAAATCGACCTGAGCGAAAGTTTTGACGGCGAAACGGATGGTTCCGAGGAAGATTGATCGGACACTTTCATTTTTTAAGAAATGAGCTATAAGATGAAATTTCCTCTTGTTCCTCCTTCCTTCCTTTCAGCCAATTGACTTGTCTTACTCGACTGATCGGCGTTCGTACAAAGAGATAAAATAGCACAGAACCAAAATTTAATTTGAGATTGGTCTTGTGAAGCTATCAGACTGTAGCCAAAATATACGGTAACCGAATGAGGCATTTATGACACATTGCATACTGCAAGGTTTTGTTGTTATTTGTAGATGCAAAGACAAGAAGACAAAGAAGGAGAATACCGGAACAAACCTACCAGAGGACAAGAGGGCAAAGAATGAGATTACACAGCAAGACCATAATATGTGAATGAATAGCCGGGTGGGAAACATAGTGGTTCTCACACAGGGCAGATCCTACTGAACCACTCTAAACCCTGTTATATTATTATTATTTTTTGTATCATCATCATCATCATCATCATCATCATCATCATCATCATCATCATCATCATCATCATCATCATCATCATCATCATCACTGTCATCATTATGATCGATGTATGCCTATAGTCTTCGATATGCATGAGCGAACTCGGGTAGAGTTCGAGTTGGGTAAGGGAGGAAGCCTAACGAGGCAATTCGGACTCATCGTTGCAAATGAAACCGTTAATTTTGTTGTCAAGATATCATCTGTTGTAAAAAGTCATTCTTTTTGTGCGATCGATATCGTTCATATATTCCAGATTTTAAAAATGAAGCTTTAGACTATTTTAAATTTTACTGACTTTGATATTCCAATTCTCAATTGTTGGCTTTGCAAAGTGCATAATAGGAATTTTTAAATTTTAAAATAGGTCTCAAAATATCACAGATCGTCGAAATGTAAAAAATGTTTAAAATATATTGCCTTTGATTTTACTTTTTAAAAACGGAGATCAGTTTAAGTCAAAATTTATTCTAATGAAGTTTAAGACGATATTGAATTCAATTTAGATTCAATTTACTCCAGAATAAAATGTATTTCTTAAAAAAGAATCTTCCTGGCATTTTCTCTAATATCTCCGTTTTAAACGTCTTTCAACCTTCTGCAATAGCAAAAAAAAACTCATATTTATGCAGCGCCTCGATAGTAATGAATTTGATCGAACCCAGGTTGACGGCGGGCAGGGTTAACGCCGCTTTATACTAACTGAGTAAGCAAATAATGTGTCTTCTATCCATATCGGTTCACATTTACAACGCTGCAAATAAAAATACGTTGCAAATCATTCAGAAGTAGTGAGTAGGTCAGTGGCGGGGGGAGACTACGGGTGGGGACGGTTTCACCCAATAATTCCACCCAATAATTAGTAAAGGGGTATATAAAGGGGTATATAAAGGGTAGGGGCGGGAAGATAGATGAGTGGCAATATCACTGGGCAGGCACGCCGACGACACGGGTTCAATCCCGTAGGAGCCCCTAAGGTCGACTCAGCCTTAATCGCTAGAGGGCGGTAGTAACATCAAAAATGAGTAGCAATGGCAACATTGCGATAGTAACCATAGGTTCGGCGGAAGAGACTGGCCACCGTCCGCCGATGTATGGCTTAGCCACCTATGGGCTGCTGGCTACTAAATACGGGGATCAGCACCGGACCCTACGGGCGTGAGCCTACGGGTGAAAACCTTTACCTTTACTTTATATAAAGGGTGTCTCTGAAAAACCCCACCAGCAGAAAAACTATGATTTCTTAAAAATTCCTAAATATATTTCTATCAAATTTTCCACACACGTGTACAGCACATATTTCCCTATCTTTCTGCTTATTTTCATCTCATTTGCATGTAAGGTGGCCATATTGTGAGAAATCAGTCAAACTTTGATTTTTACTACTCAGTCGCAGCATGACAGGCCTAAATATCTCGCTTCACACAAATTTGGTTTCATGTCAATGTTGGTAATAGTGGTAGTAGTAGTAGTAGTAGTAGTAGTAGTAGTAGTAGTAGTAGTAGTAGTAGTAGTAGTAGTAGTAGTAGTAGTAGTAGTAGTAGTAGTAAAGGTAAAGTTCGTCCGTAGGCTCTTTGCCAGTAGGTGCCGGTGCTGATCTACGGTTTCGTGGCCATCAGCCCATAGGTGGCTAAGCCATTTAATTATCAGCGGGCGGTGGCCAGTCATTCCGCCAATTCTATGGTTACCTTCGCAATGTTGCCATTGCTCCTCGTTTTACCATCACGAAAAGGCTGAGTCGACCTTTAAGGCTCCCGCGGGACTCGAACCCGCGACCTCCTGCTCCATCATCCAACGTTGTTACCACTCTGCTAACTTCCCGCTTCAGTAGTAGTAGTAGTAAAGTTTAAATCGAACGCAAATTTGTAAAAATATTTTTAAATTAACAGAATTTGACATAACAAGAAAAGTTCGATTTAAACATTCAAAATGGGTAAAATATCGAATGATGATAAGATGTGAATTCAGACATTGCGGGAGCTTGGCTTTGGATACCAAACAATTGTTGCAAAATATCCTGAAAAGGGATGAAACCTCTATTCGGTGAAAGATATTTGCAAACGGGTCAATGATCGTGGATATGCAACCAATCGACAACTTTACAGAACAATATCAAAAAGAACAGAACAATATAAAAAGAGCAATAGTATTAAAAATGCACGCAAACCCATTTACTATGAGCATTATTCAAATGTATGCACAGGCAACAGATCACGAAGAAGACCAAATAGAACCAAGAGCTGAATAAAGCCATGGAAATGCGTAAGCCAGATGAATTGAAAGACGTTATGGGGGTGGGGTGGGGGACCTAAACGCTAAGGTTGGTAAAGGAAGGGAGAGCATGGTGGTGGGACCACAATGGGTTAGGGAATCGAAATGATCGAGGAGATAGGTAGATGGATTGGTGCACGGAGAGACAACTCATTATACAGAGCACCTAAAGAAGAAGAAGAAGAAGAAGAAGAAGAAGAAGAAGAAGAAGAAGAAGAAGAAAGAAAAGGAAGAAAAAAAGAAGAAGACGAAAGAAGAAGAAGAAAGAAGAAGAAGAGTTAGAAGAAAAAGAAGAATAAGAAGAAGAAGAAGAAGAAGAAGAAGAAGAAAGAAGAAGAAGAAGAAGAAGAAGAAGAAGAAGAAGAAGAAGAAGAAGAAGAAGAAAGAAGAAGATGAAGCTAATCCAGTTATTACCTTTTTACACATTTAATTTCTTTGATATTTTTCTGTCGTCATGACGTAGGTTGCTACTGATACGGTTATCAGACAACGTATCAGGGAAACGGGAAAAGTCAAAAGGTGTCGCCCATGCAGCGTTTAAGGGCATTCAGATTTCACCGTAATTTTTAGCTCTATGTTTAGTAATACGCAGCATTAATTAAAATCTCAAAGGCACACTTTGCTTAAATGGATGGACGTTCAGGTAATGTGTATACAAAAGCGATAAACCGGACGCTAATGTCTTCATAGAATTCGCTGGCTAATAATGCACTATTCATAAGTTCCAGAGTTTGGTCGTGCAAGAAGTATGGTTGTTCCTAAGCATCATCATTATGATCATCATCATCATCGTCGTCGTCGTCGTCATCACTGTAAAAGTAGCTAACGATAGAATACAACAGCTTTTTCTGTCTTTAGCTTTTAGTTAGTTTTTCATCAGGGGCGTAGCGACGGGGGTATATCGGTATATGTATCCCCCCAAAAATCAGGCTACCTTGAAATTTTTTATGTATTTTTTAAGATTTTTAAAGTTTTTAAAGATTTATACCCCCAAATCACATTATACCCCTCCAATCAATTTCCTGGCTACGCCCTGTTTTTCATGCGGTTTACTAATAGGTCTCTTAAGCACCTGATGTGACTGTGAACGATAAACTAGGAGTTGACAGTTTGCACAAAAGCCATTGGAAACAACAGGGAACTAAGAGTCAATCCTTTCATGCTATCTGGATAACAGTCAATCCAGTCTATAGTCAAGTCAATGCACAAGCATCGTCATTGGTTAATAACTTTCTCCAAGGGATGCTGCATGAATGGGCCATTGACCTCCAGTGTGTCATCTCTTGGGCAACACATGGTAGACAATCTCGTGATAGACCAGTCTTCTGCCGGATCAAGGGAAGTGCTACGGAGTGAACGGGTAAGGATCACGCAGCAGGGATGGAGAGAGAGAGACAGAGACAGAGACAGAGAGAGACAGACAGACAGACAGATTACTCTCAAAAGACGGACAGCCAGACAGACAGACACAGAGACAGAGAGAAAGACAGAGAGACGAAAGACAGAACTAAAGGACTTCGAACTACAGCTGTATAGAGAAAGTCGTTCTGAAACTCTGAGTCAAGATGTTCTTTCTTCGAAATGACAAAAGTTTAATCGCCTAAAGTTCTGTTATTTAGTCACCGAAGAGAAACTGGACAATTCAATGAAGATGAAAGGCTGAATTCTAGTATTCTAGTCACAGCTTCATTGCCACGATGAAGACGCGGCGATGATGATGATGATGATGATGCATCGATGATGATGCTGATGATGAAAAGAGAAAGAAGAGAAAGAGGTAGAAAGAGGAAGACGATGACAATGATGATGCTTTCTTTTACTACTTCTAAGAACTGTTTGTAACTGGTAAAGTTTTCTGGCAGTTCAATAGAGTTTTCTCCCAACAACAACGCATGATAACTTGTTTATAAGATCACGTCCTGACGAAACATTATCAAGACTTACACAGTAAGTTTCTTCATAACAGACTGCGATCGCTAAGCCAAAGTACACAAAAACCGATAAATATCAGAAGATTCGCGTTGCGTTCAAAGCATACAAAGACATACATGTATAGTTGTACACATATACACTCGTGTATTGCTAGTGTTCTTCAGATTTAAAAGGCAAAACACTGTACATTGTGCAAGGTATATTTGAGTTTTTAGCGAGTAGATCTTCGGATATAAAGCGGGGAGTTATCCGTTTCGCCGGCGGCGGATAAAAGCGCAACAGAAGAGTTAATTGACATAAAGGTCTTCGTTTAATCTCTTATTAATTATAATACGGTCCGTTAAGTCTTCATACTTCGATGTAATGCGTATTAACTAGCGCTTGGTGAACTCCGCCGTGTGAATCTCAACATCGATTGGACATTTTCAGAGTCTTCGAGGTATTATTGTTATAACGTAGGTTCAGAACTGTAAAGTTCGCAAATGCGTCGGGTCACAGACGCCCATCGAAAGGGGCCGTCCACTAATTACGTCAATAAAATAGGGGATGGAGGGAGTTTGAAGAAGTTTGACAATTGCTGACATGGTGAAGATAAATTGACGTAAACAATTTATCTTTTGCAACAAATTTCATAAATCAAAATTAGGAAATTAGTGGGTGCATTCTTCCTCCGTGGTACAAACTCGCTCGCCCGTCAACAACCCACCACTTTAATCCTTAACCGATTGAGCTCTTACCTGGGGAGCCATAGTCTTCCATCACTGTATTCTGTTTCTATTCGATGTAGATTGTAGACTTTTGTCGATTGTAGTTCCTTCTGCTTATTGCAGAAAGAACTACATTTTTTTGCATCTGAAGTTAGCTAGTAGGAGGGGCGGTAAAAAGTTTGACATAATTTTATTATAGGGTCATTGAAAGAAGTCTGACAGTTGTTGACAAAGGAGAGGTGGATTAAAATTGCCCAAATTGTTGACATAATTAATAGACGGTGACCCAACGGATGCTTTTTTTGCATTTACAGTCGCATCCTCCGTACCCTCCGTTCTTGAAGGCCCGAGTATTTTTTCTGCAGGGAGAGCACAGTCTAGTCCAGGCTCTGCGTAGGTTCTAGGAAGTGTTTTATCCAGACTCCAGGCCTTTGGGGGGGAGAATTGACGCTTTTGGGGGAGGAAAATCGACTTGGCTGCAGAGGAAAAGACACGGTTTAATGTAAAATTTGTGTAAGTTCTGAGATTTTTGAGGGGGGATTTGAGGCTGGGGGCAATCTCCCTAACAGGCCTATATAAAACTCTGGTTCTAGGTATGCAGTTAAATAAGCCGCGAGAATAACGGGTTAAGGAAGAGTTAGGATTAGAAATGTAAAGTCTTTTGTGAATCAGTGTATTGTCGCGATACAAGTAACGCCATACAATAGTAGTTTCATTACGACCAGTGTCGGTTCCACGTTGGGGGTGACTGGGAATGCACCCCCCCCTAACGAGCTTTTTATTGCTTGACATTCATCAGCGTTTAACACTGGGTATCTGTATACTAAACAGAGCTGATGACCTTTTTTCTTTGCTTATCGGGCTATTTCAGGAAATTTTACGTACATTTGTCGGGCAAAACACTATTAATGACCTTTTTTGGCTTGTCAACCTTTTTCGGGGTTTAATTTCATCCCCCACCAACTTCCTATTAAACTAATTGCATCCCCCACCAAGAATTCTTGAAACCGCACTGGTTACGACGGCCTTTCAGGCAAACCCTATTGTTCTATAGACTATAGGGTGTAGGACATTCTCCCCTGGACATAATCCCCCCGGACATTATCCCCCTGTACACCCTTTGAAATGATACTGTCGGACATAATCCCCCCTCTATAGGCTTTGACGAAAAGCAGTGTATTGCACCCGTACGGGGTCATATAATTAATCATTACCCACACCATAAACCAGACACGAAACACTAACCCTAAAGGATACTGACGGCAGCCATGGCATCAGATAACCGATAAGTACTTCTTAAAATTAAGATCTATGATATTGATTTACATTGTTCATTACTTCTTTGCCGGGGGGATATGTCCGGGGATTATGTCCAGGGTAGAATGTCCGCGCCCCGTTCCATATGCCCCATGGCCAAACTGCAGCTGTGTTTGAAGACTTTCTAGACGAAATAGTCCCCCATCATTTTCTTGTTATTTTTACAGATCAGCTCCAAGTTCTACGCGACCAGCCCAGTCACGTGACATTCACTCCACCTAAGATAATTAATAGCTTTAGGTAGAACCATTCGAAGGCTTGGATTTCTTTTTGTTTCGGGTTTAGAACATGGATTGCGATATCAGTGACCGGAGAGCCGGGTCCTTCGAAGTCCCAGCATGCCTCGGTGTCCCTTCTTACATGGATACGGAACCTGTATTCGGCCTGACGCAAACGAGCTGCGATGTCCTAGCTGACTGCTCCAACGTCCTCGGCCGCAAGATCCTGAAGGTAATTCAGGGCCTGAGGAACCTGAAGAATCGCTTTAGAAGGTGGAGAAGTAGTCGCCTCGGCTCATCATCATCATCATCATCGTCGTCATCATCATCATCATCATCATCAGGTCCAACATCAGGAACAGAACAGGAAACTGGAGCAACAACCGAAGTCCTTGATCCGCCACCCTCATACTCCGCTGCGTTGACGATGCGCAAATCGAATAATAATAATAATAATAATAATAATAATAATAATAATAATAATAATAATAATAATAATAATAATAATAATCTACCGCCGTATTATTCAAATGTAAACTGGAAACAGAAGAATGCAACAATAATAGAACCGGAAAGATTCAATTGGGGCGTGAATAATCGAATAACTGGCAACTTTACCGATCGCCTACAGCGCCCACCGTCCTACGAAAACTCCATTAGGATCAACGCAACATCATCAGCAGAACTAAAACGACCATGAACTTTATCACCTGACTTGCTGTTTTCCCGTCAAATATGACGGAGGAGCTTTGCTATTTTCTTACCCCATTTTATTGAGCCAAATGCTTTCCGGTATATGGTGCAACTATTAAATGACGTCGCCTTTTCAAGTTCCGTCAAATATTAAATGGCGTTGCCTAGCAACGATTATAAAAATGACAACAGCGCTTCGTCCAATGAAAACAACGTTACTTTAAGCACAGACATAAGGAACTTATATATCTATAATATTAAGATCCTTATCTGTATGTCTCTCTGTCTGTTACCTTTAAGCGTTCTGATTGGTTGACTATTGGTAGACGGTTTAGACCGTTTAGTCCTTACGTCGCGATGCGTTGGTGGGCGAGCGTTGACTATTGGTAGACCGTTTAGTCCTTACGTCGCGCGATGCGTTGGTGGACGATGTTCGAAGACGACGTTGCTATTGGTAACAATTGTTCGTAGTTTAACACGGTTTAGTCGAGTCATTGCAGCGTCAGAGGGGTGGGCGTGCGACGACGTTGCTATTGGTAACAATTGTTCGTAGCTTGAGGATCTTAACGTACATTTTAACGTACACAAAAATACGTGTACAGCGTCACAAATGGCCACAGTTGCGTGATTTTAACGTACATAGGCCTAATTATTATGTGGCGCAGAGCTTGGCTAGGTGGCGATCATTGAAATGTTGTTCAGCATGAATTCAATGATTGGCTATTACGTTTAGGTATTGGATTAGTATTATCCTGCACTGCGAGCGAAGCGAGCATCTTTCTAGTATATATATATATATATATATATATATATATATATATATATATATATATATATATATATATATATATATAAAATGATGAAGCACCGCCTTCTGTAATGTAATGTAATAAGTAACTAACACAGTGCCTCTTATACTTCTACTCAGAGGCGCTCCCGGATTAAGAGTGGCTTTATATGAAAATGAGACTTTGGACTAATTCTACTGCTCAGCAAATACCGTTTCAAAATTATCATGATGCTGTAATCGTTGACTATGACGAGCGAAATATGAATAGCTATGGAAATAGTATATTCAGATTGGAGATTTATGAATCCAGGATACTCTGATGTCATATGAACATGAATACAACGAATCATAGGGTTTGGCACTTAATTTACTGTTCCAGTATATCGCCTTACTAGCTAACATTCAGTTCTCTAACCTCCGCAAAACTATGATCTGAATCGCTGCCTAAAGATAACGGAAAAGGACAGGCTTTGTCGGCGTCCAAATATTCCCCTCCCCTATTCCATCCCTAAACTCTAACATTTCCGGACCAAACCAAACCAAACGGTAAAAATCGCTCTCCGTCCGATAAATTGACAATTAAATATGTTGATTAGGGTGGAGTGAAAAGGACGAAATTTTAAAAATTTTCGATTTTAAAATTCTAATAGTGCGGGAAAGTTGTGCACGGTATCAGTGATTTGTTCAGTGAAAATTTTGAATTTTTAAATGAGTGTTAAGAGCCTCCCCAGAGACAATGAAGTTTGGGCATTTTGTGCAATTAATGCATTTTGGCATATAGGCCTTATTCATTTACATACAACTGTTTTATTTTAATAATACAAACAATACAATTATCCAAAACTGCTTTGTAAAGAGGTAACAAGAATTACAATCAATTTCTATTGCTGCATTTTGCATACTTATAGACCCTGTAGTGCTGGGGCAAGCTTCGTTATGTCTCACAATATGCAAAGCACAGTACATGCCAGCTCAATTACACAATATGCGCTTTACTGTGAAACCACAGGTTTCTGTCTGATTCTGTCTGAAGTCTGATTTTGTGCTAGAATATGGCATGAGCCTGAGAGAGGCATGCTTTGACTTTATGTGTTCTTCTCTTGCAATTGGACCACATACTGCAGCACTGGCCTCAGTTATTAGCTTCACACATCTTTCAGTTGCCTGAGAATGGCACTGAAATCTCTGAATGTTCAACTGCTGATCTGCGCTCTTTATCAAGGAATAAATGTCTTGGCCTGAGAGGTTAGAAAGCAGAGGAGGAGCTGATAGTTGTTTCTTGTGCCAGTTAATTAAGTCAATATAGGCCTAACTGGCAGCATCAACGATGAACACTGGACTTTTGAATTTTGGAATTCGAGTAATATTTGAAGTACGTCTAGCTTTCAATATTCTTCATAGCACTACCTTCTCTGATGTGTTGCTGTGCATCTGCATCTGATAACATTGCCAGCAGTAGATTCTCTTCATGTCCAAAGTATCCGTTTCTCTGGATTGCCGGATCAACTACTAATTTAAGTTATACAGGAAGGTATCGTGATAATGAAATTGTCGTCCAAAGTTGGTGCCCTCCGTCCTTGCAGGATGGTTTGATTTCGATACGAGACCAGACTGGAGTATATACTTTTGTATCATAAGTTGCTAGTTTTTCAAATTTTCAGTTGGGTTTTCCGTCCCTCGGTTAGCTGTTGCAAGCCATCTTGAATGTGCGAGTTTGCTTGGGTCGCGTGATGCCAAACTCTGCGAATAGTCACCAAGTGTTATAGCCTTCCAAACGTCCGGCAGATAAGCCTTATCTGAACTTAAGTCTTCGCATGTTACAATGGGTATCTCTCCTTCAATTAAATCGAAACCTACAATGAAAAAGTTCTGACAAGTTTGTAGCTGCTGGCCAAGTGGACCAGAAACCCCTTAGGTCCTGTACCGGTAGTTGACCCACTGCAAAGGTCACACTACTTCTTCTAACAACCTCATAACATCTCCTGATTTTCCAGTATTAGTTACAGTACCATCGCAACCAGTAGCAACCAGTTTCTGTAAGTCAGCTCCTTTCTCTTTTAACATGTACACAATGCACGTTTTGATTCAAATCGCAGATCCTTTCTCGGTGAAACGTGACCAACATACTTAGACCCTGACTCTTGAACAATTGCCACACACTGCTCAATTACAGTTTTCATATGATGTATCCCATCTTTATTCTTAGACACTAGTGTTTTATCCTTCCTTCCATCAAAAGAAACACATTCGATAACATTGCTGTCCTCCTCTTCATTCAGTTCCGTTCTTTTCCTTTCCCTTCAATTCTCATTTTGCTTCTGTCTAAATGAGGGTTTTATCGTCTTCATAAACGAGTACAATGTCTTGAAGACATGCCGAAGATAGGGCAGCTACCTGCCTTATCTGATACAGAATACATGCCATGCAGCTATTAAAGATATATTAGGCAGAGAAGTTCGCATTTGTGAAGAGGTCTTTTTTTCTTTTACTTTACTCTCTGTTTCTCGACGTGAAATCCCTGGCGGATCATAGTTGTTATCATGAAGAGAATCACTATCTGAAGTATATGCATCTTCATTAGGCCTACTGATGACTTCAACAGGAACATCTGCTTGCCCACTTGTGGATGGTTGTGACGCAGAGACTTTGGAGAGTTCTGAGTGTCTTCTTGCCAACCTTTTTAGAATATTTCCACATTCCGTGATGTCAATTCCTACCACGGCCATTCGTCTAGCACCTCGCTGATCCAACAGAAATTCACGATCCTTTACAGAAACCTTGTTTTTCATCACACAGGCACACTAGCTGAAATCTGCATGCAGGTATATCAAGCAAGTTTGTTTCTGCAGTCCAATCGAAAATCCTCAGGTTTATTTTGATAGGATGGTTGGTCTCTCCTTACCTTGAAGGGCTTTAACAGGTTCATGTACTTCTACTGGTAAGGCGTAATTAACTTCAGCACCCTTGTGTGAGACAATGGGAATAGAGGATATATCCCAACGCAGCAAAGTACCCTATTACCAATTAGCAATATTACTGAAACTTGAGGACGCTTGGGGAGGCTCTAAACATTAATCCAGTTAAGTGATTTTTGGCACAGTTTCTCTCTATACCATAACACAACTTTTCCAAACTATTACATTTACATCACTGAGAAAAAGTTTTTTCACTCCACCCTAATATATACCTCGCGCTGGGGTACAACGGCGTAGAGGCGCGTCCCCGGGTGGCGGATGGGGGAAGTCCTGGGCTGGGAAACCTCCTGGGATTGCACCGAATAATACGGAATAAGGTGCCGTGGACCAACTGTACCAGAAGACAACGGCAGGGATGGTGGATGTATTCAACTGAAGAGCATGGAAGAACAGCATCACTGGCGGAAGATCTTCGTACGCTGTCGTGCCAGCAGAGGGCGCGTGTCCAACTACTGTATATGGGGCATTGCGGCCAGCTCGATATACCGAGAAATCATGACCAGTGCTCGGCGAAAACAGGGTCATGGAAGGACACAAGACGGGAACAGGAGGCGGATCAACATTCTGTGTCTCGCTATTGCCGCTGAAGAGCTGGCAGAGGGCAGGATGGTGACAATGCCTCTTGGAAATGTCTTGTGCCCAGCTATTGCCACCAATGGGTTGGCAGAAAGCAATGATGATGATGATGATGATGATGATATATATATATATATATATATATATATATATATATATATATATACGATAGAGTGACGATCTACAGATGAAATGGCGAGATAGAGAGAGATAATTCCAGATATAACGAACTTTTATCTGATCTGACGTCATAACGCTAAGACCAAGACAGCGGAAAATCTAAGATTTTCGTGACGCCATCCTTTATTATTCACGTGACAACACCGGCGAAAACGAAACAAGAATGGTATCACCTGAACCAAAATTATATATATATATATATATATATATATATATATATATATATATATATACATTACATACTGTTGACTGTACAGCGCTTTTGGCTTTGGCTTATGGCTATGTTACTGCGCTTCATAAATTGTCGATGATAACAATAACAATATATATATATGTGTGTGTGTGTGTGTGTGTGTGTGTGGGGGGGGTTATTATCGTCTCACATTTGACATTTCTGCTGGGTAAAATTTGAAAATGCTGACCACACGTGACGGTGACACGTCACCACATTGGCGCTAAATAAATCGTGACTATTTCATTCCATATATACAGCTCACCTTTTTATCAGTTCATGATGCGCTATTTTTCTACCGTTCCAGCCGTTTGACGCAGCTAGATGCATTCTACTCTGCAGGTTCCTTGTCAGGGGCGGATTTACCACGATACAAATAGTGCATCGGTACCGAGCCTACCTGTAAACAGTGGCGTAGCGAGAGGGTAGAGGGGCGAAGCGCCCCAGGCGGCACTTGCCCTAGGGGCGGCATTTTCGAGATTTCCTAAATATTTTATAATTATTAGGTTTTTTTGTTGTCAGACTTTTAAAATACTTGATTGGTCAGGTGTTTTCCAGGAAATTTTGAAATTTTGGAGGCGGCACTTTTTTCTCGTCCCGGGCGGCACTTTGCCTCGCTACGCCACTGCCTGTAAAATCAAAACTTATAGGGGCCTGCCTCTTCTAATAACAATTTTTAAATGACTAATTATTTCCTTCTTTACAAATTATTTTCGGAATATTGACCTATATATATATATGTGTGTGTGTGTGTGTGTGTGAGTGTGTGTGTGTGTGTGTGCAGTTTATACGATAACATTCGTATAGCTAATAAGCGTGTACGGTGCTCTTTTTAGTGCATCGAAATTTTGTACAGTTACAGCAGGTCTACCCAAGCACTCTTTATTGTAAAAGATGTGAGACTAATAGTCTTTAGTAAGCCTATAAAAGGGATGCGGTAGCGCAGCGGTAGGAATCTTGCTGCACAACGGAGTGTAGCGGGTTCGAATCTTACCTAACCACTGCTTAGCGACCTTAGGCAAGTTTCTCACTTCTGATTTTCTCCGCACTTCGCACTTATAATTCTTCACTTAGTGAATAACCTAGCGTTGCAATGTAACCATGTGTTAATTATATAATAATAATAATAATAATAATAATAATAATAATAATAATAATAATAATAATAATAATAATAATAATAATAATAATAATAGAGAAGGATATTATAGAAACTTTGCAGCAGAATAAATCTATTGTCAGATGGCTTCAATGTTTCAATGTTATCCTGTAAGACTTGTTGTAGCCGAAGGCTGAAAGAAGTATTTAATCCCGGTTTACAAGTCCCGCTTGATTCGAATCTTCGGTTATTGGAGCAAAATAAGCGGATAGATGGCGCTGGTAATGAATCCCGGCGAAGCTGTTTATCCCGCAGAGTATTATCGTTCGATTCTTCGTTCTTTCCACGACTGGCGGTAATAGACTTTACCGCTGGGAAGCCCTCTTCCAGGCAACGCGCACCGTTCAGTCCAGGATTAGGTATTAGGGTAAGCCCTCACTCAGGTTCTCGCACCGAAGACACCTCTGATTAGTAATAACACCGACCTATAGAAGACGTACAGACGACAAAAACACGTGGACGTACACTCGTAGCCTACTGTTTGGTGCCTGGAGGACAGCGCTATTCAAACGGCGGCCCGCGGGCCGGATCCGACCCGCCAAGTGGCGTGAAATGGCCCGCGAAGTAACTGCAACGATGAATCAACTTTTCCCCAATACTCACTATGTCCTGTTTTCAACTTGTGTCTGTTTTCTGTGATTCGTGAAAACTATTTTTTTCAAAAGCACCTGACAATTGGGCACCAGTCATAGAAATATTCGGCCCATCGTAAAATTCAACTTAATACGTCTTCTGCTGTAGGAGATTTTTAAATACGTGCAAAAATTTAATAACTACAAACAGCTGCAGATGCAGAGAAAGTCTCTGGATATGAACTACTGTACGTGAGATCAAGCTTACATTCAGATTTACAAACTCTGTTCAATGTTTGTCAGATTGAAGGAACGCTGGAAGAATCCGATTGAAATAATTATCAACACACAGTCATGGACATGGGTTAGGTCCACCCATGGGTTGGATTGAGGCGGGTCGGGTCAGAAATTTCCATGTTTATGGATGGGTTGGGTTGGGTTGACCACATAACCTGCTTTATTCATTAATTTTCTACGGTCAATAACTGGTTAAGAAATTGTAACGTGGGTTGGGATGGAGTGAGTTTGGTCAAGTAACCTACTGCTTTCGTGGATTGGGTTGGGTCTGATTCATGATGGGTTGGGTTTTAAAAATGGACCCATGTCCATATCTGTTCAGTGGCGATTCAACGTGGGGGATGAGTGGGATGCACCCCCATAGGAATTTTTTATCTTTTATGTTTTTTGCTTGTGAATCCCATTTTTGGGTAAAAGTCTAGTAAAACTAAGGGGGGAACTGCGGATGAGCTTTTTTGCACGTCAACTTATTTCTAGGTAAAAGTGTAGTAAAATTATTTAAAATTATGAGGAAAATCCTCTTTTCCAGCCCTTTTCAGCAAAGTTTTTATTGATTTTTTTCTTTTCTTTTCATCTCCCCACCAACTTCTCATGAATTCATTTCATCCCTCCTCCACCAATAAATCCTGGAACCTCCACTTTAAATGTCGACAAATATATAAATCAACACACACGCATCAGGCAACGTGTTACCTAAAACGCCGCAATACTATCTCTAAATCAAAGGCGGATCTACGAGCGAGAGCATAAAGAACACCTGTTCTCAGGTGTACAGTCATTAAACAATTTTTTTGCCAATTTCTCGTTGCGACGGATTATGAAGTCACGACTGAAACGCTGACGTCGTCTTTACTTCCATTTCACTAATTCTAACAGCATGCATAGATCCTTACGATAGGAGCGGGGCAGGATAGATTGGGATTTGAACATGAAATACCCTCAAACTACTGAATTTTTGGACCAGCCCATGCAGACATGGCCATGGGTTGGGTCCACCATGCAATGGGTTGGGTTTAAATCGGTTGGATTTGGTTGGGTCAGAAATTTCCATTGTCACGGTGGGTTGGGTAAGAAAATAAGTCGTGGTCTAAAAAAATTGTAATGTATTACGGTGGATTGTGTTGGGTTAAGTATAAGTCTATTACTTTCGTGGGTTGGGTTGGGTCTGACCCATGTCCATGTCTGAACCAATGAGCCAAATACTACTACTACTACTACTACTACTACTACTACTACTACTACTACTACTACTACTACTACTACTACTAATAATAATAATAATAATAATAATAATAATAATAATAATACTATACAACTATATTTTAAGTAGTTTAGTAGGATTTCACCTGTATTGAAAACCACTGTCACTCATTCGCTGTACCGTCCTCTATTCCAACTTCTGTTTGTCTGCTGCAGAGATGTTATCTTTGATTCTGCAAAAATGCAAACACAATTCGCAATATTGTTAAAGAAATGCCAATTTAGAACATACGCGTTAAATGTTAGCTCTTCACAATTATTTTAATTTTGCTGAAAACTTGTTGACACTTAACTATTAAGAGCCGCTATCGTGTGAAGTAAATGCATGGCATAGTCTTCTAATACAGTGTTTCACAAACTGTGGGTCGCGACCCAAAACTGGGTCGCAGGGCGCTATTTGCGGGGGGGAGGAATCTTCTCCCCACTGCCAAGCTACACCCCCCTACTGCTACATCCCCACCACTACATCCCCCACTGCATCCCCTAAGCTCGACATATCCCCCCCCCACTGCTCAGGTCACAAATCGCACCCTGCTGGGTCGCAGGGCTCAGTCTAGCGGGTCGCGGGTTAGCGCAAAATTAGATTCCAAAATATTTTCTAGTCAATACCACAATATCATAAGGCATAAGCCTTGACAGTTGCAAGTAGGTTAAGGTTTTAAGAAATTCACACGCCTGCAATCCTCCATACACGGCTTATATTAAGACGATTAGTGTTTTATCAAATTTTAACCGACAATAAGTTTGCAGATCACGGCATGTTACAAAGCCGCTGAATGGACGCAAGTGAGTCGCACAGTTTCAGAAAGTTTGGGAAATCCTGCCCTATGGAACTTAAATTAGTCTTCTTTAACAATAACGCAAGGAAAGCGTATTCCGACCATTTTGCTCTGAAACTCCACTAACAACAGGGAGGTTCTTCTTTTTAAATGGGACAGACCTAACGGTTAAGCGATTTTGTCATACTCATAGGATTTTTAAGACGCGTAATAAAGGTTTGTTGTGGGCAAAATTTAAAAAAAGACAATTTTAAATAAATTTCAATATCTACTGTATTTCTCATTTTGTCTTATGCGGCAAAAATATGAATAATTCTGCCTAATATATTAACCATATTTCCATTCACTTTGAATAAGAGCTTTTGTTTTGCCATTTATTCAAAACTCACAAGCTTCTTTTCATAACGTTCGCCAGATGGCCTAATGCATTATTTTGATATGTTATGATCAGGGTCGCCTCACGTTAAAAAACCGCTGAAGTGGGCCGCGGTTCCGAAATGTCTGGGGAACAGAGCCGTAGCTAGGGGCGGGGAGGGGCAAGCCGCCCCGGGCGTCGACCGGTGGGGAGGGGCGCATTTTGGATGTGAAAAAAATAGCTGGGCGAAATAAAAAAAGGTAAAAAAGGTCGTTAGCCCGAAAAATGGATAAGTAAACTGTGTGACGTGACGACTAGAAAAAGGTCGTCACCGAAATTCAGGGGCGCAATTCAGGAGCGCAAAATATGAATCTTGCCCCGGGCCAGTGGCGGCTCTAAGATTTGGCAAGTGGGGGGTCCGTTGGAGTGGCAACTTCTAATCATGGGGGCCAACCATTTGTTGTTTAATGTATGTAGCGTTAAGTATAGGGTCCCAACTGGAGGGCCACTGGGTGGGGCCAGGCACTCAATAGGGGAGCACGGGCCCCCCTGGAACCTTCGGTGGAGCCGCCACTGCCCCGGGCGCCGAAAACCCTAGCTACGGCTCTGCTGGGAAACCCTGTTCTAATGTATTGTATTGCATTGTTTCGTGTTCTTGGCCATCGACGACTCTTCGGCTGTTGTCGTCTGTGGCTGTTGTCTTGTGAATTCCAATATTGTCTCGACTTTTAGCAAAGACGTTCTTTTCGATTTACACTGGGACGCCCCGAAAGGAATGTCCGAGACTGATCGTGACGTGTAAATTTTAAATTTATTTCTCCACACGATATGTCTGCATCAACAGCGCTTAATGAAATTGTCCGATATGAAAGCCATGCTGCCATCAACACGTCACTGGAAGACTCTTAAGTGTAAGTAAGCAAGTAAGTAAAATCTCGTGGATTTCTATAGCGCCTTAGAAAGCAGCACAACAGTATAGCTGCTTATTTTTAGGCGCTCAGCCTTTCTTAAAAAATAGCTACACGTAGATGTCCGTGGCGTTGCCAGGGTTCCTGAATAGGGGGCGGGGGGTCCCTGTGGCCCTCTCGCGGCTAGGTCAATGGACGCTGTAGGAGATGGTTGGAAAGGGGAAAAGAATTTCTGATGCTTATTAAGCAGAGAAAATTATAGTATACTTTGGGAGCACATCGCTCGGAAAACAGAGGACTCTGTTGAAAACTCCGTAGTAACGGACCTACGAGATAAAAACAGACCGAGAACCATCTGGATGGATAGCATCAAAGGAACACCCACTGATGGAGGAGACATCCAAGGAAAGGACAGATCGAATTGCTGTTCAACGTTAGAGCCAACCGCCGCATTGCGACCACGGCATCATGACATGGCATGACATTACTTGACATGACATGACATGACATTGCTTGACATGACATGACACAGCGAATCGTATATTTGAATACTAAGCGATCACTATATAGGCTATATATATTTTTTTTTCTTCGCGAGCTGGGTCCACGGTTAGCTCAACAATCCGGAGACAAAAGGGAAGGCAGTTTCCTCTTCCAGCGTTTGTCAGTCACACTACAACGCTTCAACGCAATCGCCTTCCGAGGTTCTTTTCCACACCACGAACCGGACGAGAGTTAGCAGCACACTATTTCTATATGTCTCCGAACAATTTTTTCATTTTTCTAGTGTAAGTCGGGCAAGAAAATTACAGAACTTGATTCAATGTGTTTGCTCTGAGAAGGAGAAAATGAATTTCTTCCGTACACACGGACCCGAGATCGACGACTACACGACACCGCACCCAACAGACAGACAGACAGACAGACAGACACACATGCTAGGTCTGAGTTTATACGACTCAGCGTAAGACGCAAGACTTAATTGGCAAACGCGGCAGCAGGGACAGAACGCCCAGCACAATACGCAGCGGCCAATGCGTCTTGGCTTCTGGCAAAGACATCGCAGAATACGAAAAACAAGCCGCAGAAGACCGCAAAAAGACCGTCATCGAAAAGCCGAAAGCACTAGAAACAGCGGCTGTAGCCATGCAGGGTCCAATCAACACACGGTCCGTACAGTAACGCTACGGATTAATCAGGGATAGAATGTAGGACGCGGTCGCGCATATATAAGACGCTAGCAATAAGGTCCGTATATTTGCGACATCACCGAGCTTTCTTTAGAACGATGGATTGCCTCGTAGTCTGCCAATGGATTCAGCAGAACTGGCTCCACTGGCCAGGGGGAGGCTCGCCAAGGGGAGGCACGGGGCCCGGGCCCCATATTCTGGTTGGGACCGGTCGTGGGATTGGCGCAAAACCGTTGAGTGGTTTTTTTTGGGGTGACCGGGGGGGGGTATGTAGCGCGATCGAAGAGACTGTGCGAAGAATTCCTCCGTGGCGATTTTTTTTGTCGTTCTATTGACGCGAAAATGTCGATGTGCCCCCATCCCAACCCCCACCCATCCCCCACCAGATTCCGGAACCTTGGCTAAGCCACTGATTATCTCTGCTGTTAATTAACCACGATTGTTTTTGCACTCTGGGTGTCTCCTTGCGAGATGCTTAACCCTTTTAACCCCAACTGCTCGATCATATCTTCCCGTGTATTGTCCAATTTGCAGATAAAATATGGCTGTTTTACAATCAGATGATAAATCACATGTCTGCATCCAAGCATATGCATTCTAAGATTTCCGATAAAATCTACTGAAAACCCGGATAGGGGCTGTCCATTAATTACGTCAACAATTGTTGACATAATTAATGGACAGCCCCATAGTTTCATAGACTAACCAGTTGAATTTTCTGATTTTTCCACTGACTCAAGACACCCATCAAAGTGTTACCGAGTAACCATGGAAACTGTAAGCCGTCTAAAAGAAATTTACTAGTATCTTCAGTAGAAATAGCCCATATATAGATGTTGGTGCCTGTACTGTAGTGTAATATCTCAGAACATTTTCATAGCGCCTCACTTGAATTGAATTTGAATGGACGACCTCGCTTTCACACAAAAAATACACTAAAAATGACTAGATCTGGCAGTTCTAGAGACGCCTGTCTAGCATATTTAAGTTATGCAACCAATCAAGATTATTTTCATAAATAACTAATCAAAAAATAGAAGCCATGTATACTGTAGTAGTTTATGATTGAATTAAGATATTTTAAAAAAATCCATCTTCTCTGGCTTCAGTCGCTTTGCATCTCTTAAGTCTTAACCAATCGCGGAATTGAGATCGGTGTTTCCGCGTTCTTTGTCTTCGTGCAAATGTCCTCTCTTTTCCATTTGCACTTTCTTTTCGTTCTGCCTCTCTGCACTTTTTGCGATTCGATGACGCGCCTGACGCAGTCTATCGACAGAAAGAATTACATCGTGCACTCACAGGCGAAGATCACAAATAAAAGCACCATCACGTCTCTCATTCATCGTGGCTAAGATGCTTATTCGCCCTCTGTCGACAGGTTTCAAAATTACTTTGACCGCATGAAGAAGAAGAAGAAGAAGAAGAAGAAGAAGAAGAAGAAGAAGAAGAATACACAAATTAAAGATATCCTCAGAAAGTGACTGTATCTTTTTGCTAAAAAGAGCGTATTCGAAAACAGACATTATACGTTTGGGGCTCGTTTTAAGCAATACAGTAAAACTTCGTTATAACGGACTCTGTTATAACGCGTACTCGGATATATAAAGTACCGCAATGTACTGCCCCGTGTGATGCGCTACCGTTTTGGATATAACGTACATTGGATATAGTGTACTGCATTTAACAGACCCGCTATGTACGTTGAGGTGGGAAGATAGCAGAGTGGTAACAACGTTGGGCGATGGAGCAGGAGGTCGCGGGTTCAACTCCCGCAGGAGCCCCTAAGGTCGACTCAGCCTTACTCGCTAGAGGGCGGTAACAACATCAAATTGAGGAGCAGCGCTCACTGCGAAGTAAAGCGCGGGCCTGGACGTTTGGTTGGTAACCTACTCTAGGTTAATGGCATATACCACCTGCGTCGCTGTATTCCTAAGAGACCGGAGATCGGCACCCGCCCCAAAGCTCGAATTCGGGCATGGGAAAAACTTTATTATTATTATTATTATTATTATTATTATTATTATTATTATTATTATTATTATTATTATTATTATTATTATGTACGTTATAACGAAGTTCTACTGTACTGCTGTGGCAGTGCAGTTGTACAGTATAGCCTCAATTTGCATATATTTCATTGTTGGCAAAACACTAAACGAGATTATTACAAATGGTGTTGGAATATGACAATAGCGCAACATAACTTGCATTACTGGTAGGCGTTACATTACTACGGAGACGCTCTCTTGCACTGAAAATAATTAGGTAGAAAGCGGAAACAGCCGAATCCATGTTCCGCAATACACCATTAGTGGCAGCTAGTGTTACTTTTGGCTTCAAGGTTCTAAAAATAAAATTGAGTTTTTCTGTGTTTCCTGGAAACTTGGAGAAAAAGGTTTGCTGTAAGTCTGTCGATAATTAATTCGCCATTTTGTCGCTAGGGCTTGTAATCATTTATGATAGTATGATCTGTTAAAAAGTGTGCTCATTCCAATTATTACGTATTAGCGTATCCAGTGTTTACCAACAAGGTCCGGTTGCTCCGCCCACTGGTGGGCAGAAAGTTTCCAGAAACCATAGAAACCATTGTTGTCTATTAATAGACGCCAATGGCAGAAGCAGATTTCTTGCCCACCAGCATAGATACTGGCTATGTTGGTGGGCATAGAGAGTGTTCTGGATACTCTCATAGGAAGGAATTTCAAATGTCGCGCTGGGATATTCAATTAACCTGGGAGGCCAGCGTGTAAAAATTAACACTTAAATGCATGGTGGGTAGTGTAGCCACAGGGGGAGGGAGGGCAGGCGGGGGCCATATTCCGGATTGAGTAGGTCGTGAAATTTCAAATCCGGACTTTTAAAATGTGAATCTCTTCCATGCAGTTGACTTTCTCTGTGCAGTCTTTCCTGTTTCATTGACACTCTGGCTAATCTCTGGAATGACCTGGTCTTTTACGGATTTGGGGTACCATAGATTGATACTCTTAGAGTATTACAAGTGGCGCTATAGAAGTGCTCGTGTATTATAAGAATGTCAACATGAACGAACTAAATCGTCTTGGAGAAAATGCTTTTATTTGACAGACATCCGCAGTTAAGGGAAGACAACAAGCGACGTTTAAAAATCGCTACGTCCATCGTAGTCGTCATCGTCATCGTCGTCTCATCGTCATTTTCATCATCATCGTCGTCATCACTTTCATCATCATTATCGTCATAATCATCATCACCATCATCATCATCATCACCACCACCACCACCATCATCATCATCACCACCACCATCATCATCACTGCTCCCAAGTGTCGCATGCACTTTCCTCTGTCAGGGAGGATTTATGGCAGTTCTGGCGGGGGAGGGTGGGGTGAGAAATTGTCATCGCATTACGCAGTGAAATGCACATTTTTGGAAGGAGAATCAAGATTTTTGGAGAGAGAATTTCCCCTTATCCGGTCTCCATGCAACACTGTTATCACCAGCACTACCACCACCACCAGCTCCATCATCACTATCAGGACCATCATCACCACCTCCACCATCCTCATTATTGCCACGCCTTAACGCAGTCAAAACAGAGGGAGAGAGAGAGAGAGAGACAGACAGAGAGACAGACAGACAGACAGATAAATAGAAAGAGAGAAATAGAGAGAGAGAAATAGAGAGAGAGAGAAATAGAGAGAGAGAGAGAGAGAGAAATAGAGAGAGAGACAGACAGACCGACAGAGAAATAGAGAGAGAGAGAAATAGAGAGAGAAATAGAGAGAAAGAGAGAAAAAAGAGAGTAGAGAGAGAGAGAGAAATAGAGAGAGAGGTAGAGAGAGAGAGAGGTAGAGAGAGAGGGAGAGAGAGAGAGAGAGAGAGAGAGAGAGAGAGAGAGAGAAATAGAGAAATAGAGAGAGAGAGAGAGAAATAGAGAGAGAGAGAGAAATAGAGAGAGAGAGAGAGAGAAATAGAGAGAGAGAGACAGACAGACCGACAGAGAAATAGAGAGAGAGAGAGAAATAGAGAGAGAAATAGAGAGAAAGAGAGAAAAAAGAGAGTAGAGAGAGAGAGAGAAATAGAGAGAGAGGTAGAGAGAGAGAGAGGTAGAGAGAGAGGTAGAGAGAGAGGTAGAGAGAGAGAGAGAGAGAGAGAGAGAGAGAGAGAGAGAGAGAGAGAGAGAGAGAGAGAGAGAAAGAGAGAAATAGAGAGAGAGAGAAAGAGAGAGAGAGAGAGAGAGAGAGAGAGAGAGAGAGAGAGAGAGAGAGAGAGAGAGAGAGAGAGAGAGAGAGAGAGAAGACTACAGTCTCATCTGTTCATCTTCTGCTTTGGAAGCCGATGTCAGCAATCGAAGCAGCCAAGAGAAAATTCCGTATAAAGTCGCCGGCGGCAAACACCGACTGCTGGGGCTTCGGCAGCTTTCAACGGCTCTGTGTATTTCGGTCGGTCTCCATAACGACAAAACGGAGTCCGATCAGAGAAACTGGATTCAAGACTTTTGTTGCCCCTTCAATTTCTATGTATGCGGCGTCTCGCGCTTGTGTCCGCGTGTGTGTGTGTGTGTGTCTCACGCGGTCACGTGACAGGAAGCGGTACGTCATGACGCCGACAGCCTCCTTTCAGAGGCATCTGGACGCGTCTTTTACGCATTTAGCCGCGTTTTTGTTCGACGACTGTTAGACAGTGAAACGAAAGTAGTGGCAGCACCAGACAGAGTACTCGAAAGAGTACTTACAGTACTCGCCTGCGATCGGTCGGTCGGTAAGTATGCAGCCGTTTTCTCTATCGTTCAGTATTCGGTGTCTTTTGATCATGGCTTTGTCATGTGTTTTAATTCATTTCGATTTTATAGCTTTTCAAGGGAATGCATTAGTCAATCAATCAATCAATCAAACATCTATAGCGCCTCTATCATAATGCCCAGGGCTTCAGCCGACGTCGCACCAAATCCAACTATAGCATTAGAACCAGGTCAAGCCAGAAGATCAGTCCGAAACGGCGGGAGAGCAATCTAAGGGGATAAGTTCTGGTTCACGGAATCTCTCTTTAGATTCACTTGTTTACCGATTGGCTGGAATTTAAGAAATGTCCCCGTTCAATTTTCGCGAGGAACTAAAGTTCCAGACCATCACTCTTACTAGAAAATAAAATAATTCGTCCGGATAAATCCGGAGGAAATCCGATTTTAATTCTTCTCATTTGCAATTTTCTTCTTTCTTACTATCAGGAGTCTTTGCTTGAAATTTGACGACAGTCTCCGATTTCTTAGAACACCCCCTACTCTCCAAGAACACCGCTTCAGGGTTATTTCTAGGATTATCAATTCGGGGTGTCGGTAAATTCTGGGGGTCCCCTGCCAAAAGTCTGACAAGCAAAAAAGGTCATCCCATAGCTGAAATTGGGGGGGGGGTGTTGGGGGTATTAGGGGTGTAAAAATATCCCTGCACCGCTTAGAACAGGACCTAGAATTCCTTGAATTTCCTTCTAACAGATGAAAGCATAGCGCTGAGCTTTGAGCTGTAAACCTAATCAATGTCTAATAAAACAACGTTGCGATTTATAAATAAAATGCAGGCACAATGGCGTTGGTCTCTTAGCCCCTTCGTTTTGGTTGGAACGGACGATGCGAAAATCAATTGCGAAACCTGACGGCTTTTTTAATCTTCGTGGAAATCAATTTTCTCCGGAAGCCGTTTCGTTCATAGTTAGGCCTAATCCATCGCGAACTCATTAAATCAGGGAAGCGGAGGAAGACGTCTTAGACGATGACGATTAAACTCTCCTCCGATATCTTCCCGTTTGACTTGGGCGATTGTGATTTGGCATGCCATCGGCCGATGCTTCAACGCCTCATCAAGTGGCGCTATAGAAGTGTTCAAGCTTAGATTAGGTCTTTTTATGGTGTGACTTTTTATCTACTATAGAATTACTGGTCATCACTTTCTAACGCGCATTTCTGCTACGGTAGAGGCAGGGATATTTTTACACCCCATAACGCCCCAACACACCCCTCCAATCTGAGACCGACACCCCCTCCCCAACACCCCCAATTTGAACCAGAGATGATCTTTTTTTGCTTGTCAGACTTTTTCGCAGCTGACCATCCAGAAAATACCGACACCCCCAAATTGAGAATCATAGAAATAACCATGGATAATAATAATAATAATAATAATAATAATAATAATAATAATAATAATAATAATAATAATAATAATAATAATAATAATAATAATAATAATAATAATAATAATAATAATAATAATAATAATATTATTATTATTATTATTATTATTATTATTATTATTATTATTATTAATGTGATTTTAAGTGGTATAGGAGGCTAAGTAAGCCTGTGTGAAAATCACTGAGAATAGGATAGAGGCGTATTTTTGAAAAATCTTATTGGATTTGCGCGGATTTCTTCTTTCCCTTCTTCATTTTCTTCATTTCTTCGCCTAATCACGGGCGATGTTCTTTCTGTCACAATCGTCTCCATACAAAGTTCGACATCGTCACAGTATATGCGGACGATGAAAATGGCGACCTATACTCATTAACCGACTCAGAACTACAAGGCCGATGGTGAAACGACTGTTTCCTGATTGGCTTAATTTGACCGTCGTACTGTATACTGCCGCCAAACGGGAGCTCGTTGTATACTGCACATATCGGAATCGAACCCTAATAGGCCATTTAGGCAGTCTATTTTAGTTTCTTTAGTCTGGGTCTGCTGATGACCACTGGGAAATTCAGCCACTATAAACTGGGACCAGTGGGGAACAAAGGGGAAATTGCTAAGTACTGCTCTGTTCCCCATCTCCCCCACTGGTGGTTAACTTTATACATACGTTGTAATAATAATAATAATAGCAATAATAATAAATAATAATAATAATAATAATAATAATAATAATAATAATGTTTTGTGCTGTGGAGATGTCTTGAGAAAGTAATCCCTTTACGGTCCCTGTGAAACCGCTTGGTGGTCCCCTATAAGACCACAGACCCCAGTTTGAGAACCACTGCCATATAGAGTTTGTCAAAATCTAGATATTCTCAATTAATAATAATAATAATAATAATAATAATAATAATAATAATAATAATAATAATAATAATAATAATAATAATAATAATAATAATAATAGCAAAAGGGAAGATTCGTGGTGTCTTTAACTTGAAGATACTACCGTATACGTTATACCCCCACAATAAAATATGCGTATTATACGTATTTTATCATTGGAAATAAACTACGTATAATACGTACAATCGTAGCCTGATTAACTTATTCAAATTCTGATTGGGTACTTTGTGGAGTGAAATAGGATTTACATTTTTCACGAGAATAGCAAGAATTAATGGTTTATGTATTAACACTTGCGTCCATTTGCAGGTAAAAAGTTAGTCTTTGTTCGTCAAAGAAATACTCCGTCGTATCTTGACTTTGATATCGTAAATAATTTATCTGTTGGCTTTGTAATCACAACTATTCCGTCAGTTAGATCGATCAACTGCTATTCAACTTGATGCGACTGTTTAAATTACTTGTATTTACTTTGAAATATAGTAGAATTTCGTATTTAGTAGGCTACGCTATATCCTAGTTACGTTATGTTCAATGCCATAGCTCATCGCACGTGACCTAATATTGCGGTTCGTTATAACCGAGTATATGTCATAATCGAGTCCGTTATAACGAAGTTCCACTGTAGATTATTTCCTCTAAACACATTGTCTGCTGATGTTCCATTAGCAGGAAACATTAGCAAAACTGAATGCGGTTATATCGTCTCATATTTCGCATTTCTTGACTGCAAAAATCTTGTCTGCAGTTTTGATGCTTAAGGGTGTCATGCCAAAATACGGCATTCATTAGGATTGACGCTAACTAATTAGAAGCACTCGTGTCCTATCAGGATAATTATCAAGCAGCAGTTGACATGACAACATGAGGAACTAATTGAAAATACTTACTGTCGAAGTCACTCCTCGAGTTCTTTTGATACTTTTTGCGTAAAGTGTCCGCGTACAGTGTCTTATATTGACGGAATAACTGCGTTTCGTGTCTGCTGTCTTATCTGCGAAAATTGATGTAATATCCGAAATCCATTTCTAGCAGTTTTTTTTCACTTTGCACTAATCGCTTCAACTGCCAAGCCACACAATTGAAAGCCATTGTTCGCAGTTTCCCGATATTACATTTCGAAGTGGAGCGCTATAAAAGTGCAGTAACACATTCAGCGGGGTAGCCAGGATTGCGGAATAGGGAGGGGCACATCGGCATTTTCGGGTGAAAAAGTTTTGACGGGCAAAAAGAAGGTCGTCGGGTCGAGCACTTTGAACTTTCACACATTCTCTTCGATCATACTACCTAACCTACCCCTCCCCCTCAAAAAATTTCAACTGTTTTGCTAAAATCTCACGACCGGGGTCCCAGCCCGAATAGGCAAGCGGGCTTCCCCCTGTCCCTCCCCCCCATCCGTGGCTACGCCAATTATGAACACACTGTAATCTTTCATGATCACTAAACTCGAAGTCGTTTGTAAAAAAAAATTTATCGGCAAGAAACCATTATATTGGAGAAATATATTTGTGTTTTCGAGGCTGATATTTTATAAATCAAGGAGTGCGAAAACTTGGCTGACTTTTGACGGCGAAAACTGACATTCAGGGACCAGTGGCTTCACAGAAATAAGTTTTTTCCAGTGGGGGGTGTGGGTAAACACAATGGTCATTGTTAATATATAGCTTTCAAGATATTCAATTTAACAATTCTTATTTACAGTCAAGTTTCTCACTTTCACTTTGTTTAGACCCATCAGTAGTGGTTTTAGTGTGAAAATACAGGCCTAAATATTGGTTTTAAAGCCACAATATTATTATCGTAGTAAAAATATATTAGCATTTTCCAGGACGGGCAAGTGCCCCGTGCCTCCTCTTGCCCCATTGTGTGGGTACCCATGTTCAGGACTCGCAATAGAAGCCAAGCGCCTCTCAGCAGTACAGTCCAGAAAGGTGTGGCGGACCAATCACAAATCAAGAAACGGAACCAAATATGAATATTCATAAAAGAAATGGCAAGGAAGCCATTTTGGTGTTATTATAGCATAGAAAAGTTTGTTAACATTTAGCTTTTTCTTACGTAGGGTCACTCTGGTCTAAACGGGATAAGAACGGGGCTAAGGGGCATTTTTCGTGTCCCGAATGCCCCATTGTCTAAAAGCGAGTCGGGTCGAAAATATGGTTAGCATTTTGGTCTTGGACTTTTATACTTAATTTGAACTAAATGAACTTAAATAGGGTTTAGGGTTAAAATGGTTTATATTTGGAGGTTTTAGGGTCATTTTGGGGACTAAAAGGACGGAAAGTAGAATCTAGGTTTAGATTTTGAGTTATGAATATTCATTAGGTCCTTTGCGATCAGTGGCGTAACTAGGGGGGGGGGGGCGGGGGGCACTTTGTTGACAGCCCCCGGACCCCGGGCGGGGGGCCCCCCGAAGAGGGGTCTAAGCTAGGGTTAGGTTAGGGTTAACCCTAACTTAACTCTAACCCTAGAAATGATGTGCTGACGACCTTTTTTTTGCTCGTCAGGATGAAAAAGGAGGCGATAACTTTTTTTTGCTCGTCAGCTCGAAACTCTGGAGCCCCCATGGCAAAGATGCCCCCGGGCCCCCAAAAGTCACGCTACGCCACTGTTTGTGATTGGTCCGCGCCCTTTCTGGACTGTACTACTGTGAGGTGCTTGTAACAGAAAGTTCCAGAGAAACTCGAGTCCGCTTGTCGTCTTTTGATTGTGGCGCTAAACCATTATTATTATTATTATTATTATTATTATTATTATTATTATTATTATTATTATTATTATTATTATTATTATTATTATTATTATTAGTATTATTATTGCAGGACAATTTATATAGCGCTATACGCATGGTTTAAAATCCAAAATCAAAAGCGCTTTAACAACGCTGACATGTCAATGAAGGTTAGAAGGTGGCGATGTTAAAATCCACTGTGATGATGGAAAGAACTTTGCTCCCGTGAAGAAGTCCGGTGCAGAGTCCTTTAGAAGCGGTCCTTCAAAGAAACTGTAACCCCATTGACATGCCAACTAGGAACGGAAGATGATGTAAGAGTCCGCGAGTTGGTAGTAGGAGTTATCCACGCAGGTGTAACCATCGGTGTGTTCCTGAAGAAGCGGTCTTCCGCAAGAAGATAGTTCCGTCGTCGAAATCGGCAAATCCGACGAAGATGGAAAATCTGATGACGTCCAGAACGACAGTCAAACGCAAATCCGCTGAATTTTCACGCGGCAGCCGCTAAATAGTGACTGACATTGGCGCACACTCGACGGAAAGCGACCGACTTGAACTTCCAGACGGACGTGGAAGGTGTAGAGCCTAGAGAACGGTCATTCCGTTTGACGTCAACAGATTGGCAGCGACCTCTACGAGAGTTATTTCTGCTTGACAGAATGCATGGCGTCTTCTGTGTGTGTAACCGACACCAATTTTGGGTTGACCGGCGTCGCAAGTGATTTGCGTGAAGGAATGACGTCACAGTGGTACCGCGCCTGTCACGCGGCTACTAACGCGGAGTGACAGCCAAACGAGATTGTTGAAGAACATGTCCGTAAACAAGGTCCGGTTGCAATGGCGGGAAGGAGATGCAAGCCCTTTGATTAGAATTAACATTGATATAAGCCTTTATTGAAAATTAAAGAAACCCAAAATTCGCTCCGGGGACAAACTTTTAATTTTTTCTGGAGAAATATCAAATATCTCTGTCTAAAACCATTGCTATTTATATACACACCGAGTAAAATACTTGTGTGCGTGGCCGGACAAAATGTCCGCGGACAAAATGTCACAGACGGACAAAATGTCACGGACAATGTGTCATGGGGACAAAATGTCACGGACAAAATGTCACGGTTTAGGGTTAGCGTTGGAGTTAAGGCTACATTCTGTCCGTGACATTTTGTCCGCTGACACGTTGTCCCCATGACATTTTGTCCGTGACATTTTGTCCGCGGACATTTTGTCTTAGCACCGAATTGTGCTGTGGTTCTTTACCTTCTTATAATATATATACTTACCTTCTCTGTCCTTAATTTGCTGGCAGCACTTTCTTTGCTGTGTTTTCCTAGCAATGTTTTTCCTTCGTGCCAGAACATAAATGAGTCATGCACTGCTTGACAGTGAGTGCGTAGGCATCTTTCCGGGTCCCATATTAAGAGTCCAACGTGTAGAGTACGGTAGAGACTTAGGTAGTGATCTGGTTCGTGTAGTTTTGTAGCAGCAGGGCTTGCAGCTGCAACGGTTAATCGATTATAACCGATTAATCGATTAATTAAATATTCGATTACTAGAATAATCGATTAATAATCAATGACTCGATTATTGAGGTATATTAAGTTAATCGGTTGCAAAAATAATCGAAACTCGCAGCCGCAGCTTGATGCGTCGAATGTATACGCTTTAGTTCTTAATATTCTATAAAATTTCAACTTCACCCCCAAGAGTTAAACTGAGACTTGTTTATTTGACATGTTAAATATTGATTCGCGGTGGCTTCCTATCATCCTAAAGCTTTTCTCTAACAATTATTGTAAGGAAGCACAAATAATTTTCTATGAGGGAGTTCTGTACGAGTTAACACACCCGCCCTAGAGAAATTCAGAATACGGTCTTGCCTGCGACAAAACTGTTGAGAGAGAGAGAGAGAGAGAGAGAGAGAGAGACAGACAGACAGACAGACAGACAGACAGACAGACAGACAGAGGCAGACAATGAGACAACGAGACAAAGAAACAGAAAAACAGACAGAGACAGAACAGAGAGACAGACAGACAGACATGCAGTGACAGAGACAGACAGACAGACAGACAGATGGCTGCTTATCTAACGTACAGTATAACGCAAAGCTTTAGCATGTTGTCGTCGTAAACGAATGTCCAATCAGGAATCAAACAGCAAAAGCGAGCATATTATGATAACCGACGACAAAACCCAGTTGTTGTTGGCAACTCTTGCGTACGTAGACAGTGGAGCGCCTAGGCAAAAGACACGAGTCGAAACCCGTTTACGAAGAGCGCTTCAAGAAAATGAGGTCCTCCCATTCGTCAATACATAAATAATAACCTCTTCGTTGATTCTACGCAATTTCTATCAGGGAAAATACGCACTCGAATGCAGCAGAAGACACCCTAAATCTGGTAGATCTACTCATATTCCGGCGGCAGTGCACAATATCACAGTCTCTACCCTCATCCTCTGTCATTCGTAAGCCACAGGCCAGGGGCGTAGCCAGGAATTTGATTTGGGAGGGTATAAATATTTTGGGTGGGTATAAATCTGAACTATAGCCCACATAAACCACATATAAACCACCTGTAAATCACATAAAAACGTTAAGGTAGAGTAGACTGATTGGGGGCATAAATACCGATATACCCCCCCCCACCGTCGCTACGCCCCTGCTACAGACTGGCGGCAGATGTATGATTTAATTCGCCAGCCAAGGCGGACCTGGTGCTGGCTTCAGTGCACGGCGTATTCATTCGAATTTTCCGCACTGCTACCGGGATACTGGTAGATCTACCAGATTCGTGGTAGATCTACCAGATTCGTGGTAGATCTACCAGATTCGTGGTGTCTTCTGCTGCATTCGAGTTCGTATATTTTCGCCTGATCGAAAATGAAAATGGTGCAAGACCGTGTGGCACGTGATTTATTTCAGCGATTTTCCTCTTATATGCGTGTTTTTATGCGAAGCCTTGTCGTCAAATATAAAATAAGCAGCCCATTTACTGTCTCACTCTGAGTCAAAGCAAAATTATCAGTTGACTCTCACTATATACTCCTCCCTCCCCCCACCCATCCACCCACCCCTACCAGTGGCGTAGCGCAGTGTTTAATCTAGGCCGTTTCCGGGGGGAAAATTGCCCTTTCCCCCTCCGAAAATTTCAAATTCCCTCCGGAAATTTTGGAATACTAAATGGACTAGATATTATTATAATACTACATAGCAGCTCCTAGCAGAATTCCCCCGGCTTTGTCAGTTCCCCCTCCCCCCGCTTTTTCAGTCCCCCCCCCCGAGTCCAGGAGTCTAGATTAAACACTGGCGTAGCGGCGGTAGCCAGGGTTCCGGAATAGGAATGGAGGCACGTCGACTATTTTCGAGTTTTAAAAGTCTACAAACAAAACAGAACGTTCTAGGTAATTATCGACATCATCCGTATAATTCTATTCTGTTTCAATCAGCTTACCTGCCCCCCCCCCCCATTCCAAAAAGTATCTCAACGGTTTTGCGCAAATCCCACGACTGCTCCCACCCGGAAAAGGGGGCCCGGACCCCCGGACCCCGTGCTGCTCCTCCGTGGCTACTCCAGTGACCCCCACGTTGATACTTTTTTACCGTTAACGTCTAATAACGTTCCATGGCATATTGCATTTCGAACTGTATCGTGTATTGTAACTTGCACCATTAGCCCGTCCGAGGGCCTTGGAAACGGAGATCAGCACCGCCCTATGCTTTATTTACATACTGTATATACATATAATGGTAAAGGTAAAGGTAGTCCCATACTCGATTTCGAGCGTAGGGGGCCGGTGCTGATCTCCGGTTACTAGGCAAGCAGCAACGCAGGTGGCTTGCGCCATTAATCTAGAGTAGGTTGCCATTACTTTCTCTAGACCCACATTTTACCCTTCGCAGCCTAACGCTGCTACCAATTTATCGACGCCTAAGCGATGAACGGCTTGGTTGGCCGCCGGCACCACGGCTAGATCCCGGGATGGTCACCCATCCAAGTACTAACCGCGCTCGACGTTGCTTAACTTCGGTGTTCTGACGGGAACCGATCGCACAGCGCCAAGTAGGCCGGGTGTATATACATATACATATACATATACTGTATATATATATATATGATATTATAATATAATGTACAGATTGATTCAATTTATAGTTATTGGTGTTAGGCTTGGGTCTCTCTTCTCGTTCTGTGCGTGTTGCTGGGAGTGCAAGTGCACTGTTCGGCGAAGACACTCCCTTGCAGAGAAACAGGATCCATTCATGCACACGTACACGTTAATGTCACTCCTGTGGCACTCATGTGGCAATAAAGAAAGGGTGAAGACGTCACGTAGTCGCTGACGTCACATAGGATCTGACCGCGTCGCACTCCGAAGAATAAGTCCACCTGGTTACATTAAGTGAATTAAGTGAATTATTGAATTAACGTCAACAAGTGACGTGCATCGTACGTGATCCGAATCACTGCTAGACATGCAGATGTAAGTAAGTAAGCAAGCGAGTAAGTCAACAGGAAAACTATGACGCTACTCGAAATGTTTGCGACGAAGAGCGAATATATTCACGAGCGCTGTTTATATTGCGCAATTTAAACTCTCCTTCGAATATGATGTTGTCTTTTACTGCACTTGTCGCACAAGGGACCTAATGAAGAGGAAGAGAGACAGAGAGACAGAAAGAGGCAGACACACAGAGAAAGACACAGGGAGAAACAGAGAGAGAGACAGAGAAAGAGAATGAGAAAGACAGAGAGAGCAAGACAGAGAAAACATACAGACAGGGAGACAAAGAGAGAAAGAGAAAAACAGAAAGAGGAATAGAAAGAGAAAGAAAGAAAGAGACAGAGAGAGACAGAGAGAGACAGAGAGAGACAGAGAGAGACAGAGACAGAGAGAGACAGAGACAGACAGAGACAGACAGAGACAGACAGAGACAGACAGAGAGAGAGACAGAGAGAGACAGAGAGAGACAGAGAGAGACAGAGAGAGACAGAGAGAGACAGAGAGAGACAGAGAGAGACAGAGAGAGTGAGACAGAGGGGAAACATTGAGGCAGAGGGAGACAGGGAGAGAGAGAATGTGCCCGCAGCCAACAGGTGCCCGAAATAATGCAAAGTAAATGAGATGTAGATTACATTTTGGTCGGAATAATGCAACCGACGAAGCAGATGAGAGTTTCCCGTCGTTGTTTTTTCCTTCGAGCGATGAGCGACTGCCGTCAATGAATTCCTACGTCACTCTTCTTCTTCTTCTTCTTCCGCTAAATCGGCGTGACATACGAACGCTGACCCCAAGAGGGAAGGGGTGCGGTTGGGGGGGGGGGTTACCGAGCCGGGCGAGTGACGGAATCGACCCCCACCCCGATCTCAC
>CM030848.1:1705000-1722500 GCA_018105865.1 Metaphire vulgaris
CCGGTTATAAAAGACGTAATATTTTTTGAATCTAGAAAATCAACTGAAATACGAACCATTGACCAGAAGTTTTCCATCAACATTCCTTTAAATTTGATTCGTTTTTTACTGGACATTAAACTAGAATTCAAAACGAGGCTGTGAATGATACGAGAGTGAGATTTTTCGTCTAAAAATTACCTCTTGTTCTTTCTAAAATTGCACAGTTGTTCATAACGTTATCTAAGGTTGCGTACGATTTTGAAAAAAAAACAGGGTTATCTAAGGTTATTTATTTTGTGAAGGTTGTTTACCTTTTTCAAATGTACATGTAAATTGAATGTCTGCGTTGCTTTTACTTTTCAACATTAACTTTAACTGCCCCGTTTTTGCTACTTATTAATTTTGCTTTTATATTATGATCACGGCGTTACATTTCTGATGAAGTAAACAGATTAATAACTCGGGAGTTGAGTAAATTAGCTTACCCAGCGTCACAGTAGCAAATAGTCATTACAAGACACTGTTACGAACAACTATGATCAGTTCATATGTTTCAATTCATAATTTCATATTCAAACAGTTGAACGAACCTTTTAATCCCGGTTTTCGCAGGAACTTTAAGGTTTTCAAAGGTTATCTAAGGTTACGTATCTTTCTGGAAAAAAACGGGTTATTTAAAGTTTCTTATGGGTTACTAACAGTAACAACCATGCAAATTTGTGTATTTTTGGACACGAAGTAGCAGAAGAAGCTTTCCCTAAACTGAGCCACGCTTAACATCACCAATGGCATTGCCAAATGCAATCGGATGAATAATAAATTCTCGTGCTACTGAAAACAATTCCCGAATCTCTTTTATTCGCCAGTGGCAACACCGACTGGCATTAGACGTAATCGCGACTGATGATGACTCGACCTTTTCTCGACGGTCGAAGACAAAGCCGCGACTTTCCCGTTCCTATTAGCAATCGTCGTCGCCGTAGTCGTATAGTCGTCGTCGTCGTCGTAGTAGTAGTAGTAGTTGTTGTTGTTGTTGTCTGCGATTAATTTGTTTGTTGGCAGTGTTTAATCTAGGCCGTTTCCGGGGGGAAAATTGCCCTTTCCCCGGAAATTTTGGAATACTACATGGACTAACAGCGGCCCCTAGCAGAATTCCCTCCGGCTTTGTCAGTTCCCCCGGAGTCCAGGAGTCTAGATTAAACACTGTTTGTGAGTCTGCTTGCTTTAATTAAATAGTTCAGAGAATGGTTTCCGTGATCGTCATTTTAACAAATGGAAGGCAATAAGCTTGTCCACAGATTCTGGCGTCGGTTTTGGCGCCGTGAAGTCCCTTTCTCTGCTGCGTAGTCTAATAGTGATGTCTTTTAATCTTGACCGCTGTCCATTCTAAGGGTTTTCAGTCTTATTGTCTTTTCTCCTCTCATTCCTAAGGTCGATAGATCATGGATCGTAAAGCACTCTTCCAATACTTTTGTATCATAGAAATATGTAAGTAATCAGTTTTACTGTTATACAGCGGCAACATCGACAGTAGCAGCAACAACAATAATAAGAATAGCAATAATAATAATAATAATAATAATAATAATAATAATAATAATAATAATAATAATAATAATAATAATAATAACAACAGCAGCAGCAATAATAATAATAATAATAATAATAATAATAATAATAATAATAATAATAATAATAATAATAATAATAATAATAATAGAAACGCCTAAGTTTTGAACAACTGAAACTTAGCCTGACCTTCTAAAATCTAATTTTTGTTGAACAAATTCGTTTGCGATATTTTGATTTTCCAAGCGGGATTTAGGGCAGATTCTTTACATTGAGACAACTGCCAAATCTTCCAGATTTTTGACGATTGTTGAAACTTAATTCGAACGAAATAAAGTAAAAATCTCCTTCATTGACAAAAACCCAGATTCCATGAAAAAATACCCAGAAAAATTCTACTACGCCGTAAAGCCCCCTCCATCGAAAAAACACAGAACCCCAGACAACACTGAAACCTCCAGATCTACTGAAAAGCCCTAGCAGTGGTAACACGGACAGTGATAAAAGTCAAATGGCCGAAGCTTAACCTGTCCCTATCTTTCTGTTTTATTCGTCTTTCCAGCCAATTGAAGATTCTCTTCATTCGGGCAAAACGCAGAGGTCAACACAAAACGGTTGACCTCTGCGGTCGAAAGGGTGCTAAACAGCCGGTCAACGACGCCATTAGCATGGCTAAAGCACCCCAGGGCAACAAAAAGGGTGAATTAAGCGGTCACGTGTCGATAGCTATGCATCGACCACAGGCTGTCGTCGGCAAAAAGCGCAACATTACAGTTTCAAGAGTCACCAATAATTGGTCTGTCTGTCTGTCTGTCTGTCTACCTTCTTGCCCCTCTGTCTGCCTGTCTGTATGTCTGTCTTCCTTTCTGTCTGGTTTTCTATTTTCATGCCTTCTTGCTTGCCTGTCTAACTGCCTGCCTGTCTGTCTGTCTGTCTGTCAGTCTGTCTGTCTTCATTCCTGTCTGGTTGTCTATCTTCTTGCCTGCTTTCCTTCTTGCTTGCTTGTCTGTCTGCCTGCCTGCATCTGTCTGTCTGCCTGCCTGCCTGTCTTCCTGTCTGTCTGTCCGTCTGTTCCTTTATCATAGTTTCTTATTGACACTACGCCATCATTCACTCGGAAAAATTTATTTAACGGCGGGTGGAATTTTTGCAGAGTTAAACCCTTCCTGCCTTCCCTACCTCCCAGCTGCCTCCTCCCTCTCCCCCCGTCTCCTCATACCTCAGCTGATCCCCTACTATTGCTGGAATCCAATTGGACAGCTGGTCATCCACTGGCGTTCAGTAGGAGATCTTTTTTCTGCAGAATCTAGGTTCAATTTCGATCACGAGTCTCGGAAAAGAGCAGTTTTGACGACGCTGACGTCATCGATAAATTTCGTGTCAGTGGTTCGGTTTTTTTAAAACTCACCTCCCTTATACGAAGAACCCTCACACCCATCCACCCTCGCCCTCGCCCTCACCCTCCCAACCTCCCAATCGATAGGAGAAGAATTAGACTTGTGCCCTTTCTAACCCTTCATTGTGATCGAAAATTTGGTCTGGGAGCTTCGGGTGACCCCCGGTCGCAGCTTCTGAGGAAAACCGAACTCCGTTTGACGTAGAATAGATTTTCCGCGGTCCATCTCACCCTCCCGCACTCCCCCCCACCCACCCCTTCTACGGGGTCCACCCTATCTCCACGTAAAGACACACGCACGAGCGCTGACGACATCGACTACCCCGACCTTTTAACCCCCTCCTACCCACCTCCACCCAGCCCGCCCCCACCCCATTGTCACGAGTCACGACCCTTCCTGACCAGGGCTATGCCGCCCATAGAGGCACGGAGGATACCAAGAGAGAAATGGAGGAGGAGGAGGAGGAGGAGCAGGGGGAGGAGGGGAGTATTGGCAACGTCTATGGGCGTGTTCTGATGGAGAGCTTAAAAAGACGGTTCGACGGACAATGCACTAATTGGTCATTGCGTGGCCCCCCACTGGTCTTAACCATCAGCCGTACGTCATCGGTTCATCCAACCAGCCAGCCAGTCAGTCAGTCAGTCAGTCAGTCAGTCAGATGATGAATAATGGTGTCAGCCTCGTTAAAATTGTTGGCCGGCCAATCAATATCTTGATCGGTCAGTCAGTGAATGGTCAGCTGTTCGGCCAGTAAATCACGTGGTCCATTAGGCGTGTCGAATGACGTCATATTGTGCCTGAAGTTTTCTACCAGGCGATGCAATTGCGTCTGGGTGGCTGTTAGTCTGTCTGACTGTCTCTCTGTGTGTGTGTGTGTGTCTGACTCTATGCATGTCTGTCTGTCTGTCTGTTATTGTGCAGCGATGCGTTCAATCAATGCAAATTCATTTTAATAATTTGATTGTCAACTTTGATCCTTTTGCAGTTTTGAGGAAGAAGAAGATGACGACGACGATGATGATGCAGTAATAATAATTTTTAACCGCAATAATATTCGGATAAAAGATGAGACATTTCATCACCATCATCATCATCATCATCATCATCATCATCGTCATCATCATCATCATCATCAGCTATACAAATGCAATTAATATTGTTTTATTACTATTACTACTATACTACTACTACTACTACTACTACTACTACTACTACTACTACTACTACTACTACTACTACTACTACTACTACTACTACTACTACTACTACTACTACTACTACTACTACTACTACTACTACTACTACTACTACTACTACTACTACTACTACTACTACTACTACTACTACTACTACTACTACTACTACTACTACTAGGGCCTACTACTTCCTTCCTTCCTTTGAATTCTTTTTATAAAGTGAGATTTTGAGCGCCTATGTCGCAGTTTCCCATCGCTTTCCTCGGCGCTTCCAAAGCACAGCGAAGGGTTCACTTGAAGACGGACTAAACTGTGGGACCCTACGCCAGCCTCGGTCGGGGCCATCGGTCGGGGCCATCACTATGGCCCCGTTCATCGACCTGCTTTGCGGATTATTCATTTATTAGAGTCTGTCAGTCTGAGAATCCACCGACCTAAAGCATTGATGTTAGTGTGAAATCGAACGATTTCATGATTAGCCTTCGTTACACTTATGCAGTATTTATTTGTCAAGAAATTGAAATAAAACATGAAATGCTGATGAAAGCAAGAAAGATAAAATGGAAAGATGGTAGATAGGCACATAGGTAGGAAGGTATAGGCAGGTAGGTAGGTATGTAGATACGTAGGTATGTTGTTAGGAAAAAAATCCGGGTAAAGAAGGTAGGAAAGTATAGGTAGGACAGAAAGCATGATGGAAGATATGAAGAGAGTTTGCGTCAATTATGAATTCCAAAAAGACAGTGTAATGTTTCCGAAGTTATTTCTTCCCTATTTGGGATAATTTTGCTGCTCTGTGTCTCGAGGATAAATGTAAAAGATCTTCAATGGAAATCGTCGATTATTTCACTCTACGCATCAAATTACAATTTCTTGCTTAGATTAAAATTTCAATGCAAAAATTGAGCACGGCTATCAGAATGGTGAAGAAGGCCTAGAATCTGGAGTTCTGGACTGGACTTTTTTTCGAATATAAGCAGCAGCGCACAGTGTCGTATCCAGGGAATGACAGATAGGGCAGATTCCCCCTCTCTGTGCCACTTGAAGGGGGAGCCTAAACGACTGACCTTGCCCTGCTCAGCGTAGAAAGAGAAGAAACTGAGACAATGATAGACTTTGAGCACATCATCGCATTGGTAAAAGCAAGAAAAACGCATTTGTATAGTTTTAATCCTGTCTCAATATGAAATGTCGTATAATACTCGTATTTTTAAATTAAAGATTTTTAAACCTGCCAATTTAATTTTCTCCCCCCACCCTGCCATTTGCGCCAAATGCCCCGGGGTACATCTCCGGCAGTCTATCCGTTAGCCAGTTCTGAATAATATATTATTGCCGGGCAGAGGGCGATAGACTTCCTATACTAAAAACGCTTTCTATGTTCTGTCTTCATAAAACCAGCGCTGATGGGTCTTCGTGGAAACATTTCTGGTTGTCTAAATACCAAATACGGTCGGCATCGACTTTAACTGGACGCCGTAAAACTCGCAATAAATCCATTTTCATGACTAAACTTTGGTAAGTGCATACCCTTCCCTGTTTGTTAATGTTACTATCCACAATTTTGTACATATATATATCTGCACTATATCTGCACTATGCATAAGTCTTATAATAAAATCACGCCTAATCTCTGATATGCTCTCGAAGTTTAGAGGTACAATATTTATACAAAACATTATATTGTGATTTACCAGTCAAATTCTCAAATTTATTGCCTAATTTAGTTTTAAAACTGCATGTCGAACATGACAACCAATGCAAATTAACAAAAGAAACGAAAAAACAGAATTCCGTTTTTCACGTCTTGTTTTCTTACGTTCTACGCTTTCCTGCTTTGTTTTAAAAATGCTTTATTGCTTTTCAATTTTTGTGCTTTTGATGTTTTCTCTGTTAATTGTTTCTATGTTTTATGCATCTTATGCGTGTGTTTTGTATGTTTTATGTGTAAGTTTTATCTAAGCGACGATGTTATGCGTTTGGTTTTCGTTTAAAAACCTTATTGGATCTCTCTGTTAAAACGAGGCACTTCCCGTTTTAACCACAGCATCTAAAGTTGATGTGTCTCATCGCTGTATTTCGGACTATTTAACCTGTCATTGCATTATCTGAGAAAAGCTTTTCTATTAGAAGCGTTCGTTCAAAATGAATCAAGCGTTTCACTCCAATTAGACGCAAAACGCTCTTCTAATATCTTCTTAACTAAGCGTCCAAAACAACTTTACGAATGAAAGAAAAGTCTACAAATACATCAGAATATCCGTCCATAAGTTTAGCATATTCTAAGCGACAATAAGTCAGAAATTATTCAGATACATTCACTTGCAGCTATGCAGTCAGACGCTATACACTAACACTATATTCATTCATTCATTCATTCATTCAGTTAGTCAGTCAGTCGGTTAGTCAGTTAGTCAGCAATTAATAATATATTCACTCAGTAATTCAGTCAGTCAGTCAATCATTCAGTCATTTAATTAGTCAGTCAGTCAGATTCAGCCAGTAATTCAGTCAGTCAATCATTCACAATCAATCATTTAATCAGTCAGTCAATCATTCATTCATTCGTTCATTCAGTTAGTTAGTCAGTCAGTCAGTCGGTTAGTCAGTCAGTTAGTCAGCAATTAATAAGATATTCAGTCAGTAATTCAGTCAGTCAGTCAATCATCCAGTCAGTCATTCTTGACGCGCAATTCCATAATTATTAGAGAATTGTGACATCTTAAAGTTAAACTAAAACTCAGCAATATCAGAAGGGAGTGACAGTATAATTACAGTATATTGGCAAGTTTTATTCTTTTGAATGACCGATCATTGCCTGGCTTGTCATTGTACCTTGCCTATATAGCTGTTTTAGGATAGACTAGGCGTCTAAGAACAATAGTCAGCTACTTCGAAAGCGCTATACAAAAATTCACGAGATTTTACTTACTTACTTGCTCGTTGTTTTTTTTATAGACTAAGCTGTGCATTTACTGCAGACTGAGGCTGCGAACTATTCGCCTTGTATCAAGACCTATCCGCGGACAGATAGACGCAGCGGATAAATAATTCACTGGAGACCGTTACGTTCTGCTGCAGATTGAAGGCACGCGGATTGCACGGTCACCGGGGACAGACGCACGGAGAACCAACTTTTCCAACGCATTTTCACTCTTGATTCGACGTATTTCAAGAAATCGAAGGGAACTGGGCCCTGGGACCCCCAATGAAAACTATAAAGTCGAGGAGGAAGAGAGAGAGAGAGATTTTGTGTATTATTCGCTCCTCTTACGATGCCGTAGAAAAATGAACTTTCTACCCTGCAGTGGCGTAGCCAGGATTTTCGAAGGGGGATATGGCTCCCATGTTTCCAACTTAGGAAAAATTCTGACAACCAAAAAAGGTTTTAAAAGGTCGTCAGCTACCAATGGGGGTTTAGCCCCTCAAGCTTCCTCCTTTGTACACTGCGGGCAGCCAAGGGGGGGGGTTAACCACTAACCCCCTTGGCTACGCCACTGCTACGCTGTAACCTGAGGGCAGCGGGTTCGAATCTGACCATAGCCACCGCGTAGCGACCGCGGGCAAGTTGTCCATTTTGAATTGCTCCTTATTTACGGTTCTTTGCTCTGTGAATGACTTAACGTGCGTTGACAACCATACAATGATGACATTCATCTCTCTCTCTCTCTCTCTCTCTCTCTCTCTCTCTCTCACGCACGCACACATTGATTGTTTTTGCATATCCTTTTGCTTCATTACTTTCCGTCTCATTGTTTACCTTTCTCTAATCTGACCATACACTCTGTATTGCAGCTATAGAAAAAAAATTACATCAGTACACCGATCTCCGAAAAAAAAGAAACATGCCCTTCATGCATGGAACGAATTTTGGGAATTTATTTTGCGCCGAAATGGCTTGACTGCGCATTCACCTCAATGGTCACCTACCCCCTTCCCTCCACACCCCACTCCAATAATGGACATCGCGGCGCTTAGCAACGGTTGCCCGGAGACAAAATGGGACTTTTATGCGTCGAATATTGTCGGTTCTCCGCCCTTCGTTAGTTCTGATTCGTAGCGTGGCGTTCGTCCCGTCCGATGGGAGCGCGGCGTGGGACAGTCGGCATGGGGGGGGGGTAGGCGTTATTAACCTCCACCACCACCACCACACCAGCTGGACCGGGTGACGGGGTGCACGGGATCTGGGGGTTGGGTCTGGGGAGGAGGGGGGATGGAGGCCGAAATAACAGCCGTGATTGAGGAGCTGTGTAGAGACGTGTGGCCGGGGGGAGGAAGGGGGCAGGGGGATGTTGCACCGGAGTGCAGTTGTGACGCGAAGGTGCAACTATAGGGACTTCTATATATAAGGATGATGTATAGAAGTGCCTGGTGCAAGGGTTCGTCGCACTCCGCACTCGGCAGATGGTCAATCGACTGAGGAAGGAAGAGAGGGAGGGAGTAAATCTGGCGACGAAGGGGGGGGGGCTATTGGGAGACCGGGAAATGGGAAAAAGCGCGAATAGATTAATCATTCCTGATACAAGAAAGCATGAGACGTTAATAGACAAACACGACCAATCATGCACTGGCACTCATCAACATCATCATCATCATCACCATCATCACCATCGCCACCATCGTCATCATCGCCATCATCATCACCATCATCATCGCTACCATCATCACCATCACTATCATCATCACTATTATGATCACCACCATCATCATCATCAACACTACCATCATCGTCACCATCATCATCGTCACCATCATCATCATCATCATCATCATCAGCATCATCATCATCATCATCATCATCATCATCATCATCATCATCATCATCATCATTGCTCTCTGCCAGTCCTGTCCACTAGTGGCAATAGTTTGAGAGAAAACGTCCCTAGGTCTTTTTGTCCTGTGTTGATTTCCTCCTTCTGCAATAATTGTCCACTGTTTCTCCGTCAGTTCTTCTTTGATATTGTCTATGCATGTCTACCTGGGTCTGCCTCTTCCTCTTTTACCTTCTAAGTTCTTTGTATGTGAAACGTGCTTTCTGGGAAGTCTCGAGTCTTTCATGCTGTTTGCATGTCCGCAAATGTTAAGTTTCATCCGCGGATTTTGTCCTGATGTGTCTGACATCGCCACTGATAAAATGCCAAGAATCTCTGACATACAGTAGACCTTCGTTATAATGGACTCGGTTATAACGTGTTCTCGGTGTAATTTCATACCGGTGATGCGCTACCGTCCGTATTGGATGGTTTTGGATATAACTAACCTATACCTCGGATATTGCGTACTCAATTCTACAGACCCGCTAAGTATACGTTATAGCGAAGTTCCACTGTTCTAGGGATGCCAAGAAGAGGATAGACGAGCGAAAAGAAATGACCAATGAAGGTCAGTTGCAAGGGTAGATCAAGAGAGGAAGGGACTCACTTCCCGTTCAAGTTTTTGTTACCTGGTTTCCCCGAAAGTATCATTCGTTAAATTATATATATATATATATATATATATATATATATATATATATATATAGGTATATATACAGTATATAGGCCCGTTTTATACCTGTGTGGGGCCCGGGCATCTGGCGGCCTGCGGGGCCCTAGATGTGAAGATCAAATGTTGACAAGTAAAAAAAGGTAATCGTACGTTTTTCAATGTTCGCAAGCAAGCAAAAAGTTTGCGCGCCGGCGCGAGGCCCCTAAGATGCGCGGGGCCCCGGGCACTGTGCCCGATTTTTAACACTATAAGACGAGCCTATATATATATATATATATATATATATATATATATATATATATATATATATTATATGCAGAAGGGGCGGACACAGGGCAGAATAGCGAATGAAACACAGAGTTCCCCTAAACTGAGTTTCCGGACGCTCCTTTGGCTCTCAGTGGCCGCCGTTTGAGGCTATACAGAAAGATGGGCACGTCACGGCCTCTGCCCCACCACCCCCTCACCCCCGTAAATTAGCTCTCTATGGCGTATGAAATGTTCTGCCTTCGTTAATAATTTACACACCGACAAAAGATGATCGGTTGTGACCTTTGCCCTGGTATGCAGAACTAGAAAGAGAGAGAGAGGCAGACGGACAGAGAGACAGAGACAGAAACAGAGACAGAGAGACAGAGGCAGAATGAGACAGACAGAGACAGACAGACAGAGACTAGAGAGATAGAGACACGGAGAGACAGATAGACAAAGTGACAGACAGGTAGAGAAAATCCAGAGATTGATTTAGACACACACACACGTAGAGAGAAACAGAGAAAGAGGCAGAGACAGAGAGAGGAAGGGAGATAGAGGAAGAGATATGGAGGAAGAGAGAGAGAGAGAGGGGGGAATAGAGATAGAGGAACAGAAATAGAGGGGGAGAGAGAGAGACATGAAATCCCAGAATGTCATTCGTTTTGACAGAGCGGAGAAGTGCAGAGAATTCCCGAGACCTGTGGAGAAGAATTCGCGAGCGAGCGTTTTTTCCTTGATTATCCCAAGCGTTAATGTCGTTATTATTCGACCGTTATTTATTTACCGTGGAACTGGCGGTGAGTAAATGCATGCATAATTTATACACAGAAGTGCATGACGTAGACGCCGTTGAAGGTTAAATGGCAACTGTGTGGCATATAGTGTAGGGGAAGGCAGGGCAAGATGGACCCAGAAGGTAAGATGGATCACTCAAACAACAGCGATCCTAGTGGCGATATCTACCGAACGGATATGAAAGTAGTTGCCTCATCCTTTTGCACTTACATATGTTACTCAAAGCCATCACTAAACTAGTAACAATTTTAATAGCAAATTTTTGGCAATTTTTGACAATTTTTGGGCCAATTTTGGCAAATTTGCAAATTTTTGATATTTTTTGCAATTTTTGGGCAATTTTGCGATTTTTTACACATTTCACATTTATTTATTTAATACATTACACATTATTTCATCATTTCCTTGGGGCCACGGACCCTGCCCCAAAATGACGCCCCTGTTTTTACATTCGCAGCTTAACGCTGCTGTCAATTTATTGACACCTACGCGACGAACGGCTTGGTTGGCCGCCGACACTCCCGGAACGGTCACTCATCCAAATACGAGCCGCGCTCGCCGCTATTTAACTTCTTATATTATATAGAAAAAAATCTTATTGCACGCCGGTCTACTGTATATCGTGTCAACGGCATACGACTCTGACGCAATTAGGAGACCGACGGAGTTCCATAACGAGAGGCTCCATTGGGTCTCATTTAAACGTCGTCCACACATCGGCAACCGGTCTTCTAATGTGTTGCCGTTGACGCATTTGAGCGAAAGATACAGTGGCGACTTTGTGACTTGCACTCTGTCCACTTGAAATATTCATGAGAACTGTTCCCCATTTCCGTTGACACTGTTTTCACATTCCAAGAAATGACAACCATACTCAGCAGAGAGACGTTTCGATCGTATCAACCCTTCATGACATTCTGCTCCAATACGGGTTACATCTACACGGTTTGTCATAAAATCGGGAACCGTTTGTATTTTGTTTCTAACTTTTTCCAGATGTGCGCGCCGATTTCAAGGGAAATTAAATCACTCTGTTCGCAGGGAAACGTTGCTTTGAGAGGATTTGATTCCCAGTTGCATGTTTTTATGAATGCTCTTCGTTAAACTCGAACTACATCTGGAAATAGTCCAGGGGCAAGTGATAGTAAAAATTTCTCCCGTGGCAGTTTTAATGAAGGAATGGTGTGTCATATGTCATTGGAAGCAGAAAAGTATGTAGAATAACAATTTCGATGGTGGGAGTTGGTCAGAGGTGGCCGAGCGGCGATATCCACCTATTTCCAAGATGGCCGCCAAAATCACATACATTTCAAAATAACTTAGAAACCAGTACTGTAAACACAAAATACCAAGAGATCATTTATGTTCAGAATGAAAAGACCTTCAATTTGGTATATTACACAATAGTCTACGACACCTGACAGTTGAAATATTAATTTTTTTCGAAACCAAGACTACACTAATTAACCCATTAGCGCATGAGTTTTCAAATTTCTTTCAAATTTGCTGTAAAATTGTGTTTTTAGTGGCATATCAACATGCAAGAGTTATAATTTTAAAAAATTAATATTACGTGAAATATTAGACAAAAAAATTTGTCCTTAAAAAAGGACGCTATGCAGTATATGGTGCATGAACTTTTACTATTTTGTTGAACAACTGGAAACTACTTAATTGTCAAAAAACTGTTTGGAAGAGTGCAGCCTATAATAGGGCACCATTGATTAGTCGATCGAATTGTCTTGCTGAACAGACCAATTCTGCACATCAGTGGCATAACCAGGATTCCAAAATAGGGGGCACTTCGAGACGCAAAAATACATGGTTGTCACCCCAAACGCATTAAAGTCTGCTGTCTGGTGCGCTTTTCTCGATCTAATAGTGCCCCTATCTCCAACCACTCACAGGTTTTGGAAAAATCTTAATACCGGTCCCGATACTAATAGGGGCCGGGGCCCCCGTGGAATCCCCGTGACTACGCCGAATGCGCATATCGTTCAACCAGCATCAAAGAGGACGAATTTTGCTAGCTGGTCCAGTGCATCAAGGTCAGTGTTGTCACTACATGGATGTACCGCAACCAGGGGTGTAGCGACGGAGGGTATATCAATATACCCCCCAAAATCAGACTACATTAAAATTTTCAATGTATTTTTTAGCCTACCTATCGGTAATGTTTTTAAAATATATGCCCCTTAATCACATTATACCACAAAACAAATTCCTGGCTACGCCCCTGACAACAACAACTCCTCAAAACTGTTTTCTGTCATAGCACTGTTGACTGCTGCACGGTGCACATCCTCGCTGCCCTCCCACTACATTCGTATGTTCACCAACGGAAATGCCTCTCCTGGAGCGAGTGCCGCCAGGGGCGGTGCGCCCCCACTGTCCCCTCGCTACCCCACTGTCTGTCGGTGCTTTGAAAGTCGTCAACCTCAAGCATGCTGGCTAATTCAACAACTATGTGACTCCTAATAAAATTCTTTTAAATTTCGTAATACAAATATTGTGATGCAACGACAAGTATGTGTAAGTAAGTAACAAGCGTGCACAACGTGGTACACGCAGCAGTGGCGGATCCACATGGGGGTCGGGGTGCCTGTGTCCCCTATTGAATGCCTGGTCCCTCCAGTGGCCTCCCCTGTTCAGACCCTATACTTACTACTACTGTACATACCTATCAACAAATGGTTGTCCCAATGCTTAGAACTTGCCACCCCAACACCCCACTTGCCAAATCCTGGAGCCGCAATTGGCATCTAGTCTAGTCTAAATCTAGGTAGGTATGTGGATGAGTATAAAATAAGAATTCAGTCGTCACGTTTGCAGAAAACATGCACAAAATTATGTGTTAACTGCACTGTTTACATGCATCAAAATTGACAAACTCCCATGCATAGCCTAATGCTTGACTACAGTAGCAAGTCAGATATATTTGCAGACTATTTAACACAAAAGTGTTGAGAAAATATGAACAAAGCGTGTCAAACTTATTTTTGATGTTGAGCCATTAAAAATTCAGAACATTTTGAATAACTTCACAAATCAGCGTTAATCAAACACATAAAAACAAGCATGATGCCAAATTTTTCGGTTCAGGCCATTAAAACAATATCATGGGAGTGTACAGGGTCGCTTAAGATTGCATGATAGCCTACTTAAAGATTTTACGATAGCACTTAGTCAGTCATAGAAAGTGTCCTTTAAAAAGGACGCCAGGCGCTAATGGGTTAAGTCTATGTCTAGGATTTTGGTCCACCTACTCAATGGAAGTTACTAATCAAAAGTATCTCTAGTAATGATCAAGTGTACACGCTACGGACAGTCATTCCAAAGACCATATCATTGAATGGAAATTGACTCTTTTGAGCAACACTATCCAAAAGTGCGATCACCTGTTGACCATGGTTGGCACTCCATAGACCAGCGGTTCTCAACCTGAGGGTCGCGACCCCCACGAGGGTCGAATGACAATTTGTCAAGGGGTCGCCGGAGACCTTCAGAAATATAGGGTTGTCTCTTTTATTGTTATTGTTCAAAATTTACTCATTTTAACATGTAAAAGGCTGACGAGCAAAAAAAGGTCATCAGCTCATTTTAAGATGTAAAAAAGGCTGACAAGCAAAAAAGGAAAAAAGGTCGTAAAAATTTTTATTCTGCATGGGCCCGAATTTCTCTCGGCGGGCCTGGTCGGGGGTCGCCACATCATGGGAATTGAATTAAAAGGGTCGCGGCACTATAAAGGTTGAGAACCGCTGCCATAGACGGTTAGCTGGTGCCTGTCATGTGCGAACTGCCTTGCGCTCCAGTAGCCATTCTGCAGTTAGTAAAATGTTCTTGCAGCAAAAGCAGGTGTGATGCAGCATGCAAATGTCGATCAAACAGTCTTCCATGCGCAGAAATGCGAGGCTGCACTGGTCATATATACCCTCCGTCGCTACGCCCCTGGTTGTGGTACATCCATGTAGTGACAACACTGACCTTGATGCACTGGACCAGCTAGCAAAAATTCGTCCTCTTTGATGCTGGTTGAACGATATGCGCATTCGGCGTAGTCACGGGGATTCCACGGGGGCCCCGGCCCCTATTAGTATCGGGACCGGTATTAAGATTTTTCCAAAACCTGTGAGTGGTTGGAGATAGGGGCACTATTAGATCGAGAAAAGCGCACCAGACAGCAGACTTTAATGCGTTTGGGGTGACAACCATGTATTTTTGCGTCTCGAAGTGCCCCCTATTTTGGAATCCTGGTTATGCCACTGATGTGCAGAATTGGTCTGTTCAGCAAGACAATTCGATCGACTAATCAATGGTGCCCTATTATAGGCTGCACTCTTCCAAACAGTTTTTTGACAATTAAGTAGTTTCCAGTTGTTCAACAAAATAGTAAAAGTTCATGCACCATATACTGCATAGCGTCCTTTTTTAAGGACAAATTTTTTTGTCTAATATTTCACGTAATATTAATTTTTTAAAATTATAACTCTTGCATGTTGATATGCCACTAAAAACACAATTTTACAGCAAATTTGAAAGAAATTTGAAAACTCATGCGCTAATGGGTTAATTAGTGTAGTCTTGGTTTCGAAAAAAATTAATATTTCAACTGTCAGGTGTCGTAGACTATTGTGTAATATACCAAATTGAAGGTCTTTTCATTCTGAACATAAATGATCTCTTGGTATTTTGTGTTTACAGTACTGGTTTCTAAGTTATTTTGAAATGTATGTGATTTTGGCGGCCATCTTGGAAATAGGTGGATATCGCCGCTCGGCCACCTCTGACCAACTCCCACCATCGAAATTGTTATTCTACATACTTTCCTGCTTCCAATGACATATGACACACCATTCCTTCATTAAAGCGCCCACGGGACACCACATGCCCCCTGACTAAAAGGTATAACCAAGATACAAACGGGTCCCGATTTAATGCTACACCGTGCATAAACTGAGTGAAACCTGAACGCTTGATCATTCTGTTTTGTAGGTCGACGCTTAAATCTTATCTGTTCTTTGGCCACTTTGACCCTCACGCCCCTTAGCCCCTTAGCCCCTTAGCCCCTTAGCCCCTTAGCCGCTTACGTGACGAAAAATATGTCAAAATGTATGTAAATAGATCCCCGACAATTCTGCCGATATTCTTCGGTGAGTATTCACCATAAGAAATAGCAAAAAATATCCCCGAATATATTGGTAATTATTACTGGCATAATAATATAGGTCAGACGAAGCTGTTTGAAAAATGTCCGCTTGAACTTGGGGAGACCGGGTTCGAGTCCGGAATAGGAGGGAGACCGACTTTCGGCAAATACTCCGCGGGGAAAACGCTGGACTTTCCGTCGGAAACAAAGACATCGCCGCGGATAAAGGGCGCCCCGCGGAGCCTTTACCCTTCCCGAAGTGAGTCCACGAGAAAATTGATCTTCGCTCCACTCCGGCCTCCGACCCGAGGGTCCGTCGTGAAAAGCCCTGGTCCTCTCCCCATCCCCTTACCCTCCCCCATATCCCTCCCTCTCCCTTCTCCCTCCGGTCCCACGAAACTTAACGTCTACGGCGGCCAGCCATGCGAGAAGGCGACGACAATAATAATAATAAGACGGGGATATTTTGACGAACGTTGTTCGCCGAATAAACTCTTATTTGGTTTTTTCTCCTCTTCTTCTTCTTCTTCTTCTTCTTCTTCTTCTTCTTCTTCTTCTTCTTCTTCTTCTTCTTCTTCTTCGGAGAGAACTCGTTCGATCGGTCTGTCGGTCGGTCGGTAAGTAAGTAGATCGTCGTGGTCCGATGGTTTTCATGGTGCAGGGCCCAGATGCGGTCCGTTTTCCTGGAAACATGAACCTCGTTCAGAATTTCCAGGGACATTCTATAGTCTTCCGCCTGATTTACGGTTACCAGTCTTCCAGGACATAGATATACTCGTCGGGCGCATAATAAATGAACGTCGGCGCACTTAACTTACTCGCTTACTTTTTCCACCGTCGACGGGTTTGTTTCTGCGATTGATTTTGACCGGTTGTCGTGGAAACCATGGAAACCATGGAAACCGGGTCTGTTTTGACCTCTTTCCGGTTACTCGTCGTTGTACTTGAAATGGCGGTTAAGTACCCGGTTGACGATACTTTGCACTTAAAAGAGGTCACGTGGGGACTGCGTGGGCGTCAGGACACTCTTCTTGACAAGGGCGTCATCGTAATCGACTTGACTTCAGTTACCTTACATAAAACCGTCATTCACGCAGTCACGTGATACTATTTTAGCAATAACGCAATATATATTATTATTATTATTATTATTATTATTATTATTATTATTATTATTATTATTATTATTATTATTATTAGCTAGACGATTTCTATAGCGCAATAAGCATGGCACAAGTGGCCAAAGACAAGAGCGCTTTACAAAACTTCGAATATATCCGATGGTGAATATAAGTAAGTCTTAAGATTACGTAGAAAAATTCCAAGAGATCAGAGTTTGTGACAAAGTCCGGTTGTGAGTTCCACAGATCTGGATTGCTCCGTGTAGTCATATCATATATATATATATATATATATATATATATATATATATATATATATATATATATATATATATATATATATATATATATAGAAGTTCTACTGTACACACACACAAACACACACAAACACACACACACACACACACACACACACACACACATATATATATATATATATATTGCTGTCACTTGTAAATACAGGTTCAATACAAATTGTATATATATATATATATATATATATATATATATATATGTGTGTGTGTGTGTGTGTGTGTGTGTGTGTGTGTGTTT
>CM030848.1:1727500-1795000 GCA_018105865.1 Metaphire vulgaris
GTATAGTCGTAAATGTTTAATTACGTTTGGTGTAAATGTCTTTTTGCCCTTCGTTACGTCATTTACATTTACATTTATTTCTATCTTCATGTCGATGCTCTTTCCTCTATATTGAATTGGCTTTTAGCTTTTGGGCTTTTGGGCTGACAAGATGTGCTCTTAACAGCTCTTTTCTCTCTGTCTGTCTGTCTGTCTGTCTGTCTGTCTGTCTCTTTCCCTCTTTCTTTCTCTCTCTCTCTCTCTCTCTCTCTCTCTCTCTCTCTCTCTCTCGGCAGACATTTTTGCTCGAAAAATCTCTGTATTTTCAAAATCCGCTTAACTTGTTTTCTTCTGAAAAGCTTTTGTCACGTTGAATGATCAGTTGTGCATTGCTAAGCGTGTGTAAATACTGAGTGTGTACTGTAAAATAGCAAAAAGTATAGTGACTAACATAACAGTGGCGTAGCCAGGGGGTTACGGGGTTAAAACCCCCTTGGCTGTTCGCAGTGTAGGTAAGGGGGAGTTTTACGGGTTAAAACTCCCCCTTGGCGACCAAAAATTTGCTTACTGCGATCACTATATAGTGTACGCCCATATACCTATTTATTGAAGGTGATAACCTTTTTTGCTTGTCAGGATTTTTTCCGAGCTGCTGTTAATCAATTCATGGAATGATGATAACGTTTTTCTTTTCTTTTTTTGGTTGTCAGAATTTTCCCAAGTTGGGAATCATGGAAAAATACCCCCTTCGAAAAATCCTGGCTTCGCCACTGGTGACTAAACACATCTGCGATTCGAATCTTAATGCGATTAATTAATAAGTTTTGCTTCGACACGCAATAGGGGTGGGGTGGGACACATGAGCGTTAAGCCCAGTTAGGTATTTGAGAATAAGACCAGTGCAGGAAAGCGGTTGCAAATTGTTAAATTGTTATGTAATGCCTAATTTCTACTCAGCGTCTCTCAAACTACATTTTGAACACGCACAGGAGATATGCAACATCTCCTATGTAAGACATAGGAGATGTTGCATATCTTTAACATTGAATACAGTAGTATCTCATAGTACTCCGATTCGGTTTTGTTTATCGATGTATATCTGTGTGACGCAGTCTATTCGAATCTGATGTGAAAGCATCTGACAACTACCAAATAAGGTAGTTGAAGAAATTAATGGAATTTCCCGCTTGCTTGCAATGAATGGACCAGTTGCAGTGACTATGAGTTTCCCTCCCCCGTCCTTTCCCCCTCCAAAAACATACATGGACATGGGTCCATTTTTCAAAACCCAACCCAACCCATCATGACTCAGACCCAACCCACGAAAGCTATAGGGTTACTTGACCCGACCCAGTCACCCAACCCACCATAACAGTGCTCGAATTGTGAGAAAATGAAAGGGGGGTCACGGCGAGTATTATCAGAGACAGCCCCACTGCCTTATGTAAATACCACTGGTATACCATTTCAAAGGGGGGGCTGAACCCCCCCCCCCAACCCCCCAGCAATTCGAGCTCTGCACCATAATACATTACCAGTTCTTAAGCCAGTTATTGGTCGTCGAGAATTCATCAATAAAATAGGTTTTGTGGCACATTTTCAAAGTTAATGTAGTTAACATAATCAATCACATACATTCGGGAGTTGGTTAAAAAAGCGAGGCACGACTTTCCCCCGCAAAGATATTGTATCAAACGGTCAACGATGAAGCATGACTTGTTTTCTGACCCAACCCAACCCAACCCACCATAAACATGGAGATTTCTGACCCGACCCAACCCATGGGGGTCCATGTCTGCTGAGGAGGCAGTCAAACCGTAGGTTTTCATTACTGCGTTTTCCAAATGCCGTGTCTCTATCTACAGTGTGTATAGTTTGATTCGCGCGAATTCTCTCTCTCTCTCTCTCTCTCTCTCTCTCTCTCTCTCTCTCTCTCTCTCTCTCTCTCTCTCTCTCTCTCTCTCTCTCTCTACTGGACGTATTTTGTCTGTTCGTGTTTCGTGCCAGACATTGAACGCGGCGCCGCCAAACAGTAGCCGCCTGATCTACGGCCCAGGTTTTCTGTCCGTTTAATTCTTTCCTTCGGCGCTGCTGTTACTATGGAGCCCTTGGGACGGGGGCACGGGGGGGGGGGTCCAGTGGCAAGTACTGTGCGTCGTGTAGCCAGAAGTAACCGATCGGGGTTTCCATAGGTTCTTTTAAATCTTTTATTGTCCGCTTGGTGACAGTACTTTTACTTGTGCGAGTGAACGTGCGGCTTGTGGCCAATGAAGACTGTTTATTTCGGGTTTCACTGCGAATTTGTAGAGTTTTTAGATGAGGTAACATCACGAAGTTGACAAGGAAAGTCTCGCTGACAGCTTGACAAGCTTGTAAATGGTTGTATAGGCTATTCAGAGAGAGAAAGACAGAGATAGATACAGAAAGAGAGAGAGAGAGAGAGAGAGAGAGAGAGAGAGAGAGAGAGAGTTGCAGAGACAGTGTCTCGCTGTTTTCCACTCTGGTGGTGACCTGATACGCTGCTGATGGATATTGAAGAACCACAAAAATATCATAATTAGCAGTATTACCATTATTGGCATTGCTATTACCAGAGTCTGTGAGTTCTGCAGCCTTTGAAAATGCTGGAAAAATCCTTTTGCGTAAAAAAATGAAACACAAAGAGGCGCTAAGAATAGCTTCTAAACGGGTAAGAAGATACTGAAGAACACAAATCGGAAGACCATTTATCTCCTATATATGAACCGCATTACTTATATATACAGTGGTCAGTGTATTTTTGAATTGTGTTGTGTACTGTGCAAACAGCACCATCGAATCCTTTTCCAGAGCGTTCATTGTCTAAGATTACAATCTGGAAGAACTAAACCAGTTTCGAAATAGGATTTAGGAGTCGGATCAATTCTTCTCAATGGGAATCTGGTCTTCGATTGCTGCTGCTGCTGCTGCTGCTGCAGAAGCCGTCGTAACTACGACTTTAAAGGCACGGGGTGTGGCCCACTTTGGTCGTTTCAGATATCGTAAGGATATCTGTTGGCGTATCAAGTCTTTTGGCGAGTGAGAATGTGGCATTTATTGGCAGCGAAAATTTGCCAGCGCTCTTCCCTGCGCTGTTTCTAATATCAGGCACGCGGTAGAATTAGAGGACTTAGAGTCAGTAATAATAAATAATAATAATAATAATAATAATAATAATAATAATAATAATAATAATAATAATAATAATAATAATAATAATAATAATATCTGGGTTTATATTAATGATTCAGTAGGCTCTGTTCTGTGTGCGTATCTAACAGCACTGCTATCTTCAGTGATCTTTGGTCGGGAAAATACTTTTCATGTTGTAATCAAATATCTTAAATATCTTTAAGCAACTTAATAATAATAATAATAATAATAATAATAATAATAATAATAATAATAATAATAATAATAATAATACTGTAGTAGTAGTAGTAGTAGTAATAGTAGTAGTAGTAGTAGTAGTAGTAGTAGTAGTAGTAGTAGTAGTAGTAGTAGTAGTAATAGTAGTAGTAGTAGTAGTAGTAGTAGTAGTAGTAGTAGTAGTAGTAGTAGTAGTAGTAGTAGTAGTAGTAGTAGTAGTAGTAGTAGTAGTAGTAGTAGTAGTAGTAGTAGTAGTAGTAGAAATTGATGCATGACAATGAAATTAGGCCGAAGTTTGCAGTGAATCGGAGTCAAATTAAATGAACTAATAGTTCATAGTACTACTAGATACTGTATAGTAGAGTAGTACTGTAGTTCTATGGTTGGTTCTCAAATAGCACAAATGTATTGCAATTCAAATCTTTGGAAAAACATCTTCGCTCTGGAATCTGATCCTCCAGTCGTCTTCCTCCTCCTCCTCCTCCTCCTCTTTCGTTCTTCCTTTCTCTCGCTCTCTTCTTCTGACCTTCTCACTCTCACACACACACCTTCTCTCTGTTACTCTTTGTCTCTCTGTCTATCCATCTGTGCGTGTCTCTCTCTGTCTCTCCACTCTCTACTCTCTCTCTCTCTCTCTCTCTCTCTCTCTCTCTCTCTCTCTCTTTCTCTTTCTCTCTCTCACACACACATTACCTGGTACTACATTTGATCCCTAAATACTCGAAATGTATAGTCTACTGGACGAGATGTCTGCAGCTGCAGTCGTCGAGAACGAGCGATGGAGAGAAAGAGAGGTACAGAGGTACAGAGAGAGAGAGAGAGAGAGAGAGACAGACAGACAGACATACAGACAGACAGACAGAGACAGAGACAGAGACAGACAGACGGACAGAGACAGAGACACAGACAGACAGAGAGAGACGGAGACACACACAGAGAGAGACGGAGACACAGAGAGAGAGAGAGAGAGAGAGAGAGAGAGAGAGAGAGAGAGAGAGAGAGAGAGAGAGAGAGAGAGAGAGAGACAGACAGACAGAGAGAGACAGAGACAGAGACAGAGACAGAGACAGAGACAGAGCAAGAAACAAAGGAGCGAATGACATCCGCCTCCAAATGGAGGGGAGGAGAGGGCAGCGCTGCTTAGAGAGAGAGCGACATCGACCGTACGTCGACCGAAGGACGGCCAATGGAATAAATGCAGCGGCGGCGGCGGCGGCGGCGGCGGCGGCGGCGGCGGCGGCGGCGGCGGCGTCGGCGGCGGCGGCGGCGGCGGCTGAGGGAGTTTTCGTAATTGCTGAAATAAGACGGACGATGTCTTTGGGAGTCGGTCCCGCCACCAACAGGACCCCGACAAGACGGATTAGGGCCCTGGAGGAGCCAGGCACAGAGGCGCTTGTAAGCGGTCAAATGCGTTCTTTTCCCCTCTATACGGTTGTTTTAGCCTAATATGGTTCGTGCATATGATGCCGTCCTTTGAAGCGGTAGTGTGGAAAAGTCAGTGGTCATTCTATGAAGTTATCGGAGGGGAGTGGGTGGGGGGAGAGTTCAGGGGCACGTGCCCCCTCCTGGAGGACCTACTCCAGAAATTGTTTAGCTTTGAGAAGCAGAAAAGTTATAGCCTATAACCGTACGAATTAATAAGCGAGTATCGTTTTTTCTTCCCTATCAATGATTTAACATGTATACGATCTATACGGGAGGGGCGTAGCAAGGCAGAGGGGGGATTGGGACGCAGAGTGCCCCCACCACCACCGAACTGAATTTCTGAATCCGCCCAATGCACCAGACTGGTTGGTAGTCCAATTCCTTGAGAAATTATCCGAATAGATTCGAAGGTAATTGTTAGTCGATACGAACTAAGCGCTAACGTAGTTAAACCTTTGAATTGAACGAAATCCTTAATTGACTCAATTTGTATTGGCCGCAAAATGAGGAAAGCAAAGTAAAGAGAAGGAAATCAGCCACTAAGAAGCAGGGAAATAATTGATTATAAATGTATATATTATTATTAGAGCGGTTGTTTCAATTGAAATTACAATTCAATTTATTAAGAATAGAAGAAAAATTCAGTTAATTAAACTGTGCCATTTAAGCATACAAGGAGAAAGGTCAATTGAAAGCAAAGGTCGTTAAATCAACAAAATTCTGGGGAGTTTGATAAAATTTACGCAACATTGACTGAAAGCATAAGGTCTAAATCTTTCACGAAATTTTCGACTTATTAAAAAATAGTTTTCTTTGTCGGGAAATAATAAGTTAACCCCAAATTTCCCAATCGAAAAAATCATTTTATTTCGGTTTCTAATTTTCTCGTTTGCTCCGGGATGACCCAACGTTTCAAAGGGATTCTTTCCCTTAACTCCCCGTCAGTCAGTGTAATAAAACAATTGGGGGCGGGCGGGGGGGAGGTCAGGCCATATGCCCCCGCCCCATATCATGGCTCCCTATTGCTCCCCTACGTTCACCGCATGCTATAGTAACAGAGTTATGCTTATGATATTCGTTTCGTTTCTCTTCTATTCGTGATTATTATTGATACGATTGCCGGTTGGGACAAACGAAGAGAGAGAGAGAGAGACAATTGTGTCTCCGTCCTCGTCTATTTACTGTCCGATTATTCGTGGATTTACATTTCTATTGCATAGCGATCTCGAGATTCTCGTCATCGGAGACAGCCATACGTCACCATTAGCGCGGTAATGTGCGGTTTCTTCCGTGGGCTGGCTGGCTGGCTGGCCCTCTGGCCGCTCATAAACGTCCGGTTAATCGAATGTACGGAATACTACACTAGCGCATGCATAGCGTATAACGACGAGACTCGGTCAGCGTGCTTATATGCTGGTCGCCGAGTGCCCTGGTACGCTGTGCGCCCAATAAAAGACGTCGTTCTGTTAGAATTTCGTCCGTCGATCGGATACAAATGGTCGCCGATTTTTTCATCTAAATTATTAGACTGATCTAAGGTTCAATATCGAATTCGCAAAATATGAAGTGAAAATATGTCTGTCTGCTTGCCTGTCTGTCTGTCTGTCTGTCTCCCTCTGTGTGTGTGACTGCTATTGGGGGGCTTTCTCTGTCCTTCTGTATCTCTCTGTCCCCTTCTCTCTGTCTCTCTCTATCTCTGTCTTTCTCTGTCTCTGTCTTTCTCTGCCTCATTTTCTGCTCTCTCTCTCTCTTTTTTCTTCTCTGTCTCTATTTCTCTCTCTCTGTGTGTGTCTCTATATTCTGTGTCTCTCTCTGTCTTTCTCTGCCTCTTTTTTGTTTCTCTCTGTCTCTGCCTGTCTTTATCTCTCTATCCGCCTTTGTTTTTCCCTCTGTCGCTGTCCCTCTGTCTTTCTCTCACTCTGTTACTGTTTCTCTCCGTTTCTGTATATCTCTTTGTTTCTCTCTGTCTGTCTCTCTCTTTCTGACCATCTCTGTCTTTGTCAGTCTGTCCCCGTCTGCTGACTTCCTCACTACTGAATTTTGAATTTCTCTCCGTGAATTGAATTGTTAGGCAAGGCAGAAACTTTTCCGCTTAATTTTCAAATGCTTTTGAGTCATTTCTTTAGGTTTCTCCAATATTACGATCGAAGGCTTTTTGCAGTTTCAATTGAGATCTGTGGATAGATAATAAGATGACGGAAGGCTATGAATCTCTCTCTCTGCCAATTCCATTCTTAATATCAGTGACGCTATCTCTGGTCCATTCCGTTATCTGTTATCATATCTCCGAAGATTATATCGACATTGTGCGTTTAACTTAATATAGTTGCACATTATGTAAATTTCATTATTTGCTCAAATTGGACAAAAAGTAGAACTTCTTATATAATTTCGCTTCCATGAGCTGAGAGAGAGAGAGAGAGAGAGAGAGAGAGACAGACAGACAGACAGACAGACAGACAGACAGACAGACAGACAGAGAGAGAACAAGAGGAAATTACTAGCTAAAATGATATCGAGAAATAAAGTGTAATACGGTGGCGCGTCCAGATCTCATGTCCGGAGTCCCAGGGGCTCCCAGGGGCTCCCAGGGGCTCCCAGGGGCTCCCAGGGGCTCCCAGGGGCTCCAAGGGGCTCCCAGGGGCTCCCAGGGGCTCCAAAGAGCTCCTCAGGGCTCCCAATCCAGAGATTTGTATCCCATTCACAACAGAAGAGACTTCTTTAGCCAGATAATTTGCGTGGCAACGGGGGGGGGGCACTGTGGCCGCTCCTCCCCACAGATTCTGACTAGAACCGGTTGTGGGATTTACGCCAGATCGTTGAAAAATATGGGGGATGTAAGCAGAGCGATCGAAGAAAATAGGGGATTGGGCGATGAACTCCCGGATGGTTGTTTTGCTCGGCGCAGACCTTCCTACACGAAAATGATGTCGCTGAGCCTCCCCTATTCCGGAAACCTGGCTACGCCACTGAACCAAGTAGTCCTCCTTTGCATCCAGGTAACCTTCACATGCGTCTTGTGTCACGAAGAAACATAGAATACTAAATACTGTATCACAACAGTTTGCCTACATACTACGATACCTGGGTTATGGCTATGGTTAGGCAGTGTTAGTTAGTTAGTTAGTTATTGGCGTAGCCAAGGAGTTGGGGGTTTGAGGGTTAAAACCCCCTTGGCTGCCGACGAAAAATGTTTTAATGTGTTTCCATACATTTTTTATTATTTTTATTTTCGGACGCGGTTTGGGGGCAAACCCCCATTGACTGGCTGCCGACCCTAAATTTCTAGCCTAAGTGCTACAGAATGTAAAGGTGTAAGGTGACGACCTTTTTTCTGCTTGTCTTTTTTTGCTTGACAAGATTTTTCGAAGTTGGTTACGACCAAAACCAAAACCAATATCCCCCATCCGGAGATCCTGGCTACGCCACTGTGGTTAGGGTCTATGTTATGGTCATGGCTATGGTCATGGCTATGGTTATGACGTCGTAGTAGACCTATTGTCGGTCAACCAAAAGTCTGTAGACGAGTTGTCGTGGGACCATAAAATACCAGTAACAGTTAGCTTTTGCAGTAGCTGCATGTAGTCTCCCACATTGGTGGCTAGTTTCAGGGAAGTATAATTCAAGCATTCTCTTGTAAGTGTGGTTAACACAACAATTCGTCTACAAAAGTGAATCAGAGATCGGTGAAATATTCGAGAAGAGATCGTGGCAACCAACCAACCATCCACCTGGAAAATTCCATTGAATCTCACACATGTACGACGAGTGTTACGACCGAGCATTGACGCAGCCACGGAGGGAGCGAAGGGGGCACCCGGGCCGACTCCCCCCCATTCGGACTAGGACCGGTCGTGGTAGCTATGCAGAACCGTTCAGTAGTTGGGGGCGGGGTGGGGTAGGTTTGATATTGATAATGAACGAAAGAGCTATAGGTTCAAACTTCAAAGCACTGGAACGCAAAGCTCGATCGTACGTATTATATTTTTCGTATCATACGCACGTATTTAAACGTATGACTCTTTATCATACGCGCTATCATACGTTAGCAAAAATACCTTAGGCCTAAATAGCCATGAAATTGCGTCACTTACCGCAGTCTGTTAACCATTTACCTGCGCAAAGAAATTAAAAGGGGAACAAATGTTAACGAAGTGAATTTTGGGATCAGTTACAGTGACGTGGCGTGACGTCGCAATTGATATTGTTCGCTAAGTAAGCAAATTATAAGTAATTAACCGAGCAGACTTATAAAATACGCGTATCATACGCGTATTTTATTTTTCTATTCATACGCACGTGTTTTAACGTATTTTATTTTGTCATACGCGTATGATCGAGCTTTGCTGGAACGTGACGTCATGACGTTCCTTTTATTTTGTTCGTCAAGATTTCTTCGCCTGATAATGACGACGCAAAGTGTCCCCCCCTCTATTCAGAGATCCTGGCTGCGCCACTGCAACCGAGCAACTGAAGAGGAAAGAGTCGAAATCGATCGACGGCGGCGTCGGCCATTTATTCGCAGTTAATTAGAAAAATGGATTGAAGATTCGGGTGCGAAACAGTGCGGCGAGGAGCCAGGGCTCTTCCGCCGCCAGAGTGCGCCACCCTGTCGAAGGAGTGACGCGCTGTTCAGGGTGAGTGAAAGAAGGAGGAGGGAGGAGGAATCAATCGACCTTAATATCCGGAATTCGGTCTTTATCTGCGATGACGACGACGAGGACGACGACGGCGGCGATAAATGTCGCAGAGAAATTGCCCTGGACGCAGAGTTTGTCATCAAACGCTCGGATTTTTCATTAACGCGTCCATTAATGTGTGAAGTCCTTTTGTGTTTCGTTGGAATGTAATCGGATCTTCTTCTTCTTGTACTGAAAGTCTTATTTCCTCCCCTTTTCATCCTCCCCGCCCCCCATCTCCCATTCCTTTCCCTAGTCTCTCCCAAATGTCTGCAATCGAAAAGCAACCCTATTTGGCGTTCCGCTGTTAATATAGGACGCATTCTTTATCGCCAGCCTATTGTGACTGTGTAAATTGAATTTATTTTTGAGGGAACGCGTTGTTTTCGAAAACCGATTTAATTTCGATCGTGTGGGAAAGACTGTTTGATTCTACGATGATCGAAACGGAGCGTTCTGAGCAGGTCCTGCGGGACCCTATATTTAATTTAGCAAATCTTCAAGTTTTGTATAATAATAGTCTTCAGTTCATTTCGATTTTCATAACTTTCCTGATAAAAACATGGAAAAGTGAGTTCCTAAATCTGGCATTTCGGGCGATTTGTCAATCCCTTAGACGCGGTTTTGCTCTTATGTAATCAACCTATTTTCTACGTATGAACTCAATTCCATGATACGTAAGGTATCTATTTATGCATCATTAATTCATTATGTGTTATTATGTATTATTAAGTATTATGTAATTATGTTTTAACCTTGCGTTTTGCCAAGGTGGATATTAATAAAGAGATCTTGTATTGTATACAGTGGCGGTTCCACGTGGGGAATGAGTGGGGATGCATTCCCTCGCCGGATTTTTTATTTTAAAAAAATTTGCTTGTGAATTTTGCTACTTTTGAATTTTTGCTACTTTTTGGGTAAAAGTCTAGTAATACAACGGGAGAAAACTGGGGATGACCTTTTACGCTTGTCAACCTATTTTTCGGCAGAAGTGTAAATAAAATTAAAGGGTAAATTCCTTTTTGTCAGCCTTTTTCGGCAAAGTTTATTGAATTTTTCCTTATATTCTCATTTTCCCACCAACTTCCTATGAATTAATTTCATCCCCACCAAGAAATCCTGTGACCGCCACTGATTTTATAGTATTCCTAAAAATTGTGTTTTCCAGAGGTTCTCTCGTTCTCAACCTCTTTCTGTCCTCTGTTGCTGCCACCAGCCGGTTGTTGTATTTGTTTCGATGATTGTATGCAGCCGCCTTGTCAGGTATTTTTTAATACCAGCCCTTCTTGGTACAGACAGCTACTACAGCGTCATTGTCTATCGCCGTTAACATATCATCAGAGCACAGCGAGCGCTGACACATTCATTAGCGTCGCCACGGGGGGGGGGGCAAATGGTGGCAACTGCCCCCAACCTGCCCCAGACCACCTACCAGATTCGCGCAAATCCGGTGAGAAAGTTTTTTGTGGAGGGGGTGAGGGGTGGGTAAGGAATCTGACACGCTAGCCCCTTTTGCCCCCCCCCCCAACCAAAAATTCCTGGCGACGCCACTGGACACATTACGCGGGCCATTTCAACGTCCACTGCGTGTCGGACGGACGTTTGCAGACGCGTAATTATGCTGCCATGCTGCCGTGACTTGCCGCCGTGAGAAATGGCGCCATCTTGTGTGAGCGTCGTGAGCGTAAGCATTGTGTTGTGTCAACGCGCGGCACAGTCCTCGACGACGACGACATTTGCTAATTGACGGAACCCGAGGAGATCGTGTCATCTTTTTCTCCTGCTCTTTGGACGCGCGGTGTCATTCGCGGTGCGTGTGTGTGTGTGTGTGTGTGTGTGTGTGTGTGTGTCCTGTTCTTTGCCGCCGCCGCCGCGTGCTGTTACCGCGTAATTTGCGAACCTCTTCGGGGGGAGGAGGGGGTAAAATGGACGAGACGGAGAAGGTTAGAGAACGCCGCTCTTAATCCAACAGTCTACCCCTCCTCCTCCTCCTCCTCCTCCTCTTCCTCCTCCTCTTCCTCCTCCTCCTCCTCTTCCTCCTCTTCCTCCTCCTCCTCTTCTTCTTCCTCCTCCTCCTCCTCCTCCTCCTCTCCGGTGTCAAAAGCTCTTACAGATTCCTCGAGCGGCGCCCGGAAACTCTTCGGATTTTTACGGGGATAAAAAGGTCATTGGCTGTTATCTATGCCGGACATAAATTCACGAATGTGTTCGTCCATACGTCAAACGCTCTAAACGCATTCCGATTTCATCCGCGTTCAATCCAGCTGAAGGGGCTGACGCTTAATGCGTGACGGTGTACATAGCCCACACCCCCATCCCCCCATTCCCTGACGGCATTCCCTCCTCCTCATCCCCTCCCCCCAATACCTTCGGACACGTTCGGTCATCGAGTCACGCTGTTCTGTATTTGATACAATGGGGAAGAAACTGACGCAGCAGCTTCTGCTGGAAAATGTTTCTACGGCGATTTCTCTTTATAACATTTAGTGCAAGATTTTATGATGATGATAAAAAAAGTGCACACAGCTCTTCTGCCATGGGCCTTCACCCCCACAAACCATCTGCTCGTACATCAAAACCTCTCTCTCTATTATTATTATTATTATTATTATTATTATTATTATTATTATTATTATTATTATTATTATTAATGTTCTTGCTACTACTACTACTACTACTACTACTACTACTACTACTACTACTACTACTACTACTACTACTACTACTGCTATTACTACTACTGCTATTACTACTACTGCTATTACTACTAATGCCGCCTGCTGCTGCTACTACTACTACTACCACTGCCACCTGCTGCCACCACCACCACTACCACCACTACTACCACTACTACTGCTGCTGCCACTGCACTGCCACTGCTGCTGCTACTACTACTACTACTACTACTACTACTACTACTACTACTACTACTACTACTACCACCACCACCACTGCTACTATTACTGCTGATTCTCGTGCCTGCCAATATAAACTGCTTTCTGATCGTAGAATCAAGAGACGGAAACTATTTTTAAATTTCCGAGGTTAACTGCATTTGAGTAGATTTACCGGTAGAAGGAGTTAGATTTTACAAACATTCACAGCTATATTTCATTCGACGGTACGATGTTACATCTCTTCTTATATTGATTTCATCATTTCCAACTTTATATTCTGTAACTAATGTTTCGTTATTGCTGTAGGAATGTCGTATACAATCTTTGATTGTTCTTTGAAAGTGATCTGCTACTGATTAAATGACATCAACCAATCAATCAATCAGTCAATCAATCAATCAACATACTATTATTGATAAATAAAAACTCATCTCTATTGAGGCGCGGATATATGACGACAGCTTTTCATATTGAAACTTCTATAGCGCCATCATAATAACAATGCGTTTACCATCACCAAATCAGCCTCAAATATTCGACAAACGGGTCAATATATTCCGCTGCGCCTCGTTCCCACGACGAGCTTTGAACCCGTGGCCTCAATATCAGACGATCACTCTCTCAAGACCCAAGCACCCCCTCCTCTCCCTCCAATAGGCCTTGGACAACCGGCGAAGAAGGCTTAAGAGCAACGGTTGTCTCTATCGATCCAATGCAACCGGTTGTCGTTGCTCTCGAAGTCAGCCGGGCAGAGTCGTTGAACTGGAGGCGTCAGTGACGGATTGGAATGTGACTGCGGATTGTGCATTGTTACGGCTTCTGCTACGAATAAAGAGTGGAAAGGAAGGAAGGAAGGAAGGAAGGAAGGAAGGAAGGAAGGAAGGAAGGAAGGAAGGAAGGAAGGAAGGAAGGAAGGAAGGAAGGAAGGAAGGAAGGAAGGAAGGAAGGAAGGAAGGAAGGAAGAAGGAAGGAAGGAAGGAAGGAAGGAAGGAAGGAAGGAAGGAAGGAAGGAAGGAAGGAAGGAAGGAAGGAAGGAAGGAAGGAAGGAAGGAAGGAAAGGAAGGAAGGAAGGAAGGAAGGAAGGAAAGGAAAGGAAGGAAGGAAGGAAGGAAGGAAGGAAGGAAGGAAGGAAGGAAGGAAGGAAGGAAGGAAGAAGGAAGGAAAGGAAGGAAGGAAGGAAGGAAGGAAGGAAGGAAGGAAGGAAGGAAGGAAGGAAGGAAGGAAGGAAGGAAGGAAAGGAAGGAAGGAAGGAAGGAAGGAAGGAAGGAAGGAAGGAAGGAAGGAAGGAAGGAAGGAAGGAAGGAAGGAAGGAAGGAAGGAAAGGAAGGAAGGAAGGAAGGAAGGAAGGAAGGAAGGAAGGAAGGAAGGAAAGGAAGGAAGGAAGGAAGGAAAGGAAGGAAGGAAGGAAGGAAGGAAGGAAGGAAGGAAGGAAGGAAGAGGAAGGAAGGAAGAGGAAGGAAGGAAGGAAGGAAGGAAGGAAGGAAGGAAGGAAGAGGGGAAGGAAGGAAGGAAGGAAGGAAGGAAGGAAGAGGGGAAGAAAGGAAGGAAGGAAGGAAGGAAGGAAGGAAGGAAGAGGGGAAGAAAGGAAGGAAGAAGAAGATATATCTGAAACAGTAGAGCATAGCAAAGTCTTAGTATAGTCAGCCTTTGAAACGCACAAGACAATTGAGACAACTGCACCTTTCTACCTGTAGCATCCCTAGCACTGGGTGACAAACATCGGCTTAGGTTGACTTCTTCAAAATGTTTGCTAAAATTTTAATACTTTCTCTCTAGAAAGATAGCACGATAACTGAACTCCTCCTCCTACTCCTCTTCCTACTACTACTACTACTACTACTACTACTACTACTACTACTACTACTACTACTACTACTACTACTACTACTACTACTACTACTACTACTACTACTATTATTATTATTATTATCTATAATATTAAGATTCTTATCTGTATGTCTCTCTGTCTGTTACCTTTAAGCGTTCTGATTGGTTGACTATTGGTAGACGGTTTAGACCGTTTAGTCCTTACGTCGCGATGCGTTGGTGGACGATGTTCGAAGACGACGTTGCCATTGGTAACAATTGTTCGTAGAATCGTAGTTTAACACGGTCTAGTCGAGTCATTGCAGCGTCAGAGGGGTGGGCGTGCGACGACGTTGCTATTGGTAACAATTGTTCGCAGCCTGAGGTAGTTGCGCAATTTTAACGTACATTTTAACGTACACAAAAAAATACGTGTACAGCGTCACAAATGGTCACAGTTGCGTGATTTTAACGTACATAGGCCTAATTATTACGTGGCGCAGAGCTTGGCTAGGTGGCGTATGTACAGTCATTGAAATGTTGTTCAGCATGAATTCAATGATTGGGTATTAGGTATAGGTATTGGATTAGTATTATCCTGCACTGCGAGCGAAGCGAGCGCGAGCGAAGCGAGCGTCTTTCTAGTTATTATTATTATTATTATTATTATTATTATTATTATTATTATTATTATTATTATTATTACTATTACTATTACTACTGCTATTACTACTACTACTACTACTACTACTACTACTACTACTACTACTACTACTACTACTACTACTACTACTACTACTACTACTACTAGGCCTACTACAATTCTACAAATATTATTACTACCACTACTGCTGCTGCTTCTGTTGGTGTAACAACGGCGTACGGGGACTCGCCCCCTTTTGGGACTGGACCGGTCGAGGGATAAATAATAGAGTCAAAAGGAGAAAGAGAAAGAGAGAAGGAGAAAAAGACAGAGAGACAGAGAGACGGATGAGAAAATGCAGTGAATTAAGGACAGAGTGCGGCCATTGAAAGTCGGAGACGATGATTTGTGATTGTGATCGGCAAATTAGACAACAAATACCAGAAATCAGAAGATAACAAAGACGAAATCCTTCAGGAATTCTTCTCTAAAACGGAGAATATGTCGTTTGAGAAAAAGGTACGCAAGAAGGAAGAGGAGGAGGAGGAACAGGGTTGGCGAAGACGAAGAAGAAGAAAGAGATGAAAGGAAAGAGCAGGAAAGAAGATTGGTTTTGACCGTTGACGTTAGAATTATGAATTCATGCGTTGTTCACGTTTGAGATTTTGTCATTATAACGCAAAAGACAAAATCGATGCGAAAGATCCTATGGTCTACATTTCTTTTCAGGTGTTGGAGGGTCAAGGGTAAACCTAGATAAACACACAAAATGTTGTAGTTCTTTTAATATTGGTTTCGCGTGTGAGTTTCCCTGTGCATAATTGAGGCGATTATTATCTGCTAGAGCGACTGAAAATTGCGAAATTACAGTTATTTTCTCTTCTCAGGTCGTTCGGTTTCTTGTCCTACTTTGAAAGTTGTCTCTTTCGAAAAGCTACAGCATTCTTATTTCGTCTCGTCCTCACGAAGACAGGTCAGATGAGTTGTATACTGTAGAGACCGAGTCCTGTCTTTGTCGTAACGACGTCTAGTGTTGGACTCGACGAGACCATTGCTGTCTAAAGATGCTTATTATTGCGCATGCGCAGTGAGGAGGGAGGTCGATTCAGAAACAGGCTTAGAGTCTGTCGATCTGGATCTGGGAGTAAATTCCCGGAGTTCCGTGGAAGCTGTCAACCCCGAAGGAACTGGAGTTCCGTGTAAAGACTCGATGTCTAGATGTCAACGGGATTCTCTCGTCGGATTAGAACGACGTCGGCAGAATCGCCGGACAATGCGCTACTCAGTCGCCGCAGTAGACCGCTCCTTGTCCGCCTCCTCTTCTCTTCTGTGTTTCCTTCTCCTCCTCGTTGTCATCGACGACTGCTCGCACGCGCAGACCGACGTACCGCTCAGGTACAGCGTACAGGAGGAAGTACCGCGCGGTACTTTCATCGCCGACCTCGTCCGAGACGTCGGGCTGGACCGCAAGTACCAGCCGGCCGAGCTCCAGCAGCTGGACTTCCGGGTGGTGGCCCAGCTTCCGGTTCCCGTGACGGTGGCGTCCAAGTCCGGGGTGGTGTCCACGAGCGGCGTTCTCGACCGCGAGTCCCTCGGTCAGTGCCGACACCGGGACGTCTGCGAGGTGACCCTCGACGTGGCCGTTCGCCCGGCCCGGTTCTTCCGGATCGTCAAGCTGACGATCGAGGTGGAGGACATCAACGACAACGCGCCTCGTTTCCGCGACCAACAGGTGGTCGTCGCCATCCGGGAATCGGCGTCCGTCGGAACGCGGTTTCCGCTTCCGGTCGCCACCGACGCCGACAGTCCGGCGAACGGGGTCCGGCGCTACGAGCTGCAGCCGAAGACGCCGCATTTCCGGCTGACGGAGACGAAGCGACGGGACGGGTCGATCGGCGGCGGCGGTCTCGACCCGGAGATCGTCCTCCAGCGTCCGGTCGATCGCGAGTCCAGGGACCACTTCCGGTTGCAGCTGGTCGCCTTCGACGGCGGGGCGCCGGCGCGTTCGGCGGCCGTCGAAGTGGTCGTCAACGTGCTCGATTCGAACGACAACGTTCCCGTCTTCGACGCGCCCAGTTACACGGCTAACGTGAGCGAGAACGTCCCGCTGGGAACGACGCTCCTTCGAGTCCGGGCCGTCGACCAGGATATGGGAGCGAACGGCGAGGTGGCCTACCGCTTCTCGACCCAATCCGTCGCCGCCTACGGAGACCTGTTCGCCATCGACAACCGGACGGGCGAGATCTGGACGAGAGGGGAGATCGACTGCGAGCGGCACAGCGTCCACCAGTTGTCCGTCGTCGCTCAGGACCTCGGTCCCGACTCGCTTCCCGTCGACGCAACGGTCGTCATCCGAGTACTCGATATGAACGATAACCGTCCGTCGATAGTTATCCGCACCCTGCCGAGCGCCCAGACGAGCGCCGCCGCCGCCGCCGCCGAGGTGCTGGAGAACCTCTCGATCGGGTCATTCGTGGCGCACGTGTCCGTCGTCGACCTTGACCCCGGCGTCAACGGTCACGTGGTCTGCAACATCTCCGACCAGGCGTTCGGTCTGATCGAGCGCTATCCGACCGAGTACCAGGTGCTGACCGCCGAGCAGCTGGACCGCGAGACGAAGGCCAGATACTCGGTGGAGATCGCCTGCTGGGATCGCGGCGTCCCCGTCCAGACGTCCAGGAGCCTGCTGACCGTCAAGGTAGTGGACGCCAACGACAACCGACCGACGTTCACCAGTTCCACGTACTCGGCGCGCATACTGGAGAACAACAGTATCGGCGCCAGAGTACTGCAAGTATCCGCCAGAGACGTCGACCTTGACGGCAACGCCCAGTTCGAGTACGACCTCGAGTCCGTTGCCACGGCAACGTTCCAGGTCGATTCGGACGGAGTGGTCAGCGCCCGGTCAGCCATCGATCGAGAGCGGAGTTCGAACTTCACCTTCAAGGTGGTTGCGGTGGACAGCGGGGTGCCGCCTCTGACCGGGACGGCCTTGGTCGTCGTCATCGTCGACGACCAGAATGACGTCACGCCGAGATTTTCCCGACCCGAGTACTCGTTCAGCATCGGCGAGAACCAGCCGATCGGCGCGACGGTCGGAGCCGTGTCCGCCGACGACCAGGACGCCACCGCTCCGAACAACCGCGTCGTCTACTCGATGCTGCGCCTCGTGGACCTCGGGTCGTTGCCGTTCCTGCTGGACCCTCAGTCGGGCGTCATCACCGCCGCCGCGTCGCTCGACCGCGAGCGCCAGTCCGTCTACATCTTCCGAGTGGCGGCCGCTGACGACGGTCGGCCCTCCCTGACCGACACCTCGAAGGTGACCGTCTTCGTTCAGGATTCGAACGACAACAGTCCGGTGTTCGAATTCCCGACGCCGCTCAACGACACCGTCCAGATATCGAACCTGCTGTCCGCCGGTCACGTGATCACCCGCGTTCGCGCCACCGACCGCGACCTGGACGGCAACGCCCGGATATCGTACCGGATCCGGGAGGAAAACTCGAACGGGACGTTCGTCGTCGAACCGGAAAACGGACGGATCCTCCTGTTGGGGGGAGCGTCGTCGCGGGAGATCGAGCATTTCGACTACGCCGAGTTCGTGCTGAAGGTCACGGCCTCGGACGACGGACGACCCGTCCCACGTTCGACGGAAACGACCTTGAGAATCGTCGTCAACAGTTCCATGGCCGCCGCGGCGTCCGGAGCGACCTTGACGACGACGAAGGACGACGCCGTGCTTGACGTGGCGGCCAGCGTCGTCCTGACGGTGGCAGTCGTCTGCGTGTCTGCCCTGGTGACGGTCGTCGTCGTCGCGCTGTTCGCCCTCCTGCGTCAGGCCAGCCGGCGACGGCGTCTCCGGCGCCGCAAGAACCGCATGGAGGTCCTCAGGGCGCTGACCGCTCCAGGCGGCGACGACGACCTCAAGCTCGTCACGACGTGCGGCGGTGACGTCACCGCTGCCACGGCCGACGGCGTCACGACGGCCGCCGACGCCGCGGAGTCAGTGGCAACGACGTCGTTCCATAGCAACCCCGTTGCTCATCGCAACCATTGTTCCATTGGCAACGGTTCTCATCTTCATTTTTCGTCTCAGGTCAGTGTACCATTGCATCGACAATAAACAGATGGAATACTGTTTACAGATATATAATATGTATGAAAAAAGTACAGTGGATTTCTTACCACTTATCCTCATCATCGTCATCATCTTCATCTTCATCTTCATCATCATCATCATCACCATCACCCGTGGGCTTAACGCCCATTGGTGTATAATGCCATCTCCACAGTTTTCTGCCATTCTTTTCTGTCCTTTGCTCTGTGGCTAAGATCCTGTAAACTGCTTCCACGCCACTCCTCAATATCATCACACCATTCCTTGTGTGGTCTCCCTCTCTTATTGGCACCCTCCATTATTCCAAACATTAGACCAAACCTCCTGCACCTCCAAACCTCCTGCAAACCTGGAAAGTCGGACGACCTGCGGCTGCGCGCACAAGACTGCATTCTGGCGATCATGAACTGGACTGCGACTAACCGCCTTGCTCTCAATCCGGGCAAGACGGAGCTACTCTGGTTCAGCACCCCGAGGAGGAGTCACTTGATCAGTCGCACTCCGTTCCTGATCGGTGACGCGGCCGTGGTTCCGGTGACAGAAGCACGCCTCCTTGGGGTCCTGCTGGACTCTTCGCTTTCCTTCGCTGGGCACCTCAACAACATCATACGGGTGTGCTATCTCCAACTGAGGCACATCCGTGAGATCCGCCGTTACATTTCGACGGGGGCCACTGTCCATCTGGTTCGCTCGTTCATCCTATCGCGACTGGATTACTCAAACAGTATCCTCCTAGGTCTTCCTGCGTACCAGCTGAGCCGGTTGCAATCAGTTCTGAATGCATCGGCTCGTTTGATCTTTGGCGCCAGGTGGCATGAACACGTCACACCATTATTAAGGGATAAACTACACTGGCTCAAGGTGCCCGAGCGAATTATATACAAACGCTGCTGGCTGACATTCCGAGCTCTGCACGACACCTCCTGCCCGGAGTACTTGTCGACTCTGGTCCGAAGACGCGATCAGACAGACCGACTCCTGCAGCTTCGGTCCAGCAGTCGGTCCCTACTGCACGTTCCTCCTCCGTTGAAAACAGTGAAGCTCGGAGAGAGATCCGTGTCGCACGGGAACCCCCTCCTGTGGAATGCGCTTCCGGACGACGTGACCAAGGCCACCTCGCCTGGGACCTTTGCTCGCATGCTTAAGACGTACTTATTTAAGATCTCGTACAATTTATCTAGTTGACTGTAAAGCGCTTTTGTTTTTGACCATCGTCATGTTTACGGCGCTATATAAATCGTCTTGCATAGAATTAGAGCTTTGATCTTTCTGTCCTCTTTCATTCTGCATAGGTGTCCAAATAGATGGAGTTTCTTGACCACTGCTGCACGGTTTATCTGATAATTATTCATTGCAAAGACGAAGGAAGTTTTTTGTTCTTTGACAAAATCGGTTTAAAGACTGTTGACAGTTTACGTTAAAACTCATTCTAAGGCCGGAATATTCAACTGTAAATTTTATGAAGGGCCAAATTTTCATGTTTGGTGCCCGCGGACCAAATATAAATATTTTTAGTCACAAAATATAGTTCAGTAAGTACAGTAATAGAAGACAGGTGAGTTGATAGTAAGACGTTAGAAATATTTCGCTATAATATTAGAGAGAAATTCATCATTTCGGTATCATGGCGGGCCATTTCAAGCCCCTTGGCGGGCCGAATCTGGCCCGCGGGCCGCCATTTGAATACCTCTATAGGTTGCACATAAAGCATGCTGTTTAACGAACTGCTAAACGTAGTCTACAGTATAGTGAGAGTTTACAATATTCTAGAGAATCTCGTTTCGTTTGGTGGAAAGCAGAGAAAACGACTCAGATTTTATTTCTCCGAGTTCTTGCTGTTTGTCTCTTACGGTGACTTATTTCCCTTCCCACATCAAGCGCCCGTTGAAAAATGCCCCAACGATGCGAAACAGGGCAGAGCGGATCCACTCGAATACCCAAAGGAACCCGATTGCCTCCATTTAAAGCAAAACATTATTTATGAAACAAACAACTGTTTCACTGCGAGAACTTTGGACGTCTTTTTCGGGTTTCCGTTGAAAACAAATGGAACACGAAAAAGGTTTATAATAGCAGTAGTAGTGGTAGTGGTAGTGGTAGTAGTAGTAGTAGTAGTAGTAGTAGTAATAATAATAATAATAATAATAATAATAATAATAATAATAATAATAATAATAATAATAATAATAATAATAATAATAATAATAATAATAGCGTTCCCACACCTTTTTCCAGATTCTCTTTTGTATTGCGTTCTATTATCAGTAACACTAAACACTGTCACTCATACAGTCCCATGGTTATTTCTAGGATTATCAATTTGGGGTGTCGGTAAATTCTGGGGTCTCCTGCCAAAAAAGCTGATAAGCAAAAAAAGGTCATCCCATTGTTAAAATTGGGGGTGTTGGGGATGTCGGTCTCAAATAAGGGGAGGGTATTGGGGGGGGGGGCGTTAGGGGTGCAAAAATATCCCTGTACATCTTCTATTCCAACTTCTACTTGTCTGCTGCATGTAGCTGTTATTTTTGACTCTGCACACACACACACACACACACACACACACACAATTCGCAGTATGCAACGCCACGACAGCACATATATTGAATTTAAATTGCTGATAATGTGTGTGTAGCAGCTGATACTACATGTCTTGTCGTCTAATTCGTTCCATCTGTTTTCTACCCTGGCGCTAAATAAACGCTGTCTCTACCTCACAACTCGTTTCCTTAAGCAATCTTGTTTCCGAGAAGTTTTGAAGTCGTCTGCAAAACAGCCTGAAAGGGGAAATTTTGGGGAGTGCAGGGCAGAGTTATTTCTAGGATTATAAATTTGAGGCGGGTGTAGATATATTTTGGGGGTCCATCCTTGCCGAAAAAGTCTGACAAGCAAAAAAGGCAATCACAGGTTCAGATTTAGGGGTGGTGTTGGGGGGTGTCGGTCTCCAATTGGGGGTGTTGGGGTGTTATTCGGAGGTGTTAGGGGTGTAAAAATATCCCTGGTATACGATGGAGGGCATAGGCGGATTTTATTAAAGGCTAGGGTAGGCTCAAGCCTACCCAACTAATCCCACAAAAAGAAACAAACAAAATTGTTTGTTCCATCAACACCAGGTCTGACTAAGCCTCTTTTGTTACTTACTTATTTACATATAAAAGCACAGTGCCACGCATTCAATCCATAGACTTTAACATCACGTGATTCAATCTGAATGACGTCATAATTTTTTAAACGTATATTATGGGCAATTAGATAGTTGTACCACTATCGACAGTTGTCGAATCAATGCTGCTTTGTAAAATAATATAACTACTCATGTTTATTGTAACAGAACTACTAACTATAGATGGTTAGTTAGTTAGTTAGTTAATATGCCAACTTATATAGCGCTATAGTCACAGCAGGCCAAGATCAAGAGCGCTTTACGGGTAACTTGTTGAAATGGTCGTGGAAATTCGTGGTGATCTCTAAGTGAAAACTGGGATACCTAATCATAAAAATGGCATTAGCTTCTGGGCCCCAGACCCCCATGTTAGCCTACCCAAATCTTAAACTCTAAATCCGCCTATGCATGGTGGAGGTGCGTGTAGAGGAACTTGGGCGTTTCTTTCCTATCATACGAGGCGTTTCTCTGACTGCGGCGAATGTCCTTCGTTTCCATTGCAGGCAAAATCGACGCTGGCCGCCGAATCAGAGCGGGAGAGCATGCACTCGGGCGACGGATCGAACGCCGACAGCGGTCACGGATACAGCGAAGAGGAGGACACGGAGAGAAGCCGACTCCAGACCGGCGGCGTAGCGACGTCGGCGGCGGCGGCGGCGGGGACGGTGCACGGGACGAGGCAGTCGCAGAGGAGGTCCTACCGGTTCCGATTGCCTCCGCCGCCGCCGCCGAGGCTCGCCTTCTACGGGCGCCTGGTCGGCAGCGGCGGCGGCGACGGCGGAGGGTCGGCGGGGAGCCAGGGCGCCTCGTGCCCGTCCACCTCGGCGACGACGGACCTTCTTCACCAGGGGCTCGACTCACGCTCAAATCGTCATCAGCTGCAGACTTTCGCCAGATTTCCCGAGAATCGGTCGGCGAAGGGTTTCCCGCGAACGCTGCGACGCCTCCGGGGACACCTGAGGAGCAACGGCGGCGGCGGCGGCGGCGGCGGCGGCGCCCGGGGAGAAGGGAACGGGCGTCTGGACGCCGGAAGTTGGAGCAGAACAGGTGGTTCGGTGACGTCATTCAGGAATCGACAGGTCCTTTGGGAGAATTCCCACTGTCAAGAAAACACCTGACTCTCTGTCTCTCTCTATCTCTCTCTGTCTCTGTCTCTCTTACTGCACCTCTATATGTCTACCTGTCTGTCTGTCTGTCTGTCCGTCTGTTTCCTCCAACATGTATCTCTATCTATCTGTCTGTCTATCTGACTCTGTGCGACTGTCTGTCTATCTGTCTGTCTGTCTGACTCTGTCTGACTGTTTGCCTATCAGTCAGTCTGTCTGTATGACTATCTGTATGTCTGTCTGTTCTACCTCTTCCTGCTGTAATAATTAATCAGCAAGTGAGTCAGCCAGTCAGTCATTATGTTAGACAGTGAACCAGTCAGTGTGCTAGTCTGCCAATAAGTCAGTTAGCAAGTCGCTCAGTGAGTCAGTGAATCTGTAGGCTTTATATCTTTTCCGAATACTAATGCCTCTTTGAGGCGTTTTTTCGCAGTCAGGTTTAATGATGGATTGACTCAAATGAAAGGAAACTTCATTGAAGGATTTTCTCGTCTGACGTATTAAATTCTGTCTTTTAGAATTTGTTTTTGGACCAAATAGAGAACTTTCCATTCAATGAAACTTGTATCTCCATCGTTGAAAACACCTTTGACAAGAGGTTGTCTGGCAATTTTTGGTATTTATAAAATTTTACCGAAAACACCTCATCAGTTATTATTCATCTGGAGATAATAAATCGATTGAATAATTAATTGAATTAATTAAGTTAGTGTCCGTTCGGAACTCATTTTCGAGTGTCACGTCTGTTCTTGTGTTGCTTAATCTTAACATAAGCCACATAAGGCCTATGTTATTGCTCTGTAACCTAAGAGTATGCGATTGCTGATTTGCTATTTTGCCCATAGAACATGCGCGTGCAATATAACGCCACTTTGGGGGCCCCGGTGGGAACCGTGCCTCCTTATTGAATGCTTGGCCTCTCCAATGGCCCTCCTATTTGGGACCCTATACTTACTATACTACATACCTAGCAACAAATAGTTGGCCCTCGTGCTTAGAAGTTGTCACTCCAACGCTCCCCGCCCCCACTTGCCAAATCCTGGAGCCGCCATTGCTGAGCACGTTACGCGTTTGCTGTCAATGTCGAAGACAACAGACATAGTTAGAGTTAGGGTTTTATAACTGATTCGCCATAAGCAATGGGACATAATAGACCCTAATGCTGTGGCCGTAAAACGAAATGAAAGAAATCCAGCCTCAGAAGCTTACTTTTACTTTAATTAAGCTAATATCAGTGGCGGTTCCACGTGGGGGATGAGTGAGGATGCGTCCCCCATCGGACTTTTAAGCCTAGTAAGATTACGGGGGGGGGCGAAACTGCGGATGACCTTTTTTTGCTTGTCAGCCATTTTTTTCGTTAAAGTGTAGTAAAATTAGGGGGGAATTGTAAAATTAGGGGCTAAAATTGCCTTTTTCTCAGCTTTTTTCGGCAAAGTTGATTGATTTTTCCTTCTTTTCTCATCCCCCCAACCAACTTTCTTTGAATTCATTTCATCCCCCGCCAAGAAATCCTGGAACCGCCACTGGCTAATATATAATGTATTCTTAACTACGAAGTACTAATAGTGTCGGGAACCCCAAATGCACCTGGAGATTTATTATTATTATTATTATTATTATTATTATTATTATTATTATTATTATTATTATTATTATTATTATTATTATTATTATCATCATCATCATCATCATCATCACCCATCATGACAAAAGTGGCAAAATCACTTTTGTCATGATGATGATGATGACGATGATGATGATGATGACGATGACGATGATGATGATGATGATGATGATTTCCGTCATCTGAGTTCCAACTGGAGCACTTAACCACTGCATGGCTTTCAACTCTTTTATCGATTAACCTTTGAGTTTAAGTATAGGTTCCATAAAAGTATTCTAAGGTCTCTTCTTCTAAATGTCACGAACAGCGTAAAAACTCAGATGACTCGATCTTTTTCTTCTTCTTCTTTCTTCTTCTTCTTCTTTCTTCTTCTTCTTCTTTTTTTCTTCTTCTTCTTCTTCGTCTTTTCTTCTTCTTCTTCTTCTACTTCTTCTTCTTCTTCTTCTTCTTCTTCTTCTTCTTCTTCTTCTTCTTCTTCTTCTTCTTCTTCTTTGTCTTCTTCTTCTTCTTTGTCTTCTTCTTCTTCTTCTTCTTCTTCTTCTTCTTCTTCTTTTCTTCTTCTTCTTTTTTCTTCTTCTTCTTCTTCTTCGTCTTTTCTTCTTCTACTTCTTCTTCTTCGTCTTTTCTTCTTCTTCTTCTTCTTCTTTGTTTGTCTTCTTCTTCTTCTTCTTCTTCTTCTTCTTCTTCTTCTTCTTCTTCTTTCTTCTTTCTTCTTCTTCTTCTTCTTCTTCTTCTTCTTTTCTTCTTCTTCTTCTTCTTCTTCTTCTTCTTCTTCTTCTTTTCTTCTTCTTCTTCGTCTTTTCTTCTTCTACTTCTTCTTCGTCTTTTCTTCTTCTTCTTCTTCTTCTTCTTCTTCTTCTTCTTCTTCTTCTTCTTCTTCTTCCTCCTCTTCTTCTTCTTCTACTACTACTTCTTCTTCTCCTCCTCCTTCTTCTTCTTCTTCTTCTTTGTTTTCGATCGTCTCCTCCTCCTCCTTCTCTTTTGACATTGATCATAGCGAGCGGAGGAGTCACTCTTATTAAAGGCGCTACATGAATTCACGGCGAAGAGATTGAACCGGAGATCAGAGGCCTCGAAACTTATCGAGAGCGCTCAAAACAGAGCGTCTGTTTGTCTGTCCGTCTGTGTGTCCGTCTGTCTGTCTGTCCGTCGCGTTAACCGGATACGTCTTCCGACTTAATGGCGTCTCTGTTAGGGGGGAGGGGGGTCACTACATGCACCGGTAGCAAAAGAACGCGTCACGTGACCATCTGTTTTCACAACAGGAGAGATGAGCCACTCGATAGATGGCTGATGTCCGTTTCTGTGGAACCGACTCATTGTCTGCATTTTGGCAGATAGCGTAGCATATAGACTGGATCTTAGATCACGTGGTCTTTGAACCATGGCATCGTGTGTCAGTCCACGCCGCTTCGGAGACTCGGTCTACCCTGTTTCTACCCTCTTCTACCAATTCCTCGGAATACCTCTCTAGTTTCAGCCATGCTTTTGCTGCACTTGGTATGAAGGTTTCCTGTGCCCAGTGTTTAATCTAGGCCGTTTCCGGGGGGAAAATTGCCCTTTCCCTCCGGAAATTTTGGAATACTACATGGACTAACATCGGCCCCTAGCAGTATTCCCCCCGGCTTTGTCAGTTCCCCCCCCCCTCCGGCTTTTTCATTTTCCCTCCCGGAGTCCAGGAGTCTAGATTAAGCACTGCCTGTGCCAAAACCAAGTTACAGAACTTAGAATGTGGAGATGATAGCGCAGTTCATCCGATTGATAAACTCGACGTTATAATAAAACAACAATAATTATTTAATTTTTTAATTAAATATATTTGACAGAAAACGCTGAACCAGCATAAAACCCTGAAGTCTACAATAACGACATTTTCAAATACAAGATGGAATTGCTATAGAATATAAATAGCCTTTGTGTCTGGCAAAAACCCTTCCGGAACGTTCTATTGAAGCTTCTTCTGGAAGCCCGTTAACCTAGCACCCATTTCTATTAATTTGTATAGCGCCTTTAAGCGCTCGCCTATCCAAAACGCTACAGCTGTCAACACATTTGAACAGATTTTCACACAGCCTGATCTGACCGAGACAGCAGATATCGAGATTCTGAATATGCTGCATTAAAATATGTTGCATCGGTTTGCCGGTAATCACTTTTGTCGTGCAAAAATCGGTAACCTCTAAATTTTGAACAAGCTCGCATCTTGTGGAGATTACGCATTTACAGTGGCGTCATTGGAGGGCAGGGGGTCACGGCCCCCAAGGAAATGAAGAAATAATGTATTAAATAAATAAATAAATGTGAAATGTGCAACAAATCGCTAAAAAGTGCCCAAAATTTGCCCAAAAATGTCAATTACAAATTTGCCAAAATTGGCCCAAAAATTGCTCGAAAGTTGCCAACAATTGCCCAAAATTTGGCCAAAATTGGCCAAAATTATCTCGCCCCCAAGAAAGTGTAAAATGACGCTACTGCGCATTTATCGTAGGAAATCACTTAATTAAATCAGGGAACCAGTCATAGGAAATCTCGTTTTACTTACTTACTGAGCATCGACTTTTACAGATTTATTTTTATTTGATTTGTAACACTGACATTCTGAAACAAACAACAGTTAGTTGACTTGATCTTTAAAATATGGTGTGCACGTAAAGCAGAATGTAAATTATTTGAGCCAAGTCCGTTTCTACGCTTTAAATGTCCGCCCAAGTTTCAAGTCGATGCTACAGAACGCGACTTCATTATTTGCGACAAAATTAAAGCAATTTGATGCAGAATTTGATTTCATCCTATCTGCTTCGGCGAGTGTGGATTTCATATTGGCAACGTAATTAACTCGATTCTTGGAAACCTTCATCAGAGGCAAACTAATTTTAGATTTTATTTGATTTTTCAGCGTTTGAAAGTTCTTCTCGGCCTATATTTTGGGGTTCTGGATGTAATTTGACGTGACTCGACAGCAGTGAGTAAGACCCTCTCTCTGTCTCTGCCGGTTTCTGTCTGTCAGTCTATCTGTCTCTGTCTCTGTCTCACTCTGTCTGTCTGTCTCTGTCTGTCTGTCTCTCTATCTCTGTCTCTGTCTTTATGTCTTTCTGTATGTCTGTCTGTCTCTCTTTGCCTCTCTCCTCCTCTCTCCTCTCTCTCTCTCTCTCTCTCTCTCTCTCTCTCTCTCTCTCTCTCTCTCTCTCTCTCTCTCTCTCTGTGAAAATTCCTATATTCATCAATCGGCACAGATCAATCCATCAATGCAGGTGTCAAGGGGTTCTTCAATATGTTAGCCTCAAGACCTGCTGCAATTCTATCAGAAACGAGCGTCCATCGCTTGCCATTTAATATAACAGATTTTCGATTTTCTGCAGATTTTTAAAAGAAAATATTTCTTTAATCATAAACGACAACCCCAGAGGCCCAGACTACACTGTGCAGTGTTTGCTGTAAGATGTTTCCGTTCCCCTCCCTCCCGTCACTCCTTCATCGGCCTGTGGGCCAGTCAGAGATGTCCATGGTCCATCTTTTAGAGCCCAACCCACCCCATGCCAACCCAACCCATACCGGCAATAGGGTTACTTGGCCCAACCTACTGTAATGCATTGCAATTTCTTAAAACATGACTTATTTCCTGACCCAACCCGATGGTAATGTCTGACCCAGCCCGACACAAATCCAACCCAACCCAGCCCATGGGTTAACCCAACCCACGACCGTCTCTGGGGCAGTGTGGTGTTCGTCGGTTAAGGGAGGGAGCTTCCTGGTCGCTGTTTACTGACTTGCTCCACTGATTCACTCAATACGTAGCAAAGGAGGAAGTCTCAGGCTGTTTCATGCTTACTTATTAGCTGGTTTAGCATAACGATACATTTAAAAATCCGTCCCCCTCTGAGCAGAAACATCGTTTCGTCGACCTTAATCGGTCCACGTAAGAGAGGAAGATGGCCGAAGATCTACTGCAGGCGTCGTCGCTCGGCTTGAACCGATGCACTCGCGAGGTCATTATTACGACGGAGCAACCGTGCCAGACTGGACGGCGACTCTACACACTGATGGTCACTGTTCACCGAAGACTTCGGAGGCTCGGTTCAATGGTTGGATTATGTCCCTGCGAGATCCGTCGGGATGCAACAGATGATGACCTCTTGTGGGGAAAAATTAAACACTGCACAAGAGATTGTGGCCGCCTGATGTGACTTTTATAGCGCCATTCCTAGTACTTTTGCGAGTGACCATCCCTCTGTATTTCACCTCGTTGATTCTCCTACAAGGCGACTCTGTCGTATTATTAATGACTTTGCTTTCGATGCGTGGCTTCCGAAATGCAAAACTATGTTCTTCTCGCAAGAATATTCGGCCTTTAAAACAGAATTTCCGACTCGATTCCGGCTTGCAGGAAACAGTTACAGTAAAACTCACGTATTGTCAATACATTAAATTTGCACCGTAGGATCTACCCTGTGTGAGAACCACTATATCCCATACAACCATTCATTCACATTGTGACACTAGGGTCTTGCTGTGTAATCTTATGCTTTGCCTTCTTGTCCTCTAGTAGTTTTGTCCTGTATTCTCCTTTTTTGTCTTCTTGTCTTTGCATTTGGAAATAACAACAAAACTTTGCAATATACAAAATCATAGATGCCTCCTCGTTCAGCTACTGCATTCACTACTTCTGCAATACTAACTCATTCTAGAGCCCTAATAGCCATGCGGTTTTAATCTAGCATCCTAGACTACCTCACCAGAGCGCTCTGATTTAGTAGTCGACAGGAGTGTACTAAATCCGTTGCGTGCTCGACGATGGAACGCACTTGGCTGGCAGCTGCCTCGAGCGCTGCCGTGATCGTAAACTCTGAACCGGATAATCAGATCATGATCTCCATTTCGAATGGCATTATTGACCCTTGGATCAACATTAGGGTGGAGTGAAAAAACTTTTTCTCAGTGATGTAAATGTAATAGTTTAGAAAAGTTGTGTTATGGTATAGAGAGAAACTGTGCCAAAAATCACTTAACTGGATTAATGTTTAGAGCCTCCCCAAGCGTCCTCAAGTTTCAGTAATATTGCTAATTGGTAATAGGGTACTTTGCTGCGTTGGGATATATCCTCTATTCCCATTGTCTCACACAAGGGTGCTGAAGTTAATTACGCCTTACCAGTAGAAGTACATGAACCTGTTAAAGCCCTTCAAGGTAAGGAGAGACCAACCATCCTATCAAAATAAACCTGAGGATTTTCGATTGGACTGCAGAAACAAACTTGCTTGATATACCTGCATGCAGATTTCAGCTAGTGTGCCTGTGTGATGAAAAACAAGGTTTCTGTAAAGGATCGTGAATTTCTGTTGGATCAGCGAGGTGCTAGACGAATGGCCGTGGTAGGAATTGACATCACGGAATGTGGAAATATTCTAAAAAGGTTGGCAAGAAGACACTCAGAACTCTCCAAGGTCTCTGCGTCACAACCATCCACAAGTGGGCAAGCAGATGTTCCTGTTGAAGTCATCAGTAGGCCTAATGAAGATGCATATACTTCAGATAGTGATTCTCTTCATGATAACAACTATGATCCGCCAGGGATTTCACGTCGAGAAACAGAGAGTAAAGTAAAAAGAAAAAAGACCTCTTCACAAATGCGAACTTCTCTGCCTAATATATCTTTAATAGCTGCATGGCATGTATTCTGTATCAGATAAGGCAGGTAGCTGCCCTATCTTCGGCATGTCTTCAAGACATTGTACTCGTTTATGAAGACGATAAAACCCTCATTTAGACAGAAGCAAAATGAGAATTGAAGGGAAAGGAAAAGAACGGAACTGAATGAAGAGGAGGACAGCAATGTTATCGAATGTGTTTCTTTTGATGGAAGGAAGGATAAAACACTAGTGTCTAAGAATAAAGATGGGATACATCATATGAAAACTGTAATTGAGCAGTGTGTGGCAATTGTTCAAGAGTCAGGGTCTAAGTATGTTGGTCACGTTTCACCGAGAAAGGATCTGCGATTTGAATCAAAACGTGCATTGTGTACATGTTAAAAGAGAAAGGAGCTGACTTACAGAAACTGGTTGCTACTGGTTGCGATGGTACTGTAACTAATACTGGAAAATCAGGAGATGTTATGAGGTTGTTAGAAGAAGTAGTGTGACCTTTGCAGTGGGTCAACTACCGGTACAGGACCTAAGGGGTTTCTGGTCCACTTGGCCAGCAGCTACAAACTTGTCAGAACTTTTTCATTGTAGGTTTCGATTTAATTGAAGGAGAGATACCCATTGTAACATGCGAAGACTTAAGTTCAGATAAGGCTTATCTGCCGGACGTTTGGAAGGCTATAACACTTGGTGACTATTCGCAGAGTTTGGCATCACGCGACCCAAGCAAACTCGCACATTCAAGATGGCTTGCAACAGCTAACCGAGGGACGGAAAACCCAACTGAAAATTTGAAAACTAGCAACTTATGATACAAAAGTATATACTCCAGTCTGGTCTCGTATCGAAATCAAACCATCCTGCAAGGACGGAGGGCACCAACTTTGGACGACAATTTCATTATCACGATACCTTCCTGTATAACTTAAATTAGTAGTTGATCCGGCAATCCAGAGAAACGGATACTTTGGACATGAAGAGAATCTACTGCTGGCAATGTTATCAGATGCAGATGCACAGCAACACATCAGAGAAGGTAGTGCTATGAAGAATATTGAAAGCTAGACGTACTTCAAATATTACTCGAATTCCAAAATTCAAAAGTCCAGTGTTCATCGTTGATGCTGCCAGTTAGGCCTATATTGACTTAATTAACTGGCACAAGAAACAACTATCAGCTCCTCCTCTGCTTTCTAACCTCTCAGGCCAAGACATTTATTCCTTGATAAAGAGCGCAGATCAGCAGTTGAACATTCAGAGATTTCAGTGCCATTCTCAGGCAACTGAAAGATGATGTGTGAAGCTAATAACTGAGGCCAGTGCTGCAGTATGTGGTCCAATTGCAAGAGAAGAACACATAAAGTCAAAGCATGCCTCTCTCAGGCTCATGCCATATTCTAGCACAAAATCAGACTTCAGACAGAATCAGACAGAAACCTGTGGTTTCACAGTAAAGCGCATATTGTGTAATTGAGCTGGCATGTACTGTGCTTTGCATATTGTGAGACATAACGAAGCTTGCCCCAGCACTACAGGGTCTATAAGTATGCAAAATGCAGCAATAGAAATTGATTGTAATTCTTGTTACCTCTTTACAAAGCAGTTTTGGATAATTGTATTGTTTGTATTATTAAAATAAAACAGTTGTATGTAAATGAATAAGGCCTATATGCCAAAATGCATTAATTGCACAAAATGCCCAAACTTCATTGTCTCTGGGAGGCTCTTAACACTCATTTAAAATTCAAAATTTTCACTGAACAAATCACTGATACCGTGCACAACTTTCCCGCACTATTAGAATTTTAAAATCGAAAATTTTTAAAATTTCGTCCTTTTCACTACACCTAGTATATATATATATATATATATATATATATATATATATATATATATATATATATAAAATTATATATATAACAGGTGTTGGAAGTCGGTTCTCATGGTCTGTCTTGCTCACTCGGCCCAGGTCGCGTTCCACGTCACACAATGATCAATGACGTGGTCTACCGGACGCTACTTCGAGCGGGCATTCCATCTGTCAAAGAACCACTCAGTTCTCTCACGTTCTGACGGTAGAAGACCGGACGGCCTCACCCTGATCCCGTGGCACGCCGGCCGTAGCCTGATTTGGGACGTAACCGTGGCAGACACAGTCGCTGCCACCCATCTAACCATCACGTCTTTGTTGGCAGGTGCGGCTGCTGAGGCAGCAGCAGTTCGCAAAATCACCAAATACGCAGATCTCACAACTGATTACATTTTCTTGCCATTTGCCATGGAGTTCTTCGGCCCAATAAGTCTCGACGCACAGCTCTTCATAAAACAACTAGGTCGTCGCATTTCAGGGTCTTCCGGAGACATTAGGGAAGGAAGTTTTTTTTTATTTCAGCGCTTATCAATACCTATCCAACGCCTCAATAAAATATCGTTTCGAGGAACTTTTTCCGTGGCCGACCTCGAACAACCTGACGAGAGTTAACACACATTATTTTTTGTCTCCGGACAATTTTTTCCTCATAAGACCTTCGGGAATGAAGTATCGAGGGCATATATATATATATATATATATATATATATATATATATATATATATATATATATAAAATCACATCATATCATAAACAATGTACATCCCACTAAAAAGTGGACCAACAAGCCAGTCACGTGCCTATCTTGGAATTTTTACGGAACTGTCACATGTGTTGTTTTTAATCACACAGAATGGCAACAGAAGAGTTACGTCAAAGAAATATTCATCGAATTATTCGACAGTAATAATAATAATAATAATAATAATAATAATAATAATAATAATAATAATAATAATAATAATAATAATAATAATAATAATAATAATAATAACAACAATAATAATGTGATTTTAAGTGGTTTAGGAGGCTAAGTAAGCCTGTGTGAAAACCACTGTAGTAACTCTTCCGCAATCAATAACCTAGTTTATCTAGCTAGCCTTTGAATCCGTTTACTGTTTCAACTGTCACTCCCACCTCGTCCAAACTGCTCCATTTGTCCACAACCCTTGCGCTAAAAAAGTTTTTAATTCTTGGACCAAAGTCTCAGATTTGTGATTTGATTCTTAGAAGGACATAAGGACATCTTCCGAAGCTTTCAAAGCTTCTGTGATAGTTTCTCTGTTTGGCATTGAACATACTTGATATAGCATGTAATATCAAAATAATGCATTACGCCATCTGGCGAACGTTAGTTTAAATAGCCGAAGAAATAGCGTCAAATCAGCGAAGAATCTTCCGAGTTTTGAATAAATGGCAAAAAGACCCTTGTTCAAGTCGAATGAAAATATGGAAAATATATTAGGCAGAATTATTCATATTTTTACCAAATAAGACAAAAGGCGGGCTATAGATATTGACAGTGGCGGTTCCAGGATTTCTTGGTGGGGTGGGGGTGAAATGAACTCATAGGAAGTTGTTGAGGGGATGAAAAGAGAGAGGAAAATCAACAAACTTTGTCGAAAAAGAAAAAGGCTGAGAAGCAAAAAAGGCAATTTTCCGGAATTTTACTAGACTTACCGAAAAATAGGCTAACAAGCAAAAAGGTCACCCGCAGTTTTTCCCCGTCATGTTACTTGACTTTTACCCAAAAATAGTTTGGCAAGCAAAAAAAGTCCGGTGGGGGATGCATCCCCACTCATTCCCCACGACGAACCGCCACTGGATATTGAAATTTCTTGAAAATTATCGTTTCTAAAATTTTGCCAAGAGCACACCTTTATTACGCGCCTTAAAAATCTTATGAGTATAGCAAAATCGCTTCACCGTAAGGTACAAGTTGTCTGCCTGGACACTACACAGATTCCATAGTGGAGTTTCAGAGCAAAATGGTCGGAATGCGCTTTCATTAAGCTATTGCAAAATAAGATTAATTTTAACAGGTACTATAGGCTAGGGTTTCTTGCAAACTTTTGTCAACTAAAATTGAATAGAACACTAATCATTTTAACATAAGCCGTGCATGGAGGATTACAGGCACATGAATTTCTTATAACCTAAGCAGGCTAAGCTTGTGAAATTGTGGTATTGGTTAGAAAATGGCACTTTTCAATCTAATTTCGCTACCCCACGACCCACTAGACTGATCCCTGCGCCCCACTTTTCGGTCGCTATCCACAGTTTGGAATATGAGACACAAGATTTTAAAGGATAGCCAGCATTGGTCCTTTAAGGGATGGACTTGCTTAACACACATTCTGGACTTTTTGGAGGAGATTTATGACAAGCTATATGGGGAGAAAAACCAGTTGACGTAATATGCATGGACTTTGCAAAAGCATTCGACAAAGTGCCTCATTCAAGACTGACAGCCAAGCCTCAGGCCAGTGGAATTAGAGGTAAAGTTCTTGGATGGATAAAAAATTTGCTTCTGAACAGAAGACAGAAAGAAGGTAGGTATAAGAAACAAGTATTCAGATTGTGCAAAATGTTGGAAAATAGTTAAATAATACTGTTACTGTATTAATTGTTAATAATATAGGTTGAATAATATCTCTTCAATGAAGTTAAACACGAAATAGTGCTGCAGATTGCAAAGAAAATATGTACCTATGAAGAACGGTAGTCAATATTTTACTGTATACTAGACTAGAGTATACCACATACTACTATTAGGCCTAAACAATTGCATCATCATTAATAATAATAATAATAATAATAATAATAATAATAATAATAATAATAATAATGTAATAATAATAATAATAATAATAATAATAATATTATTATTATTATTATTATTATTATTATTATTATTATTATTATTATTATTATACGAAAAATTATAGCCGTATAAGACTCAACATTGGACAATGGACATTGACATCCCCGCAGTTTTGGGACACCACCACCCCTCCAAGAACACAAATTCCTGGGGAAAAGCCTGTGAAGAATATTGGGAAATATTTCGGACGACCTCTAGCGAATGCAGAGAAATTAGGGAACTGTGTTACTGTTGAAACGCCTCCAACGACGCGGAATTCTCTCAGAGGGGTTCCAAGAGTCTAAGGACTCTAGTGAGACGAAGAGAAGGCAAAGCATAACAGGAAACTCCAACTCATCCTCAATATAAGCTTTGGCACGACCTTCATTTGTAAAATTTCTAAAAAGTTTTTTTTACAAGAGGATCACATTAAAACAGTAGCACACACACAAACACACACATACTCAAACACACACATACTCAAACACACACACACACACACACACACACTCAAACACACACACACATACTCATTACTCAAAACACACACTCAAACACACACACATATTTATACATTTATATATATATATATATACACACACATATATATATATATATATATATATATATATATATATATACAGTTATGCACCTTTACATTTACCTACATGTATATCTACATATACACAGTTATTGGAGGATTATTTGAAAGGTTTATTGAAAAAATTCTCTGTATATTCTGATTTGTGTTAGAAGACGTAGAAATAACGCTAGTAGCAGACAATTCAAATAAGCTTTTGTCTATGATTGCTTAACCCTCAAGCGTCCGATATATTTAACGCCTTAATCTGACCAGCTGGGGTCCTTTGGTGTCCCTTTTTTTCTTATGCTGAAAGCTAGCGAGCTTAAGCACAACTAAATGAGGGTTTTTGACATTCAATTTATAATTGTCATAAATCAAGGCCATCACAGACTTTTAACCACTCATGCACCTTGTCCGATCTCTCTTTGTGCATTCTTATGCCTACCTAAATAGACATCTGCAGTGAATGGATACGATGTTGCAGAATTTACAGCACCACCATATTTTAATCCCATTCTTGACCGGTCATGAAGGGGTCTGTTGGAGAAAAAAATACATTTGCCACAATCAGTGGCGGCTCTAGGATTTGGCAAGGGGGGCGTTGGGGTGGCAACTTCTAATCATGGGGGTGGCAACTTCTAATCATGGGGGCAACCATTTGTTGTTTAATGTATGTAGCATTAAGTATAGGATCCCAACAAGGGGGCCACTGGGGGGCAGGCACTCAATAGGGGCACGGGCCCTCTGGCCCCCGGTGGAGCGCCACTGGCCACAATATGCCACCAGTTGTTCGTCAAACACACAGATCTGACCCTGGAAAATTAAATTAACAAGTTAACAAATCTTTGATTCTAATCTAATCTAATCTTATCTTAAACTTCTATAGCGCCACTTTCATAATGCACAGGAGCATCAACCGATGGCACGCCAAATCCAAATCACTAAAGATCCAGGTCAAATCCAGGGTATCCGGCCGAACAAACGGGTGATTAACAAGGCATTACATTTTACTGACACAAGGTTAAAACTACAAATGCGCTTTTCTTGCTTTTACTGATACGAACTAACTGGTCTATGATCACGTGCTCTAGGTCAGTTTTCGCATCTTTTTTCTCTTTATACGCCGAGTAGAGAGCAAGATCACGGAATTTTTGGTGCCCCTTAAACCGGCGCCCAGAGCATCTGCTCTGTCTGCCTTACCCTTGGTACGTCACTGGTAGGCCTAAGTTTATGGGATGTTTTCGATTTAACTTATTAATTAGAAGTTCTTAGCTACAGTGTACTTTGAATATAGCAAAGAGTTCTTCTAAAACCTAAAACGGCCAACTATATAATATAAACATAAATACTGTTTTCGAAATTCTGTCACAAAAACAATCGCTGTTTGATATTTTAAGTATTTTGTTTTAATTTTTAGTGTTTTTCTAATTTTGCAAACCAGTTGCTCGTCTCTTTGACTCTTTGTCTTAACCCCTTAACTGGGTGCCCCGAGTAACACTCGTCCATTTTACATTGAGTTACAAATAGTTGCCCAGTTAAGGGGTTAATAGTCGTTTCTGTGCGTAAGGAACAGTGTTTTCATCGATTCCGAAAGAAAACGTTGCTTGGGAATTCTGTTCCAATCCAGTTCTTCCATCGTCGATAAAACTTGAGCTCTAAAATCGTTTCAAGGCAAGACAATAGAGGCGAGTATTGCTAAGCACGCCTTGCCTCGCAGTCGACAGAAAACGCTGATGCGAACGGATAGCTGACAAACTGTCCGAAACAATCACCCGCTCAATTCCTGGGTAATATTAGGCCCCCTATCAGTGGCCGTGGATGACCGCCCGAGTCATTGTTATGCGCTCTGCATAGGCAGACGAAAGCTACGCATGGCGATCTCAGATCTAAATAGATCTGTCAGACGAAACTTACGTTCTGAGTCCAGAGAGTGACGCTACTATCGCCGTGAAATCTCCGGTTAACCGTCTTTTTTACGTCAAAGTTGAGTGCTTTGGACAAGCGATGGACGACATTGACGCTGTCAACCGCGAATCAAGGACTCTCATAACAATCGGAAGAATCTATGCTGGGATCAAGTGAAACGAACGAAAATGCATTCTATGTTTACGTATTATCTATGCCTTCTGCTGCCAAATGTAAACCCGTTAAAGTCAGTATAAATACACTCTTAGATGTCTCATGCAAAAGCAACAATAACAATAGCAACAACAACAATAATAATAATATCAATACTACTACTTAGGCTACTACTACTACTACTACTACTACTACTACTACTACTACTACTACTACTACTACTACTACTACTACTACTACTACTACTACTACTAAAATAAGAATAAATATTATGAAGGTTATGATGATTATGATGATGATGATGATGAGTATGATGATGATGATGATGATGATACTGTCGACTGTTATAGTGCCAGCTTTGACCCTCGCACAGTGGTTGTAAGCCCCATCGTTTTTTTCTATTTTTTTATATAGGACCCCCGCGCGAATTTTTCAAGCGGTTTTTGCTGTCTGTAGACCAGTGCAATGAGTTCATCTACACAGTTTGGCATACTTTGCGATCTTATCGCTCGCTGCACTCTGCTTCGGGTGGGGTGGGGTGGGGTGAAACACACCACCTCTGAATTTTCGCTGTTTGCAATGTGCATTTGCCTACATTACGTGAACGAATTGCACTGGGCAGTACTCAATGCAGTAGCGTAGCCAAGGGGAGGGGTTTGGAGGTTAAACCATCCTTTGGCCGCCGAAAACAAAATATTTTAATGAGTTTCATATGCATTTTTAATTTTTTGACGCGACTTTGAGGGTCAAACTCCCTCAGTAAGAGGTGATAACGATTTTTGGCTTGTCACGTGAAAAACTAGAGGTGATAACGTTTTTTGCTTGTCAGGAATTTTGCAAAGTTGGTCACGGTCAAAAACAAAAACCAAACCCCCTCCCTTCCGGAAATCCTGGCTACGCCACTGACTCAATGTGGAACGAGATGTATGTAGTTCACGACATTTAGCGGTATAGCCTATTATACAAATATTATTGCGTAACTGACATTGATTGTTTGAATTATACAGTAAATGCAATGGCAAGGCAACATATAATCTATTGTCATTTAGATGTATTCTGTATAGCCCAATAGGCGCACAATTTTAGCATTCAACGGGCCTAAGAAAGGCAAAATACGAAAATCGGTAAATTTCCACAGGATGGCTATATGCCTGATGGTTAGTAGCTTGTATTGTGTGAAACACATCATCAACATAGAATACCGATTTTGTATTGCTTTGAAAATGCAGACTCCAAAGAGATCTCGTATAAAGTGTAAAACGCTCTTGACTTTGGCCCTTCTTCCATGTTTCTGCGCTATATAAATTAACCAACTAACAGTGTATAACTCTATTTAATTATATTGTTCAGAGACTGGGTTGAGATGGTCGCGGATTGGCAACCGTCTCCTTAGAAGAAGTCGATACGAAAAGGGTTTTGGCGGTGCAAGGGTTAATACGACAAAATGGTAAACATTGAATTTGCTCCAAATCCATTCGCAATGGACGGAGTCGTTGTACAGCAGAGAAGAGGACTTCTTCTCTCGCAAGGGACGCGATGGACAGCAGCAGCAGCAGCAGCAGCAGCGTCCATCGACTCGTGTCCGGATCTAGAAATCGTCTCAGTGATCACAGACCGAGAACAAGTCAAGCGCTGAGCCCCCCCCCCGATATCTGGAAAAACACAGAGAGACAGACAGACAGACAGGCAGACAGACAGACAGACAGACAGACAGACAGGTAGACAGACAGAAGAAAACGAGAACAGACGTCGACAATAACAGCGCCGAACAAGAACCAGAAAAACCACAAACAGAAAAACACACGAGCATCCAGCGGCGGTTCCAGGAATTCTTTGTGGAGGGGGGTGAATAAAATTTATAGGAAATTGGTGGGGGATGTAAAGTGAAGAAGAAGAAGAAAAAGAAAAAAGGTCACTGCTAGTGTTTTTTGCCCACTAATTGTTAATAAACCTTGCCAAAGAAAGGCCGACAAGCAAAAAAGAAGGTCGTTCGCAGTATTTTTCACTAAATTTTTTAAAAACTCGCCGGAAAATGGGTTGACGAGCACAAAAAGGTCATCCGGAACCCCGGTGGGGGGATGCATCCCCAGTCATCAACAAGGTGGGACCACCACTGCGAACAACTATGAATAGACAGACAAACGGACAGATACAGTTACAGAGACGGAACTCTGCTACCAATATCACTATTAACCCCTTAACCGTGTATTTAACTGTAACTCATGTAACTCAATGTAAAATAGACGGATATATCCGGGGTTCCCAGTAAAGGGGTTAAATAATACGAATAAGATACCAAATATAGTCCCTTCTGGTATCTTTTATTCAACACACTCAAATTTAACTAAAAACGCATAGCGACTTAAGCAAATATCTCTGATATAGGCCTACCTAGATATCTATGAGGTATCACATTAAGTTTAATATGTATCGATATTCTGATGATAATGGTCACTGTTTTCTACATTAATTAATCTGCATTTCTAAAATAATTAAGTATCTAAAAGATCAATTTATTTTACGCAAAGATTTGTCCGACGAGTGAAATATCTTCACACTGCCCGCTACTTCCTCGAGGCTGCAGATATTCTCCGCGGATTATTTTGTCGCCGTTCCTGTTTTGGCTGTTCGGGCGCTTGGAAATTAGACTAAGAGTTTCTACATACTGGATTTATGGGAGGGCTTAGCGAGAGACGAATGGGTCCGGATTCGCTTAGTGCGGAGGGGCGGGGAGGGTAGGGGAGAGGGGGCTTACAGTCTTTCGCCCGGTGAAACATTGTTTCATTGGTTACGAAATCTGCGAGCCTTGCCTCTGCGGGTTCTGGTGCCGTGACCGCAGCGCAAGGCCTAAATTATGGTCGCTGTGATGTTAGGATGATAAGGCAGTTGGTTAGACACGCGCTGTCGTTGAGCGAGCGCGAACGATTTGCCAGATCGTTTTGGATTTGGATATTTTTTTTCATGGGATCGTAAAGAAATCCGGTCGACTGCACGGGCGATATATACGGCGGGTTTTCAGCGGCGATTCTCGTCTGTGACGGTTTCGCTCCGATGAGTTTCTTTCCAAGTCATTTAATTCGATGGTTTTTCTCCGCTTCTCTTGTGATTTGCTTCATCAGTTCGGAACTTCGATACCGATTATTTGACTATACAAGTCTAATTTACAGATAAACATCATTGTACAATGTACATCCCTCTTTTTCAGGGGCGTAGCGACGGGGGTAAATCGGTATATATACCCCTAAAAATCAGACTACCTTAAAATGTTCAATGTGCAAGAGGGATGGAGAGAGAGAGAGAGAGAGAGAGAGAGAGAGAGAGAAAGAGAGAGAGAGAAACAGGGATGGAGAGAGAGAGAAAAAAAAAGGACAGAAAGAGCGAGGAGAGAGGAAGATGAAGAAAGAGAGAAAGAGGAAGAGAGAGAGGGATGAAGAGAGAAAGAGAGAGAAAGAAGGACAGAAAGAGGGAGGAGAGAGGAAGATGAAGAAAGAGAGAAAGAGGGAGAGAGAAAGCGGGCTCATCATTTGTTAGTCTGCGGAATTTACAATTATTTCACACTTGCTAATTCGATTACCTGAGCTAAAGAAACGATTAGAAGATCTCTATTAGGAAATATGCATGGATTTATCATACAGACCGTCATTGGTACGATTGCCATAGCAGAGGCAGTAGAGGACATTGCACTGTGTAGACAATCGGTCTTCTAGCATCCGAGGTTAGTATTCTGTCGAGCCTTGCAATCTCACAACCACTTACATACTTACCCGAATAGCTACAATAGCATCCTTTAAAAAGGTCATCCAACATCCCAGCTTCTCATTTTTACATTTCATTTAACTATTATACTATGCAAACGCAATCTCGATGGGCCAATCTGGTCAACTGATCTTAACATTTATTTTCACATGGGGGGGTTGAGTCCACGAATTTTGACCCAGAAGAGTTTGAGGGCTGATGATTCGAGACGCTGGTGATAAAATTTAGTTAACAACGTCTAGACGAGGTGGAGGAGACATCAAGGTACCCTTGCCCTACTAAGCGTATAGAAAGAGAAGAAACTGAGAAAACTGGCTTTGAGGGGCACGTCATCACAGACCAGTTCGCATCAGTAAAAGCAAGAAAAGCGCATAATGTAGTTTTAATATAGTGTCAATAAAATGTCGTGATTTGTTAATTAAAGATTTGTTATGTTAACTTGCTAATTTAAATTTTCTGACACCTCTGTCACGGACGCAAAATACCCTATAAAAACTACCCTAAAATTGTCAGCTCTTCAAGAAATCCTAGGATTTTCCTAATTTGCCTCTGGACATTTGAGCTATATCTCCCTCCCTCCCTTATCCTTCCTTCTCTCTCGTCCTCTCTTTCTCTCTATCGTTGTGAACTAGTGCATGCAGACTGCAGAGTTCATGCTAATGATACTTAAACCATTCAGGAGCGGCGCTAGGGGGCTGGGTCCGCGGGTCTGGACCCACCAAGCCTCGGGCAGGGGCACCCAAGAAAATCGTGCAAATACGCAGAAAAATTTTGATTGGGGGGGGGGTTAAAGGTAGTCTGAGCCGGGTCCTGGTCGTGTAGATTGCATTAGACCCACCCAGTCAACAAAACCCAGCGCCGCCTCTGAAACCATTGAATCTTTATCGCTGTGAGATTTCCTTCGAGTGGAGTCGACGTTCACGGCCACGTGACTGGAACGTCACCGGCGCTGTCGACGTCGTCGTTGCTGACGTCATCATCCGGATCAAAGAGCTCTTTAATAACGGATAATTCAGGGCCTGTTCCTCCGCTGCTGACGGGCGGGCGGCCGGCCGGCCGGCCACATCGAGTCAATCCCCGTTCCCTGATAGCTGCATGCCTATCGCTCATGACTCCGTGGAGAGAAATAAATTCTATACAGAAAGTCCTATTTACAGGAAAAACACGCAGGCCATCATCTCTATCCGTTCCCTTTCACCGAAACACGTTCTTCATATTACAATAATCATCTTCATAGTCATCGCCATCATCCTTTGACAATAAGCACAGTATGCTGTTACATGTCATGAAATACAGTACATGTAGTTAATGTCAATCGCATCTCGCTCGACATTCAGTCCAATGCAATTAATGCATATAATGTACTGTATGCTTTGAATGCCTGCCACTGTATATGCACTCGTATGGCATTTCTGTGACTGTACAGTTTACTCGGCATTGCACAGTACAAGTTCTTGCTTCAAGAGGAGTTTGTAGCTCCGTTTAGCAAAAACTGTCCCTACCAGAGATGACCATTGGTCCATTTTTTAGAACCCGACCGAACCCAATCTACACGAGCAACAAGGTTACTTGACCCAACCCAAGCCACCGTAGCACATTACTTTTTCTTAAACCATGACTTACTTTCTGACCCAACCCAACCCAACATAAATATGGAAAAGCCTGACCCAACCCAACCCAACCTAACCTAACCCAGCCCTTGGCCATCTCTGAGCCCTAATCAATGCTATGTTGTGCTGAAGGTAGGCTTAGGTTTAAATTATGGCTACGAAAATTAAAGATTATTTAATGAATTAACCGTTGATTTATTTAATTAACGATTAATCGATTTTTTCGCCCCTCACTAATAAATGCACCGGAAGTCTGAAAGCAATAAAAACGACAGTAAACAACGGGATATGGCGGTCTATCGAGTTGTTAAATACAAACCTATATCAGATCGTTTTGCAAGAACATTCTGGATGTACAGCTGTAGAGTGCGTTGGATGGCGATAATATCTGAAATGTTGATAACATTTATTGCATTCATATCGATGAATCATTCGCACAACATGGACCTATAGCGCATCCAGGGGCGTAGCCAGGAATTTGATTGGGGGGGGGTATAATGTGATTTGGGGGGGGGGGTATAAATATTTAAAAACGTTGAAATCCTAAAAACACATTGTAAGCTTTAAGGTAGCCTGATTTTTTTTTGGGGGGAAGGGGTATATATACCGACATAGCCCTCGGTCGCTACGACCCTGGGCGCATCGCTTACTTAACCACGTTCAAAACAAACCCGCTACACAGTGTATCAGAAACTTCAGTTCTCAAGGTCAGTTTTATCGTCTTCTGGTTTTGTTATTTGATTGATTTTAGGTTTTTAACTAATAATAGTCGTTAATTTTCCAAAGGTTAACTATTAAAATTAGTTTATTCGCTACCACCAACTAATAGCTCTATATGCACTGACTTTAATTTAAAAAGAACCGAAAATTCTGGAATGGTTTTCACCCGATATTTTGGACAAATGACGGTACAGTGGCTTAGCAACCCGCATAACAAAACAGATCATAAATATGTCGAAACGTGGGCAAATGAACCCCGTGCAGATATCTAAAAGCGCTAGGAAAAAATTCCATAACATTTTACAAGCATTTTGGGAAAACCGAAGGATGGCATGTCTGAATTCATTTTCTCAATGTTTAACGAAAGTAACTTATTCGGCAGCAGGGAACAGGCGGGCACTTTATCCAGAAGCACTCATTGTAGCACTTCGTAGTCCGGAATACTTCATTGAGTGCAATGCAATAATTACTATTGATGGAAGGATAGCGTGAGGAGGCTGCAGGACTAGAGATGAAATTCTGTGGCTTAGTAATTTAAGGGCGAGGGAGGCGATGGTGTAAGAGCAAAGAGAAAGAAGGAAAGAGTGACCCAGTGTAGCTTTGACGGCACTTATTCAAAGGAATGATTTAGCGGGAGTGATGAGGTGACGTATGTGATGATGACGATCTTGTAGAACGTGGCAGTGGCGGCTCCAGGATTGGGCAAGTGGGAGGGGGCCGTTGTGGTGGCAACTTCTAAGCATGGAGGGCCAACCATTTGTTGATAGGTACTGTATGTAATAGTAAGTATATGGTCCCAACTGGAGGGAAGGTTGGCCACTGGGGGACCAGGCATTCAACGGGGCGGGGGGCACGGGATCCCACGTGGAGCCGCCACTGGAACGTGATCGTTAAAGAATTGATTAGATTGAGGTAGAGTTGGATGTAGATAACTGCTGCGTATATCAGCCTCACAGTGTTATCTCTTTAATTCGCTGATTTTATCCAATGCAGAGATTTCACAGCTGACGAGAGATCAGCATTTCGCAACAGCTGACTGTTATGGAGAAGATCAAAGACAGAAAATTATCAATATTTGGACACATCTGCAGAATGAGGGATGCAGAATAATAAAACAGTGATGATGGTCGTCAAATGGTATGAGAAAAAGAGAAGACCAAAGAGAAGATGGATCGATGATATTCTTGAATGGACTGGACTTATCACCCAAAAACTCATGGCCAAAGAAAGGAAAGGGCCATGGGATTTTAGGCAAACCGTTGGCTCCAGACGGTCCTTATGGACTATGGAGTGTGATGATGATGATGATGATGATGATGATGATGAAGTCTTAATACGATTCGGGGAGGGGGAGGGAGTTGTTGTTAAACAAGGAATTGCAATGATCAAACTTCGAGGCGCTTCGATGATAAAGACCATCGGAGAAGGCAGAAGGTGAGGACTGGAACTGCTTGCATACATCATCATCACACCATCATCACCACCACCACCACCACCACCATCACCATCATCATCATCATCATCATCATCATCATCATCATCAACAACAGCAGAAAGGATAACTTTTCGTCGTCATAATCAGCATGAACGCAGTCATTGTGGTAGTCTTAATCATCGTTACTGTGAAATCGTAGTTGTCTTTTATCACTATTGATACCATCATAAATGTTTTTCTCTTGTAGACAACTTGTGATCAAAAGATCAACATCTTCTCTCTCTCTCTCTTTCGAATCTTTTTCTGGTAGAAATAAACGTCCATTTGGATCAAAAGAAGTCCCTCTATCCTCCTCTGTCTGTCTGTCTGTCTGTCTCTGTCGCCGTCTGTCTGTCGGTCTGTCTGACTGTCTCTGTCTGTCTCTGTCTCTATTTGTCTGTTTATCTCTGTCAGACTGTCTGTCTGTGTCTGTCCCTGTCTGTGTCTGTCTGTTTGTCTGTCTGTCTGTCTCTCTCTCCCTCTCTCCCTATATATATATATATAATTATATATATAATTATATATATATATATATTTCTGTCACTCTCTTCATCTCGTGGTGGGGTATCTTGTGGTGGGTGACAGTCGTGAGACGTTTCCTCTCTTGATATGATACCAGTCATGTTGGTCAGCACGACACTCTTGGGATAATCACGGTATACGATCTTCAAGGTCTCCGTGTCATGTCCTGATCGAGTCCTTCGTACGCCAAAGCACCCCTCCTCCTCCTTCTCCCTTCCCCTTCCTCCTCCCCTCCTCCTCCTCCACCCCAAACTGCTCACTCTTTGGGACAAAAACAAACCGATCGCATCGGATAGACTGACAACGATAGCCAACCGATCGCACGGCGTAGAGTAATGATGATAACCGGCCGATCGCATTGGGTGGAGTGACGACCGACTGTGTGATGAACATATTTTCTTCGGACCCTCTGATCCTTTCTCTGTTCAGTTGGTGGTGGTGGGGGGAGGGGGGGGCGCGGGCAGTTTGAAGGGCTTAGACTATTCGCTGCGAAGCCTTCAAATTCGCCGCCTCAGTGTACTTACTTACTCACTCGCAACTTTCGTCTCCGGTTTCTTTTGCAAATGTTGGTCGCGTCTCGTCTTTTATGCTGATTTTGTTGCCGCTTCTGATTTACTAGGAACAGTGGCAGCCATTTTCAAAATGGCCGCCGACTGGCATCGCTGTTGCTGGTTTATGTAGAGCTATTTATTCACTTCTGGAATAATTGTCTCTTTATGCTAAGAAAATTCAAGGCCGGTCTGTGGTAAATTTTCTGTAAAAAATTCGCCAAATATGAATGTCTGCCGGTGGCGTATCCAGGATTCCAGAATAGAGTACATCAACGTCCCGGCCCGAATAGAAGGGCGCCGGACACCCGTACCCCACACACACACCCGTTGCTGTACCAATGATGTCTGCTAGCTGAATGGAGGCTGTTAGCTTTGCACGTTCCCAAGCATATTTTCCGGTACTTTTGTTTTGAGCAAATATTATCCGCGGTACGCAATAATATCATTCAAACGTGGCAACATTTTTCGGTAAAAAGGTCTTCAAGCACAGTAGCGTCATTTCTCACTTTTTTTTGGGGGGGAAGATAATTTCTTGGCCAATTCTGGCCAAATTTTGGGCAAATTTTGGCAAATTTTGGATTAGATTAGGGAGGCGACGGCCCCCTGCCACCCACAAATGACGCCACTAAGCAATCGTTTTCTGACACATTTAAACGCAATCAGCCTACTATATCAACCGCTTAGCTTTAAGTTATTCCGGTACGCCGTACCGGCATGCAGTACCGTCACAGGAAAGCACTGTTCAAACCGTACCGCGCTACAATGAGTTCGTCACTTGGAATGTGGATTTTGTGCAAATTAGAAGAAGAAATCGATGGAATACATCAGGTGCTGGTCGAATCCAATATCTTCTCGCAAAACTTTCATTAGGCTTAACGATTTGGCTGCACGTCATGTGACCGCGAGGAGCTGATGTGAACCCTCTACCCGGGTTCGTGTCTGGGGATCGGCGATTACGTATCTCCAAGCATTCAGTTGCGAAGAGTGCATGCATGACGCTGGCAGCATCAGACTGATACCAAGAGTGCATCAGTAATTGTGAAAGCGCTACATAAATTGAACATTTGCGATCCCCTGTCGACCTATTCATAAGGACGTCCGATTGAAATTTACTACTTTTAGTATAATTTCAAACGACATACAGTAGTTAGGCCCTATGATTTTTCGCGTAAAACCTTCTATTTTATCATTAGAACCTTTCAAATATTATAAACTCAGCTTTAAAAAATTAAAATCAGCTTTAAAAATTATATTCTAATTAATTGATACTAAAATAATCTATTAATTGAATGATTAATTATAAGATTAACCTGTAGATTTGATGATGTCAAGATGTTTAAACTGCACATCTGTCATTTTCTATTGATATTGACATACAGTACTTTACTCATAGATACCTATCTACGGGAACTGTACAAAGTACATGTTCTCTTTTGGTATCTACTTTCCAACGTTATAACGATTACTGTGATCAAAATAACTTATATCATTGGAATAGTTCTCTTTGCTATTTTTTCTATGCCCTATGAAAGTTTAATGTGAGCAATTGCATGATTTACTTGAGTTATGTATGTAACTAGTATGTACTGTTGGAAATAAACCATTGTAGATGCTAAACTGTTTTAGATATCGATGTTCCTTGATGCGATAGAAAGCTAACAGGTCCGAAACCAAGTATCTAGTTGAAACCACTACATGCCTAACTAAGCATACATTACTTAATAGTCTCGACTGGCAAGTGCGCTAATACGGAGCTATCAGGATGTTCAGTTTATATAGCGCTTTTTGTTGATGCTGTACGAGATCTCAGTCTGTGGACTTATGGGAGAAAGTGCATCAAACGCAGATTGATCTAAGGCACATCTGATGCTCTAACGAAGGAGCAACTGTATACGAAGAAATTAGACTATCATAATCATCATCATCGTCGTCGTCGTCGTCGTCGTCATCATCATCATCATCATTATCATCATTAACATCATCATCATCATCATCATTAACATCATCATCATCAGCAGCAGCAGCGTATATGTCACCATCCAAATAGAGAGAGCAAGATATAGAGATAGAGAGAGACTGACAGACATACATACAAACAAACAGACAGACAGAGACAGAGAGAGACAGAGACATAGAAAGTCAGAGAGAGACAGACAGACAGACAGACAGACAGAGAGCAGAGACAGAGGCAGAGACAGAGAGAGACAGAGAGAGAGAGAGAGAGAAACAGACAGACAGACAGACAGACAAAGACTGTCCGAGTGGCTGCTACCTAAGACATTATATCCGCACTTAGCCTGTGTTCTCCGAGGCGCAGGAAACCAGATTCAAATGAGTCGGGGCGATGATTCAGATTAACCGAACTAAATGAAACCAATCGATCAATCGCCAGATCAATCGGCCGATCAGTTGATCTCTCGTGACCAGGAACCGGATAAATCTCCTGCCCTGAACACAGGCTCTCGACGCACCGTCTGAAAACCCTCGTAGAAAGGTCATCCAGGACACGGAGAGGAGAGGGAGAGGTTGGAGGCGAAGCAGGAATTCCAGCAGCAGGCCTCTAATAATATAACTCAAAGGAAAATGCTGTAGTAGAGAAGACAGAGCAGAGTCAAGTAACGCTTCTTAGAAACAGACAATGTCTCCATCGATCACCATCGTATACTTCTTCTTACGACGACTCACTTCTCTTGTTCAAGCTGGTTTCTCTCTTCATCTTCCTCCGTCTCCGCCTCTCTCTCTCTCTCTCTCTCTCTCTCTCTCTGCTTCTCTCTCTCTGCTTCTCTCTCTGCTTCTCTCTCTCTCTGCTTCTCTCTCTGATTCTCTCCCTCTCTCTCCCTCGCTCTCTCTCTCCGTCTCTCCGTGTCTCTCTGTCTCTCATTTTCTCGGTCTCTCTGTGTCTCTCTGTGTGTGTTCTCTCTCTCTCTCTCTCTCTCTCTCTCTCTCATTCTCTCTGTCTCTCATTCTCTCTGTCTCTCTTTCACTGTCTGTCTGTCTCTCTATCTCTCTGCGTGTCTCTCTCTGTCTCCTTTACTCTGTCTCTCTATCTGTCTCTTTGTCTGTCTCTGTCTGTCTCTCTCCCCTCCCTGTTTCCTGTCTCTCTGTTCCTCTGCTCGTCACTGTCCCTCTCTCTCTCCCCTTCGAGCGCCCCATTGCAGCACCTCTTGCCTGATTTATCGCAGTCTTTGCGGCGGCCACTTTCCATAAGAGCATCGGACACAGAAACTGCCGACGACGACGGAAAACACAAGGAGAGAGAGAGAGAGAGAGAGAGAGAGAGAGAGAGAGAGAGAGAGAGAGAGGTCTCCTTTTCCCCTTTCCCCTATTCTCCTTCAGGTCTCGTGTGTGATGAATCTGTCGCTTGGCGATTCGGTCTATTTGCCATTCAATTCCTGCCTCGGGCGTTCCTTAAGAGGGGCGTAACCGTGCGTTTGGTGTGTGTGAGAGAGTGTGCGCGTGAGTGTGGTGTGTGCATGTGTGTGTGTGTGTGTGTTGGGCCGTCTGGTAGGAATTAGCTTCGACCGATCTAGTAGCATTTTTGGAGGCGGTCGTCTAATGGGGTTTAATGGAACCTTGTCTGCCATCGACATGTCATGGATTTATGGTCGCGCATTGGACTGCAGAAGTCCTTTTATCTGTCCTTCATTTATTCCATCAGTGCTGTTTTTCTAGGAAAAAAGGTTTGGGAACTCATTTTTTTACTCTCCAACAAAAACGGGTGTGGGAACATCGCGTACCTGTACGTTCCCAAACGCATTATTACATATTCATAACTATATATAGGCCGTGTACAATCTGGAAAAAAGGCCTGGGAACGCCGTTCCCGCGCGTTCCAACTGAAAACTCGCCCTGGATTCCATAATCACATCATCAGCATGTGCGTCATCACAAGTATTCCTATTTATTACTTTATCATCAGTGAACTTCTATAGCGTCGTGTTAGTAATGCACTTGGGACCAGTCGAATCGTTAACCGCCATTGTCAGTTGTAAAAAGTCACTCTGATCGTTTCCGGTTCCTGTCATGGCGGATAGGCAAAATGGCGGATAGGCAAAATGGCGGAGAGGCAAAATGGCGGATAGGCAAAATGGCGGATAGGCAAAATGGCGGATAGGCAAAATGGCGGATAGGCAAAATGGCGGATAGGCAAAATGGCGGATAGGCAAAATGGCGAACAGGTGAGAATGCAGCCTCTAACCACCACAGCGTCCTCACCTTCCACCTCCGACAATTTGTGCATTGCTCGATCAAACCAGTGGTGGCTCCACATGGAGGCCCGGGGGAGGGGAGGGAACCGTGCCCCCAGTGGTGCCCTGTTGGGACCCTATACTTACTACTACATGCCTATCAACAAATGGTTGACCCCATACTTAGAAGTTGCCACCCCAGCGACCCCCTCCCCCCGCTTGCCAAATCCTGGAGCCGCCACGGGATCAAGCCTGTCATGCCTTTTCCTAACCGATCTGATATGTCACTCAATAACAACGAACAATACGTTATATTTCCTTCAATGTCCATATCTCTCTCTATCTCTCTCTCTCTCTCTCTCTGTCTCTCTGTCTCTCTCTGTCTCTCTCTCTCTCTGTCTCTCTGTCTCTCTCTCTCTCTGTGTCTCTCTCTCTCTCTCTCTCTCTCTGTGTCTCTCTCTGGAAAGTCTAAGTTAAATATTTAATTTTTTTTTTTATAAAAACTAAACTCTTAACGCCGAGATCATTGGAATGGCCATGATAGTTCAGTTCCATTTAACATAAAGTCCTAGGGTTGCGGGTTCACCGAAGTACTTTAGAGATGTTCTTTTTACATTATACCATTCTGATAACGTACATTTAAAACCATGGCAGAAGCGCATTTGCGATCGTCTGGCCTTTCCCCTCTTCTATTGAGTCTCTTGTCGTCAACGCCAAGTTCATTGAATCCGTCTGCTCTGAACAGAGACCAACGAACACATTAATTTAGTCTCGGTTTTCACGACCTCCCTAGCTCTCTCTCTCTCTCTCTCTCTCTGTCTCTGTGTCTGTCTGTGTGTCTGTCTGTCTGTCTCTCTCTCTTCATATATATATATATATGTGTCTTTCTGTCCCTCAGTATCTGTTTCTCTTTGTCTCTAAGTCTCTCTGTGTCTCTCTATCTCTGTCTGTATGTCTGTCTGTTTGTCTGTGTCTGTCTGTCTCTGTCTCTGTCTCTCTGTCTCTCTGTCTCTCTCTCTCTCTCTCTCTCTCTCTCTCTCTCTCTCTCTCTATCTCTCTATATTATATATATATATATTATATATATATATATATCTATCTGTCCTCTGTCCCTCTCTCTCAGTCTCTGTCTCTAAGTCTCTCTGTCTCTGTCTTTATGTCTGTATGTCTTTCTGTCTCGCTGTCTGCCTCTTTGACTCTATTTCAAGCAGTCAATGTCAGTTATGTACAAATAAATATATATGCACTGCTAAATGTCATGAAATCCAAAAGTTATTTGAATCGCTTCTCGTTGGACTTTGGACACTGTCCGGCTATTCTTTCACATAATGAGTGAGTCTGTGTATGTGTGTGTGTCTCTCTCTCTCTCTCCATATATATATGCATATCTGTCTTTCTGTCCCTCAGTCTCTGTCTCTCTTTGTCTCTAAGTCTCTCTGTGTCTCTCTCTATCTCTGCCTGTATGTCTGTATGCATGTCTGTCTGTCTCTCTCTGTCTCTCTGTGAGGAGCTCTTTTGTGACACGCATAATTTTAAATCATGGCTACACTTTGCTGCTGGCGTTGTATTGACATGGTCCTCCTGTGAATCTGTCAAAGTGTTGCGCTGTGAATTTGATGAATTAGACAAAAATTAATCAACGAATTGAAAGTGAAGGTCTTGGTTCAATTAGTTCTACACTTTGTTCAATTAACAGCTGTGATGCTGTGTTTAGATTCTCGATGTTGCTCCTGTCTTTTAAAATACTAATTTAATATCCCTGCATGCTGCAAAGGGTTGGCTGTCTTTTAGTTGCTTATGGACATTGGTTTTTTCAATTAAGACAACTACGTTTCAATTATTCTCAGGCTGCCTCGGAAACTGCATGAGGGTTGATTTCCGCGATTAGGATAAAATTTGCCTTTAGAATTAGCTGGTCAAATTTGTGTATCTTAGCAGCCCATGTAGCAAAAAGATGGCAAAATATGTAAGTTCAGATTGCTCCTGTCTGTTCCTATTGGAAGGGTTTTGTCTGGTTTGATGAGTCTCATGACATCCGCCCTGGGTACCTTCGGTCAAATTTGTGTATCTTAATAGCCCATATAGCAAAAGATCAAAAAGCGCTTCAATATATATTATATGATAAAGTTTCAAAAATATTGGGAAAGCCCGAAGGAGGGAGGAGGGTCAACCACCCCATAGCAGTGCGAGGGTTAAGCAAAACACCACGGTAAACAGATATATCCATGTATTGTGTTTCTTCCAATTTCTAGTGAGAGAGAGAGAGAAAGTGAGAGACAGTGAGAGAGAGAGAGAGTGAGAGACAGAGAGAGAGAGAGAGAGAGAGAGAGAGAGACAGAGAGAGAGAGTGAGAGAGATAATGGTAGAGAGACAGTGAGAGAGAGACAGTGAGAGAGAGAGACAGTGAGAGAGATAGTGATAGAGAGAGACAGTTATAGAGAGACACTGTGAGAGAGACAGGGAGACAGTGAGAGAGAGAGAGAGACAATGAGGGAGAGACAGAGAGGGAGAGAGAGAGAGACAGGGAGACAGTGAGATAGATAATGGTAGAGAGACAGTGAGAGAGAGACAGTGAGAGAGATAGTGAGAGAGACAGTTATAGAGAGACACTGAGAGAGAGAGAGAGAGAGACAGGGAGAGAGACAGTGAGGGCGAGACAGTGAGAGAGAGAGAGAGACAGTAAGAGAGGGAGTGAGAGTGAGAGAGACAGTGAGAGAGACGCTTCTATAAGTGGGTTTTAATAATTGATTTAACCGTAAATGGTTTCAAATAATTGCTACGGAAAAAAGGAAATCTGTCACTTTGCGTTGAGCAGCTGTTATTAGCGACGTGTGATGTCAAAGAGTGATTGGCCAAGATGTCTATCGACCGTTTATTGAACATATACGATGCAGGAATATACGATCTTAAAAGGTGTCAACTTCCATTTATTTATTCAAATAGATAATTTAGTTTTAAGTGTTTGAAGAATTTCTAGTCGACAAATAGACTTGGCTTGGATGCTCTTCAAGACAGAACGATTTTCGGGATACTAAAATACAGGAAGTGTTCAATAGTCTAAGTTACTATAATTAAGAAGATTATTTTTGGAAATAAATGACAAAATAAAGGAAACAGCTAAAAGGAAATTGGAAAACACATAAGGGACTTAGTATCACGTGGCGAAGGATGGCACAATAATTGAAATGACTAAAAGCGCCGTTAAGGCTGGAATAGAGACAGTAACTGAATCGGAAGATATCGTATACAGTATATGAAACATGAAATGTGTCAGTCAGTTCTCATTACACTCCCCAAGAAAGCAGGATCCATAAAATGTGATGGCTTTAGAGTGTATAGAACAGTAAGCTTAATCGGCCACGTGACAAAACTTACAATGAAAATTCTCCTGGCCAGAACAAGAAACAAAATAAAACTACAAACAGCAGAAGAGCGGTTTGGATTCAGAGAAAAGGTGAAAAAGTGAATATTATAAACGTTTTATGATTGCAGACAGAAAGAACAATAGAGGTTTTAAAAGACTTATATATATATATATATGTGTGTGTGTGTGTGTGTGTGTTTGTGTGTGTGTGCTTTATGGATTAGGATAAAGCGTTCAGCAATATCAAACAGTTCAAATTTCTTAAAGAAATAGGCCTGGAAGAAAAAGAACTACATCTATCCCAAGAGCTCTATTGGAACCAGGAAGCAGCAGTAAGAGTTAACGGAAAAACTGGAAAATGGATTAAGATTTAAAAAGGAGCCAGACAAGGATGTGGCCTCTCTCCAGACTTTTTCAATCGTTGCGCCCACAAAATAATGGAAAACATCAAAGGCATGGAGGGAGTTTCAGTCGGAGGAGGAAACGTCAATGACGTAAGATTTGCCGACGATACGGCACTAATAGCCGACAGCAAAGATAAACTTCAAAGACTGCTTGACAAAATGTGGTAGAAGAGGCAGGAAACCCACGCTAGGATTAAAATTGAATTTTAAAACCCAACAGTTAATGGTAATTTTCAAAATGAAGAACCCTCTATCTGCAAAGTGTTTGTTCAACAACACGAAATTCAACAGGTGTCTCAGTTTCAATACCTATGAACAAAAAATCACGATCGATGGATGATGCGACGAAAGAATCAGAACAAGAATTGTCAAGTCAGAATTTAGTGAACTCAACGAATATTCTGAAAACCAACACACAACAACGCCGATTAGAATAAAATGTGCTGAAACCTTATGTTTGACCAATATTAATAATGGCTAATAACTTAACAATATCCAAAATCAATAATAATAGTGTTTAATAACTCCTGGAATGTGGGAAACTGGTTTAGGAGGCTGACAAAGCCGGGAATTATGCTGAAAACCGCTGTTGATGAATAAGAAATCGCCAATACTGATATATGGCTGCGAAACTTTGACAGTGTACAAAATCATTGGTGGAGGGGGGGACTCGCGGCAACTGAAATGTGGTTTCTTAGAAGGGTGATGAGAATCGGTTGGAAAGACATTATGAAGAAGAAAAACGAAGTGTTGGTCAAAGCGGGAACCCAAAAATAGCTTAGTGGTAACACTAATAACGGGGCAAATGACATTTTTTGGTCATGTAATGAGGAAAGGTGGAATGGAGAAGTTTGTTACAACAAGAATGATTGAGGAAAAGGGATAGAGAAAGTGCAACGGCGAATATATCTGGACAGTTTATGCTATCTGGAGGGAGGAAACTACGAAACAATTGATATCATTAATACAACAGAAGACAAACGGAAATGGAGGTCCATGATCGCCGACGCAGTTAACCTGCATGGCCTCTAGAAGAAGAATCCTTGTAAAAGCCAGAGACTGGGCAGATGTATCAAATCGATTATTGATATAATCTCCGACCAACTCTGCTAAACCAATTAGTTCCCACGGAAATTTGGATGCAGCCCCCACCCCTCCCCCCAAACTGCTCTGCGTTCGGAAATAAGTAGATTAGAATATTTTCTTTGCGCCTTGCATGTCACCAGGGTCGCGGAGAGTGAAAAGAAGAGGAACAATTCTCCGGGACCGCAGGAACCTCGATGGGGCCTCGTAGACGATGGTGTCAAACGCTTTTGCAAGGGCTTACAGTTCTATAGCGTGTTCTCGGGCTGCGTAGGTTTCTCAGTGGAACTGTCTGACAATTTCAACAGGTCTGCTGTCTGATAGATTGACAGCTTTCAGAATCTCTCTTGATTCGAATTCTCGCTGTCTAAATTCTACCCGAGTCGATGGATAGGGGCGTATTTTCGTTCATTTTAGAGGGATCAGAAAATTAAACTAGCAGGTAAAAAACCTTTAATTAACAGATCATTACATTTTATTTGCACATTATTAAAACTACAAATGCGCTTTTCTTGCTTTTAATGATGCGAACTGGTCTATGATGTGTGTGTCTCTCAAAGTCAGTTTTCTCAGTTTCTTCTCTTTCTACGTCGAGTAGGGCGCGATCACAGAGTTTTTGGCGCCCTCTTTAAGTGGCACCCAGGGCATCCGCCCTACCCGCCACACCCTAGATACGCCCCTGGCGATGGACAATGATGACTAAAAGACATTGGCCGAAATGTTGGATTTGCCGTTCCACGGTTAACGATAAAGTTACTTTTTCTCTGAATATTACCACCATTCATCGCAGCTTAACATCGGAATCTCAGTTAATTTAGGTTTATGTTGAAAATAAGGCATCTAACTTTAGACGACAACTATGCATCTTTACAGTAAATGGAGGCATATAACGCAAGACAGTTAAATGGACAGCAGCAGCAGCAGCAACAACAACAGCGACAACGACTATGCAACGCCGGAGCAGCGGAAACCACGGCGGGTCGTAAAGAGAACGAGAAAAGCAAACGCCATCTGGCGCCGCTGCGTGTCAGCAGAGAACCAGTCTTCAGGTCTCAGTCTACGCTGGTTCAAAAGACGCGCGCGCTGGTTCTCTGCTGTCTGTCTGCAGACGACGCGCTCGCTCGGACATTCGTCGCGCGAATATAGGGTCTGAAACGGTTCCCGGTTTACTTACTTATTTCCTGAGGAGATTTTTGCGGACATTTTCACAACCGAAGACATTTCTAAAGACGTCTTCTGCCGTTAAATGGGAATACTCTGATAGCATAACGACAAGCGTTGACGATGATCTTACTTACGCATCCAATCGAGCAAAAGGCTTTGAACAGAGAGGTAACAGTTTTGTCGTTTGCACGAAACTCTTCATTTTCTAGGATTTTAGAGTAGAAACGCCATCAAAAAAGAATCCAGCCCCACCCCTCCACCCAATAATCAATAGTTTCTGTCTTTGCCACGTTCGATTTTTTCTTTATTCCCGTGCAGATTTCAGCTGCAGAAAGAGAAAAATGGTTTTCTAGGGCACATCTTGAGCTATCCATGAAAACCGAGATGTTCACAAAATCTAGAATTTATAAAATATCCGAACACTGATGACATATTGAACTTTGATATTTTGCAGAAAAAGCTGTCCATTCTTAAAAATTTCAAGAAGAATATTTTTAAATGAGCAGAAAAACTACGACCCCCACCCCATGCACTGAAAACGTTAAAATTCGTTAAAAAGTTTGGCTTTTCGCTAATTTTTTTCTCCAAAATTCTCATCTTTAGCATTTAGTTAGAAATTGCAGTTCAAAACTAACAACATTACGACACCATTTGCCTCGTACATAGGTCAGCCTAATAATGCTTCCCGTGTATTGTATACACTGTACTATACAACTCACTTGATGTTGCATTCGGTCCGGTTAAGTGCATAGTTCGATGCATAATGGACCTGGCCGCTTCTCGTCCATGATGTTATGTCATCTCTTCTAAATTAACGTCTCGGTTAAGTGCATGCCATCATTGCAGAGGGCGCTGAAGCCCGCTTTATTGCGATAGGCAGAATATGGATCTACAATGACCCCCTAAAAAATCGACCCATAATGCCAATTGGATACTTGCTATGATATGATGCATGTATACCTATAGGTATCGACAGTCGACTTCTGTAATGTACAGTATATGTAATGTCGCTCAAGCATCGAATTAGACGTGCGCAATTATTAAACTACGATAAAGATTGACATTTACTGTCCTCTGCCGACAATGTCTGAAACTGAAATCATCAAAACTAATGCCGCCGCCGATGGCTTTATAATTCTAGGTAAAGGTAGGTCAGGTACTCGCGTTCGAGCGTTGGGTTCTGGCGGTTGTCTTCGATCTAGGCAATCAGCGACGTAGGTGGTATAAGCCATCGGGTATACGCTGCCACTACTTTCCCCCAGACTCACGCTTTACCTCGCAGTTTAACGCTGCTCCTCAGTTTACCACCGCCCTGTAGCGAGTAAGGCTGAGTCGACCTTATTACTCCTGCGGCGGGTCTCGAACCCGCGACCTTCTGCGACCATCGTCCAGTGTTGTTACCACTCCGCTAACTTCCCGCCCCACTATAATTCTAGACGACGAGAGAAATCTAGTAGCCTACCAAAATACGGCGGTTATCTTGAAATTAACACATAAAGAATTCATGCAAGGCTCAGCGCCTGTTGCTATAGACAAAACACTGCTCTTGCAAGAGAAAACACAGAAAATTGATGGAAACAATTACTATTAATAGCCTTTGAAATACTTTGAGAAACATTTTGGTTATGATGCGATTGATGACGTCATTTGTGACAATTGCCTATGATTTTAAACAGACCCTTTGGATGGGGGCAAAATTGCTAATATCCGAAGCTACGATTTCTTGTTAATAGTTAATAATTTTGTTTGCTAAGGCAGGCCTAATGTTTCTATCTACACAAATTATTTTGTTAAACCCGAACTGGATTTGAACCGGGAACCAATGGACCCCATGCTATCGCTGGTCCCACTAAAAGGCTTCTACGCTATACATGCTGCATGAACCAGTGTTAATTCTAGGCCTGTTTTTTTTTGGGGGGGGGATTCCCCCAAGTGTTAAATCCCCCCAATTTGTATATGTTGGCTTGGGGGATGGAAATTTTCCCCCCAAAAGCGTGGAGAGACAAATCTTGTCCCTCAAACATTTCAAACTACCCCAATGTCAAGGTGGCTAGAATAAACACTGTACATGAACACACCGTTTGCAAGTCACTACTAAATCGATATGATTCCCGACCATCGTCTCCATCTTTTATATTAGTAAATTGAAATTAACAACAGCTAATCGCTCAAAGACACGACACATGCAAATACAACATGTTTTTTGAGTAAATGCAAACAGATGAAACGGCTGTCGCTGTGGGTGACCACGTCACTCCTCTCCTTAGAGAGATCGACTCCACTGGCTCCGTGTTCCACAGCGCATTATCTATACAAGCGCTGTTGGCTTACGTTTCGGGTTTTACACGATCCACTCTGTCCTGATTATCTAACTGTGCTTGTACGAAGATCGACTGTGATCGAGAGGAGATCGGTTCCCAGGTCCAGTCGGAGAGTGCAGTTGTTGGTCCCTCACCCGTCCAAGACCCCTAAGTTTGGGGAAAGATCATTCGCGCGGGGGAATCCCGCCCTCTGGAACTCTCTTCCAGACAATGTGACTGGAGCAGTCTGAGCTGGACTTTTCATTAGAAATTTGAAGACACATTAATTTAATATTGGATATGAACTGTGTTAAGCGCTCTTACTGTAGGCCTTAGCCTTGTCTACTGCGCTATATAAATTGTCAATAAATAAATAAATAAATAGATGAGGATGGATGGATAAATGTATGCAAATATGTATGCACGAATGGATTGATGGATGTATATGTGTATATAAGTATATATGTACACATGTATGCATGTATTTATGTTTGTATGCATGTATATACAGTATGTATGTATATATGCATATATTTACAGTATATGGATATATATAAAAAATATATATGCATATATTTATGTATGCATGGATGGATGTACAGTATGAATGAATGAATGAATGAATGAATGAACGGCTACAACATTTCTGAAGTCTATGGATTCTTTTGTCTTTTCAGATCTTTTGAATTTATATATCGCTTTTCGAAAGTAGTACCGCAATAACAGCTTATTCTTAGGCGCTTACGCTTAGCTTAGCAAAATTTCAATTGACCATATCCAGAAGGTGGGAGGGGTGTCAGCCATCACAGGCACAAACTTTCATTAGGACTTTAGGCTCGAGCCCCACTCTTTCAGAGGCCACCATAGGAAAGGGTGATGGCATAGGGCTGGGCTCCCACTTTTTATTCCAAGCTTACGCCAATGTCGCTTCAGCCATTGTTAATTAAAGTTTAAGTTCTGTACGGCAGAGGTATTCAAATGTCGGCCCGCGGGCCAGATCTGGCCCGTAAGGCAGAATGGCCCGTAAGGCATTAAATGGTTAAAATCAAAATACAACAATTGTAGCATGAATAAGCAGTATATTATATACAGGTGCAATGACCAGCTTATTTTGTGACGCATTAAATGGAAACTCATTTCATTTTATGATAATTTATTTGTCAAAATGGCGACCTATTTAAACATTGATATGAACTCATTTTGATTCGTGTCGAGATGCAGCTAAATGCATGGACGGATGGAATTTCATCCGGTATATTGGGACAGCCAATTGTTTCAAATTATCGCTTTGATGTGACGCTGTGCAATAGATTTTCTATATTTCTCGAATTAAAGACTAAGAACACTAAGCTGTTTTCTGACTTTGGTTTTCATTTTGGTCAAGGTCACGTGACATCGTTCTCGAAAGAGTTTGGCCTTAATCTATATTCCAATTGGTCGACTGCCGATGACTCATTCTCTGTCACGTGATCGTCTGCTTCTGAGCGTCAGCCATTTTATCCGGTTCGTGTTTGGTTTCGGACATTGAATAGAAATTACAATATCAATGACATTAGATCGGAAGGCAGATTTATTACGGAGAATTACTTCTCTTCCTCTGCCTCTCCATTTAGTCTCTCTCTCTCTCTCTCTCTCTCTCTCTCTCTCTCTCTCTCTCTCTCTCTCTCTCTGGCAATATTGATTTCCAACTATAGGCTACACTTAGTTTCTGTTATCATTGTATATGAATATTGTAATCTTTGATTGTTTGTTGATTTCGACTTCATTCTAATAATGGGTCGTCCATCAATTACGGCACACTTGAGGGGAGGGGGTCTTAGGGGTCTAAGAAAGTGTGACAGTTTGTGACAGGGGAGGAGGGGTAATGACCTCAGTGACGTCACAATTTCACTATAAACTAAACCTTAAATATACCTGAGGCTGATAGGCTGATAGCATGAACAAATAAGCGCACAAAACCGGACTAGTCACATTTAGGTTAGCATTTAATATAGTCCGGTATTTTTGCGCCACCCTGTAAAAGTAAAAGCGTCCGAGAGATGGCGTTTTTCGCTCAGTAACGCCTTTTTGCCTGAGACAAAGAAACTAATTTAAGGTGTCAATTACATTCGACATACTGTAATTGTCGGATGTTGAATATGTCTGTTTCGCTGTTGAAAATGGAAAAGAAACTCGATTTTACTAAATAGAAAACCTGCGTGACGTAATTTATGGACGACGCTTTTAAGGGAGAAGGGGTCCGAGATTACTGTATTTGTGACACAGACAGTGAAAGGGAGCGTGACTTTCTTTGTGAATGACCCCTAAGCCTATATCGTAGTCGTACGGCGACCCTATTCCAGACGTTTTCGAACTCCTAATTTTAAACATCATCAATCATCAACAACAGTACAATGACGGATCTCGTAAGATCTCGTAGAATCTCGTGAGATATCGTAAGATCTCGTAGAATCTCGTAGGTTCTCACGAGATTCATTAAGCCTGGTCGCAGGTCCGTAGGATCCTGCGGAATAGTTTAATTCAAGATCTCGTAGGATCTCGTAGAATCTCGTTTAGATGCCGTGGGATCACAAGAAGATTTCTTAAATTCTAGTAGAAACTCGCAGGATCCTGTAGAATCGCTTAAGATCTCGTAGGATGTTCCAGGATCTAGTAAGATCTCGTAGGATATCGTTGAATCTCGTAGAAGTTAAGCAGGATCTCGTCTGTTTCAATTAGTTGTCAATTTCGCGGCCGTGACTTGTTATTGGCGATCGCAAAAATTAACGCCTCGTTCGTTGACGCCAATTTTTGTCAATTTGAAGCGAAGAATACCGAAAACTGATTTTCTTCGATCGATTTACGAGATTTGCGCTGTTAATACGCCGGAGATGAGAGAATCGCTCAACGTTAGTCGTTTAATCGCGTATTACTGTGGAGTATAGACTATCCGAGATGACCAATCCAGAGGAGAGACAGCGCTAGATGGGGCAGTGAACTGTTTTGGAGGCAAGAGACTCGCTTCGGTTTAATGGCGGACGCATGCATACAGGGCCTAATCGCTGCTGTGGACGAAGAAGTCGCTATCGCAGAAATCCAGCCGCGAAATGAATGCCAGGATGAGCGTTGGTCCGGCCCGTGGCTGCTGTTGTTGTTACTATCGGCGGAAACGACGTAGAGACGGTCGGCGGTTGTGGGTACGGTGAGGAAACGGAAGAAGAAAGCGAGCGGCGAGTGGGGGGGGCTGAGGACAGGCAACCGTGAAAAAGTCAACGTTAAAGACTGCGAAGGAAGAGAGAGAGAGGCAGAGAGAGAGACAGAGAGACAGAGAGGAGAAAGACAGGGAGAGAAGAGAAAGGAAGGGAGAGACATACAAACAGACAGGTAGAGAGATAGGTGGGTGGGTTGGGAGTGGGTAGGCAGACAGACAGGCAGACACAGGCAAACATACAGACACACAGATATATATATACAGACAGACAGATAGATAGATAGATAGATAGATAGATAGATAGATAGATAGATAGATAGATAGATAGATAGATAGATAGATAGATAGATAGATAGATAGATAGATAGATAGATAGATAGATAGATAGATAGATAGATAGATAGATAGATAGATAGATAGATAGATAGATAGATAGATAGATAGATAGATAGATAGATAGATAGATAGATAGATAGATAGATAGATAGATAGATAGATAGATAGATAGATAGATAGATAGATAGATAGATAGATAGATAGATAGATAGAGATAGATAGATAGATAGATAGATAGATAGATAGATAGATAGATAGATAGATAGATAGATAGATAGATAGATAGATAGATAGATAGATAGATAGATAGATAGATAGATAGATAGATAGATAGATAGATAGATAGATAGATAGATAGATAGATAGATAGATAGATAGATAGATAGAGAGAGAGAAGCAGAGTAAAGAGAGAGAGAGAGAGAGAGAGAGAGAGAGAGAGACAAGAGAGCGAGAGAAACAAGCATGTAAACAGACAGGGATACAAGCAGACAACGGCGACTGAAACGGGCACAGCACAAAAGTGACAGAGACAATGCTGTATGTGCAATTTTGTATACATTGTACAGTACGACGATGGTACACAGAAGACAGATGCTATGGAAAACAGGAGATCCGTGGAGAGAAAAACACCGATTTAGTGCGATACGCAGCAGTACTTTAACAATACACACAGAAAACGCAGACGGATGGACGGATACATCTAAGGGGACAGGAACGCAGACAGATGGGACAACGGCTGTGCGCCATATTCATTTTCCGTGGAAGCGAAACTCGTTCGATTAATTATCGATCCAGAGGGGGAATTGATCCACTTCCGCCACAGATGTTGATGACTGGAAGCTGTCTTTCCAACTGGTTATTGCAAATTCCCCCTCTTTGTATACTTCTTACTCCTTTTTTCTTTTTCTCCTCCTTCTTCTCCTCCTTGATATACTTCTTCTTTTAATAATAATAATAATAATAATAATAATAATAATAATAATAATAATAATAATAATAATAATAATAATATCATTGTCGTTACTTTCCTCTGTTTCTCGCCGCAAAGGCGATCATGCGACTGCGGTGTACAGGAGAGGGATATATGCAACGCAAGGCAGTATATACGTAATCTCTGCTTATTTATGTGTTATGTGGCGCCGCCGTAATCTGCGGTCGGGGTGTTGGCATTCTCTCGTCGTCCACCTGAGGGTCTTACGGTCGCCGACTGACTCACTGATTCACCGCACTTTCTTCCGAAGCACAGCAGCGACTCTATATAGCGCCTCTATAGACCTCGGTTCAGGAATTCCTCTGAGACATCATGAACGCAAAAATTATAGACGATGCCTCTTGCTCTCTCTGTCTCTCTCTCTCTCTCTCTCTCTGTCTCTCTCTGTCTCTCTCTCTGTCTCTGTCTGTCTCTCTCTCTGCTTCTATCGAGCGACTAGAATGATCGATGAAGTGACCTCAGAAGAGAAAGTAATCCATAAAATATATGAATAATAATATAATGAATAAATAAAACGAAATAATTTTTAAGATGCAACTTTTTAATCGGATCGGAGATGATGGCTTTGAGATGGAAAACTTCAATTTTTTAAAATATTCGAAAAATCTGGGTCTTGCAATAGAATTGCTTAAATTATAATTTTCCGATCATTAAAAGTCTTTCGATTAATTATTTTAAAACTAGGAATGTTAGTTCATCAGAGACAGGGATATTTTTACCCTAAAGTCAATTTCAGGTCGACACCCCAAAATTTAATTATTTTACAAAAAACTAGCACCCTGCTCCCAATTTAGTCTACACCCTCCCCAATTCAATCAGAAATGTCCCTGATCCAGAACGCAAACGCAAAGACATTTCTTTCGCCCTGTCTTACTCACCGGTTGTCCGGCCTGATATCCTGGATTTCGACTTGGATCTTATGCGATTAGGATTTGGCGTTGTATAGTATTTGAAATACAAGTATTTGAAATACATTTGATGCATTATGTATTTTGTTTTTTTGTAGTCGTTGAGAAAGTATTTTGTATTTTGCATTTCAAATACATTTCAGAAGTATTTTGTGTATTTGAAATACAATGTTTACAGTGAAAATACTTTTCTGTACTTTATTAAAAGTAAGCAACTGCCAACTAGTCACACCACTAATTACATTTAACTGGACTTACTTCCTTATTTTTAAAATAAATCTTTCGTTATTATATATTCTATGCTTTCACTAAATTAATGAAATTCACAAAATGGCGTCGCGTGGTGAAGTCAGCAATGTCTCGGCAATACCGGTTAGGAGCCTATTCTAGATGGCACACATTTTGCCATAAATAGCCAAGATGGGGACAAAGTTGTGACTACATGTCTAAAGTGTATGCCAGTGAATTTTATGTCGATGCTGACAACTGACTTTAAATGAGTAGACCCAATTAAGTGTCATTGCCAATTTAAGCAATGTATTTAATCTGACTGTACTAGCTGTCGTAGTAGAAATAGAAATGTTCATTCTGCAAATTCTGCTGTTACCTTTACTGTAGTGTTGATTGTTGGGTGTAGGCCTAGACACTAGGCAGGCACTGTTTTTGTTACAAAGTTATTGCACTTACCTTAATGCACTTATTAAAGCACTTGGAATTAGAGACTAGTAAGCAATTTACTCTGGGTCGATTCACTCGATTGTCATGGGGCCGTGAAAGTACGTTGTAGGCCTATTTGAAATATATTTCTGAAAATGTATTTTGTATTTCGTATTTTGCTCTCCTCCTGGAAATATTTGAGAGAAAATATCTGAAATACATTTTTAAAATGTATTATATTTGAAATACTTTTAAAAAGTATTTCATAAAACACTGTTAGGATTTGGCGTGCCATCAACCGATGCGTCTAGACATTATGAAGTGGCGCTATAGATGCTGATGATAGGATAAATTGGATTGGATTGGATTGGAGGCAGAATCTTCAAAAAAGTTAATGCAGAAGAGGATTGACACTTCTGTACAAAGACGAACAATGTCTCCATCACCTCCTGTACTGTCTTCCCCGTTAACCTTTGACCCAAGGCCTCATCTATTATCCCCTTTTGCGTAGCGACGGAGGGGGGTTAGGAGCCGAGGGGCCTTACATCTATTCTGACTGGGACCGGTCGTGGGATTTGCGCAAAAGCGGTGAGAAATTCGTGGGGGCGGTGGGGTGGGGAGATGACATGATCGAAGAGAAAATGAGAATGTGCAGAGAACTCGTTGACGAAGGTTTTTGCTCGTCGGAGATATTTCTACCCGAAAACGTCGTTGTGTGTCCCCCCCGTATTCCATTACCTCGACTACGCCACTTATTAGCTCCAAATTCGTAAATTATCTGTTAAATTTCACTTAATTAAAATATCATAGCAGAATATACATTATACAGTTGAGTCTGTGATGTATTGAGACAGTATACTGTCTGTCTACGTTAGAATCATTTTCAAACTTTCTTTTTAAAAAAAGCACAAATCTCATTTAATATGCGTTTTTATAGCAAGTGTGATTTCAAATTTCAATATCAACTATATAGGCCTAGTACTGGCTGTTTTCCCGTCAAAAATGACTGGGGAGCTTGGCTGTTTTTCCTGCCCCCGAAAATTTATCCACGCCAGTGAATTACTGCGAATCTGTGTCGAGCGATTGTCGCAGAAATCCGGTAGTTCAGGAGTCCAAATAGCACGAAATTTCACGAGAATCCAGTAGATCCTGAAGCCTGTCGTCTGCCGACCGTGTCTCATGTCTCTGACCGTCTGCCAGCCGCATGACGTCATCACGAACGAACGTCTTCGATTCATTGGCAGACGAAATCGTCTGCCAATGAAGATGAGAGCAGACGTCGTTCATTTCGGCAATTCTCTCCTCTCATCCGTCGCCCTTCCAGTCCACAGCCCACCAATCCCACCCCACCCCACCCACCCACTCAGGGAAGCTGGTTGTAAGTGCGTGTGTACTTTAGTGTGTGAGTTCGCCACCAGATAGTCTAACGAAGCGAGGATTTCTTACGGTCTCTGGCACGTGTCCAGGCGCTCAAACGATTCGTTTAACTCGTTCCATCTTCACCCCTCCTCCCTTCTTCTTCTTCTTCTTCTTCTTCTTCTTCTTCTTCTTCTTCTTTTTCTCCACTTCTTCTTCTTCTTTCGTTAAGTCAAGATGACGTCATCGGGCGGGGGTGTTTGGTTTGTTTGCCCCTGTAGTCATGGTGAGTTGTCATTGGCGACCGTACGCTGTGATTTGCGGTCCTCTTAATGAATATATCTGAAGATACCCCTTATAGTTATTCTGCATGCTCTAGAAACTGAGTTTCTATGCCAACGATAGATAAGCGCTTCGCTGGAACAAACGCAGTCTTGGCCGCTCGGCTGTAACCGCACTGCGATAAGACAGAATTTGTCAACCGTAAAAGTTCCTGGAAACGACAAGTACAACTGCACAGGGGCAGAAGAATATCCGCAAGGTTTAGTAATAAAGATAACACGATTTCCAGTGGTTTAGGAGGCGTTATAGTCCGCGTGAAAGCCACTGTACGGCAGTTTAATTAATGATCCAGTTCTTCTCATAGATAACTTTTTAATCCATCGATCGTTTCATCTGTTACTGCCTTTTCGTCCAAACTGTTCCATTAATTTTGTCCGCAATCCTTGTACTAAGAAAATATTTCTTCTTTGGTTCCATCCTCTTCCTTAAAAGTCTTTGCATTTGTGGCCTCTTTGTGCTTTAGGCCCACTTTAGGCCTATACAAGAGTATATATATACACACATATATAGTTTGCTATGTAGTTTATATATATACAAGATATATATATATATATATATACACATATATATAGTTTGCTATACAAGAGGCCACAGATGCAGATTTGGTTTGGAGCTGGTTAATCTGAGTGACAGGCAGAATTAAAGTCTAAACTTTTGATTATGAAGAACCAAACACATTTCCGCAATTTATCCGATAATAATAATAATAATAATAATAATAATA